>CM030362.1:118588446-118685695 GCA_017893485.1 Hemerocallis citrina
AATTATACAGCCAATACCGGTCGACAATACATAATGTCGGTCGACCGCATCATAGTCGACCGCAACTTTAGTTGCTTAAGACAGCGGTCGACCTTTCATCTCCTTAGCTATGCCAGAGAGCTGAACGGTCAACTGCACATTTTTGACGGTCAACCGCAACATGAGCTGTATACTATTTTGGAATGTATCGTTTCTATATTTGATCGATACACTTCCTCTTCTACTTAAGAGAACGAATCCACTGTGTCTTCTTTACCTATCACTTCTGAGAATTTTTTTTGGAAATAATCCTTCGATAATCAATCCGAGTGTGAGTGTGAATTTGGTTGTATTCTTCAATCAAGATCTCAAAACGATCTTGAGTTTTCTTTTTATTTCTTTTCCACTTCGGTGAGATTGACGAGACTTGGATTAGAAGTCATGTGGGTGTAATAGGTCTCTCGGCCTGAATCTGAGAATCACTGTACTAAGAGTTTTGAGTATAGTGGAACGCTTGTGGCGGAGAATTGCTACAAGTAGGTAGTGTGGACATAGACCTGGGGGTCGAACCACGTTATATCGCTGCGTCATCAGTGTTTGCTTTTCATGTCTCTCTTGCATTTACTTTACTTTACTTTACTTTATTTCTTTAATTTTTAATTCCGCACGTTCACCCTATTCACCCCCCCCCCCCTTCCCTAAGGGTGATTCACAATCTCTTCCTCTTTCTTTCTCTCTCTCTCTCTTTATCTCCTCCTAAAAGAGAAACACGATTCAAATTGAAATGGCTCTTATTTCTTTTCTCTCTATTATCTCCTCCTTCTGATTTGATTTGAAACAATCAAATCGAATTAGAACAACATATAAATCAGAATAAATCATAATCAACACAAAATTTGAAACAAACAGATTAGCACAAAATTCATAAAAAAGCACAAATCACAAGGCATACCATATCAAATCATATCCAAATATGGACATGAGCAGTTGGAAGACTTGCATGCTTTGACCCAGTATATGGACAAATCTTGAACCAAGTTATGAATGCAAGATGTATATCATCGAGCCACCTTTGAAACGAATGGTCATACGTTACAAAGTGAGTTATTTACCTCAAGGAAAGTACAATTTACTGCATTTAACAATAACAAAACAGTGGTCATATGCTATGAACCGAGTTTTGTAACTCCAAGAAAGATTGATTTACTGCAGAATAATAAAACAGCACACGGAAGCCTACAATAGTAAGAACATAACATCAAGCATCAGCAACAACAAAATCAGCACACAAATTGAAGAAAACAACAACGTATAGAAGCAACAAGTGTTGGGTTGATGTCTTGCATACTCTGTTTGATGTGAAAAGAAACATGCGAAGAGAGAAGCGGTTTCGAGCGAAGAAGGAAAGTAAGAGGAGTTGTTGTTTCAGACTATCTAGAAGTTGATAACCGACTGCAGTTATAGCAGTCAAGTACAACCAGGAGGTTGGGGTCTCAAATTCAAGTACAGTTGACTGCTCTTTTGAGCAGTTGACCGACATCGATGATAAAAACTATTGGGCCCGATTCTTGGGGACCTATTTGAGTCCAGGTTTGCTCTCCAAGTTAGATCATACGACTCATATCGTGTGGCTTGCTCTTCAGGATATACTGGACTATGTTGATCAAGACTACAACCTAGGAATTCTTTAGATCTCTATATAATATTGTAATGGCCTCCGTTGATAGATGTGTAAGTACTACATCTGAAAGTTCCATTGTACACAACAAAATATCTTGTAGTGAGGCTTGAGAGATAGATAGGACTATGTGATGTTTATAATGAAAAACTCTCAATAAAATACTTTCTCTCTTTTGCTCTTACCTCTCCAAGGATGTCGTTACAATATTATATAGATATCTATAGAAACCCTGGGTTATAGTCCTGATACATTAACCGTCTGATTTACCATTAAGAGGAAGCCACACTATAGGAGCTATACGATCATACTTGGAGAAATAACGTCTCAAACATATTCACCCAGAATCAAGCTCAAATAGCTGATGCACCGTTGTTGGTCGCTGGCTCCCCATGAGCAGTTGATTGCAATGGACAAGTACAAAACAGAGAGCAATGACGGTCGACTAACCCATATAGCAGTCGACTGTCAATTGATACCCAACCTGCACAACAACTTCTTTCGCCTCCAATATTCACTTCAATCATCTTCTCGCTTCATCGTTTTCTCTTCGCATTGAACCTAGTATGCAAGAAATAAACACAACACCCCTCTCCATACAAGAATCTAAAGGCAACATTGTTGTTGACCGTGGCTCAATGATTCAGTGAAAAAAAGGAGATTTTGCTAAGTTCAGTTTTTGACCGCTCATAGAGCAATAATCATTCACAACTTGCATAATGATCTGACACTCCAAAACATTGGCCCGCGCAAAAAGCAGTAAATCGTTTGCATAAAGCAAATGGCCTAACCGCCTATAGTCTTCACCGATACAGAACCCTGACAAGCGATTGAGTTGTACCTGTTAACTAAAAGCCTAGTAGACATAACCTCTAAACATAATATGAAAAGACAAGGTAAAAAATGGCACCCTTGTCTCAACCCCAACAATAGAAGATAACCATTCAGTTGGTGAGCCATTAACAAGGACTGTGAATCTAGGAGAGGTAACACATGCCATGATCTGCTTAATGAAATTTTTGCTATCAAGCTAGATATCGTAGGCCCTTTCCATATCTAACTTAATAGCGAGAAATTTTGAGCATTCTTCTGGCTTTCTCAAAGAGTGAAAAGCCTCACGAGCCATAAGAATATTTTTCGAAATAAAGCGACCCGACCCGGAACGAAAGACCCTTGCTCACATGAAATTAATATGCTTAAATGCAACCTTAAATGATTCACGAGCAATTTAGTGACAAATTTGTAAACAAAATTGCACCAACTAATATGTTGATAATATTTAGTTTTTGTAGGACAAGATAACTTCGGGAAGAGCATTGTAAAAGTATACTTCCACTGTGGGGGGAGGGTGTGTGTGTGTGTGTGTGTGTGTTATGAATGTGTCTTGAATACTCGTGGTCGAGATTAGAAGAATGTATGATGAAGCACGGAGGTCGAAGCATCGAAGAAAGTAGAAGAGAAAACAACAGCAGCAAAGTGCAGCAGAGCTATAGTCGACTGTCTTGGGAGACGGTCGACCACACACCTGACCGCAGTTGTACATGGTTTGGCCGAGAGAAGAACGGTCGCTGATCTTGTTGGATGGTCGACTACCTGCGGCGCTGTGTATTTTCTTGGCCTTGATTTATTAGGTCATTTCAGCCCAATCATCAACTCCAAGTTAGATCGTACAGCTCCTATTCAGTTACTTCTCCTACAGGTTATATCGGACAACTGAGAATCAAGATTAAACCTAGAGTTCTCTCTATTCTTCTATATATATTGTAAACTCCTCCAATATGAGAGTAGAGTACTTCATTGATATTTTCTCCATTGCAAAAAGAGACTTGAGAGAGATAGTTCTTGGTGAGTGAGTTTATTTCCTTGTACAGAGTAAATCAGTAACTCCTTGTAAACACTTCTAGTTAAATATCAGATCTCCCTATATTTTCTCCCCGATTAAGAAAAGCTAACCGGGATAAATTCTCGTTGTGTTTGTGTTGGATTTGTGGATCTACTTGCTAGCTTAATTGATTTGTTTCATCTACTTCGACTTCCTCATTGCTCTATTTAGTTCCGCTGTGATAACGGGCGTTCGTTGACGCCCCAATCCCAACAACTGGTATCAGAGCTTCAGGTTGCCGAGTCCCTTGGTTAAGATGACAGATCAGAGTCTTTTGAAGATCAAACAGTTCAATGGAAAGATCAATTTCAATCTTTGGAAGGTTGACATGTATGATGTTCTTGTTCAAGAACGTTTGCAGTTTGCTATTAAGAAGAAAGAAAAGTCATTTGATATGAAGGATGATGTTTGGAAAGATATTCGTAAGAGCCATAAGTTTGATCCGACTATCATTGGCGGACGAGGTCAAGTGCAGATTTTTTGAAGAAACTAATGTTGTGAGTTTGTTGGAAAAATTCATAGCTGACTACTCTGGTTCGTCATTATTAGATCAGATGCATTGGAAGATAAAGTTATTCCATTTGTCAATAAAGGAAGGTACCGATCTCCAAGACCACCTTATAGAGTTCAATAAGGTATTATCTGAACTTCAGGTGATCAACGCGAATGTGTGTGAGGAAGATAAAACTTTCAACCTAATATATTCACTGTCAGATTCGTATAAGCTTTTGATCATTACCATGCTACACAATAGATCTGCCAAGGAGAGTATTTCGGCAGATGGTGTAATCAAAGCATTGAAGGAAAATCAACTTAGAAAGAAGACTCATAAATCATCGTCTATTCCCACAAGTTCTCTAGCAGTGGAAGGTCCTTCAGGGGGAAAAACAAGGTGCTATGCAAAAGGATTCGACCCATTGCCGATATTGCAAGAGGTAAGGGCATATCAAGAAAGACTGTTAAAAAAATTGTAGAATCAAAATAGCACAATGAATGAGAATTCAATCGCTAATGTGGTTAGTGCATTTGATTCAGGTGATTCGTGTCTTCTTGTTTCAAATTCTTTAGAAGTTGATTCTAGTTGGTTTCTTGACTCAAAGAGTTCTTCTCATATTTGCTTTGAGAGGGAGTTGTTTTCTATTTATAAGTCTGCTACAGGGCGTTGTGTGAGAATGGAAATTGGGGAGATTTGTGAAGTAGTGGGCGAGGGAAAAGTTGAGTTGAAGATGTCAGGACTAAACATGTTCACTTTAAGGGATGTTTTGCATATTCCTCTGCTTAAATGGAATTTAATTTCCTTGGAAACTCTTGATGCATAGGGTTGTTGGTACACAGCTCAAGGTGAAGTTCTGTCTATTTTTCAGGGTCTTCGTAAGGTAATTAGAGGTATGAGAGTGGTTGGGCCAAGCCAAAATAAACTCTACAAACTTTGGGGAATCTGAAATACTTGCGCAAGTATTGCTCCTTTTCCCGTTATTCCCACAAGCTCATCTAGTTTGCAGCAACTAGCATCATTGAAGCGAGACTACGACATTCCAATATCGTCGAGAGGTGGAGAATGCTTTAATGAGGTGGAGTTCGTGCAGAGGTTGGCAACTCAGTGATAATGCCTGCTGAGGAGTGCCCTTGAACAGGTATACTGATCGGTGAGATTGGGTAGAGATTTGTTTAACTAGAAGAAGAAGCTATTGTTCTAAGTGTTTTTGCAAGTGGAGTTCATTAGAGTTTGGAGATGAATAATCACATCATGTGATAACACTCATATGCAATCCAAGGTGGAGATTATTTTTTTTTAAGGAAAAGGTGGAATAAGGCCACCCTGTTTCATTAATGAGAATTAATCAAACAAACCTAGAGTACTGTGACAAATTACAACCTACAGACAACAAAATAAAATATGAAGCAATATAACCAATACATACAATCAGAGCTCACTCTAACACCCTTTAAGGTGGGACACAAAAACTAAAAACTACAACTAGGACGAACCGGCTACAGCTTGTCCCTGACCTCCACCAATAATGTACTGGATCCCAGCTTAGGCCAATCACATAGCGAGTACCAACTAATTATATGTACGTCACATAAGCTTCATGCATCGCCTCCACGGCGCGCGCACACCCACCTAAAGCAAATCACGTGGGATTTGGATATTCGCCGGTCCTAACCTTCTCATCCCCCTCTCCCACACCCTCTCCAACATACTCACTCTCTGCCCAGTCACCACCAAAGTAGAGCCGTGGAGAGGATACCTTCACCTCTCTCACGCTTTAGCTCTCACAAGCAATTTCTCACTAAGCAAAACTCTCACTAACCCTAACCACTGACACAGTCTAAGAGAGCAATGAAGATGGTACTCACCTCTCTCATGCTTATACTCTCTCAGGTGATTTCTAACAAACACAAACAGACACCTGCATAGAGTAGTGAGGAGCAACATCTTCACTCTCTCACTCTCTCACACTCTCTCTCACGTAAAACCCAACCAAATCACAACCAATCTGAAGAATCACCTTCACCTCTCGCCCCTGCGGGCGGTGGACGTTGTAGATTTTAGGGTCAATGATGAGGGCGTAGTAGCGGTGCTGTTGCAAAATCTGTGGCAGTGGATTAAAGAAGGTCGAGTTCAGGGTGTGACTCCTATACTGCCGACCAAAAATATAAACATCTCCCCTCTGTGCACCTCATGGGGGGACCCCTTCTGCAGGCCCAAGCCCCACCCTGTGCAGTAACGATCATTGGGGGACCCCGTCTTCGGGCCCTAGCCCCACAACTATACTACACCTCATTCTTCACACCAAATCAAATCCAGCTCAGACACCTCCTCCACCCCCCCTAATAATACCTTACTAATACCACACTTACTCTCTCTTTATTGCAACCATCGCAGATAGAGAGGCAAACCCTGACTTCTTCACACGCACTACCAACCCTCAAAATCCAAATCATAGCCGCAGATAGCTGTGATTGGCCCCACGAGCGTGGACATGGTGACGGCAACGAAGAACATCTGGGCCCCAAGAGCACAGTAGTAATGGTGGAGCAGCGCAATGGGGTAGCGCAACGGGTGGATGGAGGAAGGACGATATATCAGAGGTAACGGGTGGAGCAGCGCAATGGATGGATGGACGACAGAGCTGTGATGTTGGATGCCACCCATCTCCTTCGGCGACGACCTGGCTTTCGGCGACCAGGCGATCGGCGACGGGGGCACACCCTTCTTCTAAAAAATCATCCCCTTCACCAATAATTTACCGTACAAACAAAATGAGTTTGGGAAGCAAGAAAGAAACTGGCCAAGTAACTTGGCTGTTTACTCTTTGTTCCATATCCAAAACCTTCAGCTCTTTTATCCTCTCAGGAAGTATGATCAACAATGGCGACTTCGAGAACCCCCCAGCTCTGGCAGAGGAGGACCGGCGCACCGACAGCGGCACGGCACACAACCCATCCCCCTCCACAATCTGGGAAGGTTCGTCTTCGTGGAGTGAACCTCGATATGGACGTGCGCTGAGATCCGCGATGCTGGCGTGATGCGACTGCGTTTGGCGATGTACTGGCTGTTGGTGACCAGGCGATGGGGGCACAGCTCTGGCGGCAGAGGACTGGTGCATCGACGGCGGCGTGGCGCACAGCCTATCCGCCTCCACGATTAGGGACGGTACGTCTTCGTGGAGCGAACCTCGATCTCGATGCCGCTCAGGATGGAGGAAGGGTAGGGTGGATGACGTGGGGGGGGATTAGGGCCAGCCGCCGCCGCCCCTAAGATTGTAGATCTAGGGTTTTTTATGGTTCCAAGGTGGAGATTATTAGGAATGTGTCTTGAATAGTTGTGGTTCAGATTAGAAGAAGGTATGATGAAGCATGGAGGTCGAAGCATCGAAGAGAGTAGAAGGAAAAACAACAACAGCAAGGTGCAACAGAGTTGCGGTCGATTGTCATGGGAGACTGTCGACCGCACCCTCGACCGCACACCTGACCACAGTTGTACAGGGTTTGGCTGAAAGGAGGACGGTCGACCGCTACACTGTGTATTTTCTGGGCCTCAATTTGTTAGGTCATTTCAGTCCAATCTTTAACTCCAAGTTAGATCGTACGGTTCCTATTCAGTTACTTCTCTTACAGGTATATCGGACGAATGAGAATCAAGACTAAACATAGCTTTCTCTCTATTCTTCTATATATATTGTAAACTCATCCAATATGAGAGTAGAGTACTTCATTGATATTTTCTCCATTACAAAGAGAGCCTTGAGTGAGATAGTTCTTGGGGGAGTGAGTTTAATTCATTGTGTTGAGTGAATCAGTAACTCCTTATAATCTCTTCTA
Source organism: Hemerocallis citrina (assembly GCA_017893485.1). Classification (NCBI taxonomy): domain Eukaryota; kingdom Viridiplantae; phylum Streptophyta; class Magnoliopsida; order Asparagales; family Asphodelaceae; genus Hemerocallis; species Hemerocallis citrina. The sequence goes on from CM030362.1 coordinate 118,596,315, forward strand.
GTTGAATATCAGATCTCCCTATATTTCCCCCCGGATTAAGCAAAAGCTACCTAGAATTAATCTTCGTTGTGTTTGTGTTTGATTGGTGGATCTACTTGCTTACTCAATTGATTTGTCTCATCTACTTTGAATTTCTTATTGCTCTATTTAGTTCTGCTGTGACAACGGGCGTTCGTTGACACCCCAATCCCAACAAGGGGGGATGGCAGTCGACTCATGAAAATTATGTATAAAAGAAATAGTATCCGATTTGAATGTGATCTTTGAAGGATCTGACAAGATGAGAGGTTAGTTTAATGTTAACCTTTAGCCCAATAGCCTGAAAGACATTTCAAGTATTCATATGGAGTATCAAATTGGGTTAGTGGGTCAGCACTGGATGGTGGGCTTAGTATGTACTAGTAAATACTAGCGATTTACACGTCTTTATATATATATATATATATATATATATATATATATATATATATATATATATAGGAAAAATGCTAAAATGAGATGGTGAGATGGGTGAGATAAAGATGTATTTTGCGAGATGAGCAATATGAATGATCCAAATCTCGATCACACCGTTCACATCATTCTACATATCATCTAGTTGGTGTGTACAAAATTTTAAGCGATTTGGAGACCTCTAGCCTATGCATCAAAGCGTTCAAATAAATGCATATATATGTATTTCACATCATCTTCATGATGTGTTGAACGCTTTGATGGAAAGCCTAAAGGTCTCCAAATCGCTTAAAATTTTGTACACACCATCTAGATGACATGTAGAATAATGTGAACGGTGTGATCGAGATTTGGATGATTCAAATCGCTCATCTCACAAAAAAACACTCCATCTCACCATCTCATAATAGCATGACTATATATCTATATAATAAAACACAAAGAAAGCTATCAAGTGGCTCTCCTTCAATCCCTCCAAAAATCAAAGGCCTAGATCTAATCTTACAAAACATATTTTCCCCCCAAAATTTTTTCCCAAAACTCAAATTCAAATCTCCCACCCAAAACAACTCCTATATATATATTTTTCTCTCTCTCTCTCCCTCCATCTTCTATTCAAAAAATTAAGAAAATAAAAATTTTAAAATTTTTAAAAATTAAAAAACTAAAAAATTTTAAAATTTTAAAAACTTTAAAAAAAATTCAAAAAAAATCAAAAAAATCATATAATATGTTTTTTGCTCTATGTTTGCTACTTCAATTAATTTGCTGGACCTCCAAAACTATTTTATATAATCAAATAAGGTGCACCGTTCCGAAGACGTGCCGTAGGCACGTGTCAACGGGCAAACCTAGTATATATATATATATATATATATATATATATATATATATATATATATATATATATATAATTTTTTTTAAAAGTAAAAACTCCAATAGTGTGGACTCAAACCTGAGACCTTCTTGATATTATTTATGTACGCTATACACGCGAGTTTGTATGTTATTAAACGACAATTCCAACTATCCCATTATAATATTAGAGATTAGAGATTAAGATGAGGAGCAATTAATAGTAAAAAAATGCAAGGCTCTATAATAAATTCAATAGGCTATATATATCTTAGAAACTTCCACAAAATCTCATCATTCCCTATGCCACTCTCATAGGAATTTTTTGTCGTAATATGCCACTTTTTTAAAATATTTGCGATTATAGGCCAGTTTCAAAACTATTAGTGCTAGTGGATTAGTTTGTGCCACATTAGTAGCTTCCTCTATTCTCATTAGCGACCTCCTCATTTTGAAAGTCGTTAATAGGAATAGCGGCCTATGTTTTAGAATATTTGGAATTTTTTGTTTGATGTCGCTAGTTCCACTACCGACCTTAGTATATATATGCTAAGATCGCTAATGGGATTAGTGACCTCAAATAAATGTATTGAGATATTTAGCGATTTCTAGAGAGCTTTTGATCTCTTGAGAAAAAAATTTCAAACTGGTGTCGCTATTGGGAATAGAGACCTTAGTATACTTCAGTCATTATTCGCAATAGCAAGCTCAGTAGATCTCCTCGTTCTTTGTAAAATTTGCAAAATAGTCTCACAACTAAGACCTCTATTCGGAATAGCGACCTTAGTACAATAAAGACCTTTATTCCGAATTGCGACCTCAGTTTCAAAATTTGATTGTTATTTTTTCATCGAGCGAAAGCTTTCTAGATTTTTGCAAGTGTTAGAATACAGTTCATTAAAGGTCGTTAATCCCATTAGCGACTTCATATATGCTTTGGTCGCTAATAGGAATAACAACTTCAAACATTTTAAAACATAGGCCACTATTCCCATTAGCGACTTTTAAAATGAAGATGTCGTCAATGAGAATAGCGGTCGCTGCCGACGTGGCACAAAGTAGCCCATGAGCGCTAATAGTTTCAAAACTGACCCATAATCACAAATATTTTAAATAAATTGGCCTATTCCGGGAAAAAAAATTCCTCTCACCAACGGCTCACGGACCCAAAAAGCTTCGAATTTTTCCAAAATAGGCCACCTTTTCAAACTAATTCCCAAAGTAGACCACTTTCGAAACTAATTCCCAAAATAAACCACTCGCAGTTGCCAACTGCATCCTATTCTATTTTGTTGACGCAATTTCGTACTGCGGTCTAAGTATATGCCACAATAATCTAACTCCAACTCTTGTACCAAAATAGTGTTAAGGAGAAAACTATGTTCACCTTAGACCGCAGTTGGCAACTGCGTTCTTGATTGCACTAAGCCCGCAGTTCCCAATTGCATTCCTAAATCAATCCCCTTCACCCCACTTCATTGAGTCTTTGAACTGCATTTAACTGTGGCTAACTGAGATCGTAGTTGGCTACTACGATTTCAATATTATTTAGAACGCAGTTCACAACTGCGTGTTTATTTAAATACCCTTTAAAACTACAGATACTCACTATTCTTATAACTTCATCATTTTCCTCAATTCACTGCTTCTACTCCGAAACCCATCGAAACCCAAACTCTTTAAAAACCCTATTACCATAATCAATCTCATCCCCTTCTCTAAAATATCTTCCTAATTAACTATTCAACCTTCAATCCCCAAATCTCCAAGTCCCTAAACCCTAATTTCCCTATTTCTCAACCAATTCTCAAAATCTAACTATTCACATTGTTTGGCGACAACACTTCCAACGATTAGCACCATCTTTGTGAAACTGCGACATCATCCGTGGCGTCATTGAAGTGTCAAACACATGGTTTTTTTGTAAGGTATTTGTACAATCGTAGAAACTTTATTTTTTGTTTTTTATTATTGTTTGCTCAGGTAATTACACGCATATTCGTCCATTTACGTATAGGTATGGATCAGAAAATTCCTATTTGGTTATATTATGGGGGAGAAATAATTCAAGACCCTAAATTAGGATCTTGTTATAGTGATGTTGAACCGGAAGTGGTTTGGGCTCCGTGTAATATTACAAAGCACGAACTCGTAGATAAGGTGTATGAAATTACTAACTGGGATATAGTTGAATGGAATGTTAAAATCCGAGCTCGATATGCAGCTGGAAAAGGAGAGTCACAATGTTTCATGGTGGTGCCTATAGTCGATGATGATGCTATTGTATCTATGATTGCAAGAACAGTTGATTCGAACTACAGTTGGACTGCATTGGAGTTATACGTTGACAAAGTAAGGAATCGCAGTAGTCCGCCACATGTTAATCGTATACCAAGCCCATTACATGAAGTGCCTACTCATGAAACGAGTCTCCGTCCGAGTCCTTCACTACATGAAAGAGTGTCGCCTAGAGAAGATAATCCAGTTTTCACAAGTCCGGTTTCTGGAAATTCACCCTTACTCGACTTGCAAGGGTTGAATTCAGAATTTATCCGCAATCTTGTTGATAAGGAAAACAATCTTCAAAACTTCAATAATGCTACGGTTAATAATGAGTTGATAGATGATGAAGAAATTGAAGAGGAGGATATACATGTAGATGAGGAGGAATATGAAGAAGATGTTCATTTTGAAGATAACGTTAATGATGGTGATGGTGTGGAAACGCGAGCCAATGTTCCACCCCTACCCCTCCTAAATTCATAAGGCCAATTGTTCCTTAATTTGAATCTACTGAAGGGAGTGATAATGCTCAGGTTCATCAAAATCCTGAAGAATCATGTGGATCATTGGAGATCGGATTGTTGTACGTTGGGTAAAAGTTTGAAAGCAAAGATTATATTCAACATGCGGTGAAGATGTTCTCTATTAAGGAACATTGAGAATTTGTAATTGTGAAATCGAACAAAAAGTGTTATGTCGTTCAATGTAAATTCCATGCAAAGGTAAATCCAAATGATGGTACGTCACAAAACCCCGAAGGCGGAGGCGAGGCAGTTTGTTCATGGCTACTACGTGCATGTATCCCAAAAGGACAAGCGTACTTCATTGTGAAGAAGTTAGGAGGGGCACATATATGTATCAATCCGACATTAAGTCAGGATCACACCAAAGTTGATTCGAAGCTAGTTTCTAATATAATCTTGAATGTTGTTAAGGCACGGTTTGGAACAACACCGAGAGCCATAATTGAGATTGTTTTACTGAAATGTAATTATAATATTTCTTACAAGAGAGCTTGGATTGCAAAACAGAGAGCTATTGAGAAGTTGTTTGGAGGGTTCAGTGAAGCATATACGAAGTTGCCTGCCCTTTTAGCAGCAATACAAGCCTCTAATCCTGGAACTTACGTGCATTGGGATAAGATACCTCCCATTCCCAGTGAAGAAACATTTAAAGGAGTCTTTTGGGCATTTGCCGCTTCGATTGAAGGTCTTAAGTCCTGCCGACCGGTGATTAGTATAGATGGAACCCATTTGTATGGAAAATACAAGGGATGTTTGTTGATTGGGGTTGCAAGTGATGCAAATAACAGGTTATTTCCATTTTCTTTTGCAATAGTAGATGGAGAGAGAAAAGAGAGTTGGACTTAGTTCATGAGCTGTATTTGATATTATGTGACCGATCGCCAAGGATTATGTGTTATCTCTGATCGTCATGCGGGTATCTTATCGATGATGGAGCTTCAAAACGGATCATGGAATGAGCCACATGCATATCATAGATATTGTATGCGACACTTTGCAAAAAAATTCTACACCAAATTTGGTAGCATGGCTTTGATTAAGAAGTTGAAAGTTGTTGCGTGTCAGAATCAACCAAAAAAGTTTGACACACAATTGGGAGAGATTGAAAAAGTTAAACTCAGGGCAGTCGATTGGCTAAAGGCAAAACCGGTCGTGAAGTGGGCACTAGCTGCAGATGGAGGGTGTCAATATGGTGTAATGACCACAAATACATCAGAAATATTCAATTCCATTTTAAAAGGTGTTCGTAGTTTGCCCGCAATGGCAATTGTCAAGATGATATTTTACCGTCTCAATTCGTACTTCACCGAACGTCGTCAGGAGGCACAGAAACTGATATGTGAAGGAAAGGTTTGGGTTCCAAGAGTTCAAGAACTAATCGATGAACGGCGTGATAGAGCCAATTTGCATGAAGCTATAATGTTCCATCGTAATCCAGGCGTATTTCAAGTCAAAACAGGTGTTTGACTTGTTGGCACAAAAAGGAAGGGTGGAAAAAGCCAGATTGTTGACTTGGGTGCGCGTACATGTACATGTCAAAAATTTCAGCTTTATCATCTACCTTGTTCACATGTATTGGCTGCATGTGCTTCTTGGAAACTTGATTATCATCCATATATTGATGCATTCTACTATTTGGCATCCTTAGCAGCTACATGGACGCCCAACTTTCATCCTATGCAAGACCAAGCGTACTAGCCTATTCAAATTGGTCCCAAACTAATAGCTGATGCGAGACTTAGAAGATGTCGGAAAGGGCACCCTAGAAGTACACGAATTTGCAATGACATGGATGTGGGAACAAGCTCCAGGAGTAGTCTTGCTTGCAGTAAATGTCATCAAAGAGGATACAATAGGCGCAGTTGTAATATTGATATGCTATCTGGTACTACTACTAGTGGATCACGGGTAACACATTTAAACTTATTTCAATTTTTCATTTTTGATTGCATTTATATGTGAATTTATTTTAACCATTTGTGCATATTTTATAGCGGGAGTCTAGTGGTGTTTCTATAACCGGTCCCGCACGTAGTCGAGCACGAGGTCGAACTAGACTACCCCCCAAGGTGATGATAGGGATTCCTTAAATTAACCAATGTCCTCAATTCATGCAAGGATGGTTGTAGTTTGCAATATTTTCTATTTTAGTTTTAATGTTGTAATATATAAAACAATGTTGCAGAACAAGTATGCAGGGATGGTTGTAGTTTGCTTGTTTTGCTTGTTTGGCATATGTGTTTGCAATATTTGTATTTGGGAATCTTTGTCAAGGTGTAGGATAGTGATGATCGGATGTGGTTGGTTGTTTTGCTTGTATTGCCTGTTTTGCTTGTTTGGCAACTGTGTTTCTCTTGGATGTTGTTGTTGTTTAGCTTGCATGATCGGATGTTGTTGTTTAGCTTGGATGTAGTCATTCTTGAGTGTTTTCATCCATTGTGAGTGATAATGAGTATTGGAATAATGAGTACTGTAATCAGGGAAACAACTGCATGATTGGCAGCTAGCTGGTTATGAACTCATTACATTCGCAGTTGCCAACTGCGGTAAAGTTAATACTAGGACCACAGTTAGCAACTGCGACTGTCAACTCTCCAGATTTCCAGAGAGTTGCCAACTCTGTAGAAAATTAGTAATAACGGCGAGCGCAGTTGCCAACTGCGGTAAAGTTAATACAAGAGCACAGTTGGCAATTACGACTGTCAACTCTCCAGATTTCCAGAGAGTTTCCAACTCTCTGGAAAATTGGTAATAACTATGTGCGCAGTTTCCAACTGTGCTAAAGTTAATACCAGGAGCGCAGTTGGCAACTACGACTATCAACTCTCCAAATTTCTAGAGAGTTGCCAACTCTCTAGAAAATTGGTAATAACCAGGAGCGCAGTTGCAGTTGCAAACTGCGAGCCTAATATTAGCTTTAGCGCAGTTGGTTACTGCGCTCCTCGTTATTACTAATTTTCCAGAGAGTTGGAAACTCTTTGGAAATTTGGAGAGTTGACAGTCGCAGTTGCCAACTGCGCTCCTTGTATTAACTTTACCGCAGTTGGCAACTGCGCTCGCCGTTATTACCAATTTTCCAAAGAGTTGGCAACTCTCTGGAAATCTGGAGAGTTGCCAATCGCAGTTTCCAACCGCGGTCCTAGTATTAAATTTACCACAGTTGGCAACTGCGCTCGCCGTTATTACCAAATTTCCAGAGAGTTGGCAACGCTCTGGAAATTTGGAGTGTTGACAGTCGCAATTGCCAACTACGCTCCTGGTATTAACTTTTGCGCAGTTGGCAACTGCGCTCCTAGTTATTACCAATTTTCTAGACCAATTTATATGGCAAGATGTTTCCCTCATTACATACAATCGACCACTTCATACATATGCAGACTTATTTCCCAACATCTGACCACCATCCCAACATCATATTCTTCATTATGCAGATTCAACAAAAAGAGGACTTCCAACCATCCCAACATCTTCCAACAAAACCTCCAATTTTCAACATCCTCCAACCAAATAAGTTCCAACAACTCTCAAAACAATAAATCAAAACTATCAATCAAAGCAAACAAACAAAACAGTCAAAGAAAACAAACACACATGCAAACTAAAGCACCACTAATTTGCATTAAGTTTTTCATCATTACAAAACACCTCCAGGAGTAGTCCAAACATATGAAGACATTTAACTCGAGGCAAAATTTAGAAATTTAGAAATATATACAAGAAATACAACTAATGCTCGAGGATCAAGCAGGGATATATAATTTTGTTTTCTTCCTATTCCTTTTCAGGCATGTGTCCGGAGATTTCTGAGTAACTTGGGAAATGGGAACATCATCTTCCGGATCATCGTGCTCTTGTTCTCCATGTGTAGGCGCTTCTTCCTCTTGCATTTGCCCACTCGGTTGTTGTACTGGATCAGGTATATATGCGTGGCCCCGATAATTTTTAGTTGCAACCTTTTTTTTTCGTTTCCCCGTGTTGGGCACCGGGGCATTCAATAGTGCATCGAGTCGGGCTCCTTCACCAACATATTTAAGCTGCGACCTGCACGGCTTCAGAATGCCTCAAGCAAATGTCTTGATTGCATCGGGCACATTGCTTCGCAATATCCCATGCATCCTCGATCTATCAAACATATTTCACAATGGAACATGATCCACATATGATATAAATAATAATAACTAGTTACATTAGATTAAAAATAATTATAAAATTATAACTAAATATACAATCTTACTATCGGTGAGTCGGTGCCCGTGTTTGATACATTGGCTGCGGCGTAGAATACCCGGGTGCCAGCTCGATATCTCTCCTTTGAATTGGCAATTGAACACCAGCTGGTATAGATCAGGGAGGTGCAACATACAATCGTGTATACGTGTGATACCAATTTATATATGACCGATGCAAGGCTGAGTCAAATGGAGGAGACAAGTCTACAACGGTGTCGAAGCATTCATCATTCCAGTGCTTGATGTGTATTTCATGGTAAGTTACCCAATTGTGATCCGACAGCCTACCCATACCCTTCGTTCCGTGCAACTTTTTGTCATAAGTTCGGGTTGCCGGGATGTGTTGGTGCAGTCCAAATTGCCGAAGCACTTGGTCGGCAAAATAAAATTCAACAATACCAAAGTTGACGAGTGGTGATCTCGTCAACCATAACTGTGGGGTTACCCTACATGCAGGTGGTAATATTTGAACCCTCTCTTCATTGTAAGACATCCAATTCACGAACTTATCTTGCAATTGATCGAGCTCGTCTCTATAATATGTCAATACACCACGTGGGTTATCCTTCCACGTGTGTGACCCAGTCCAATATACCCCGATGGGTGCCAAAAATGCTTGATTCTCTGCATGGGCCATCCACCCCTCTGATTGTCGGGTTATGCGAGGTCGACCGATGTGTAGATGTTCCCAGCTCCATACTTGCAGTATTGCTATTGGCCCATTCATTTGAACTGCATTCAAGGAACATGAACACAAACTCCTATACAGTGCGACCAATGCGGCACTACCCCAGCTGTATTCCCCGGCTTTTCTAGTATCCGCGATCAACGGTAAATACATTACTGGCACCAAATCACCTGACGAGTTCGGAAAAATCACACTGCCAAAAATTGTCATTATATAAGCTCGGGTGTAACACTCCACTTGGAACTCGGTCAAATCATCGCTCAATCCGTCTCCAAACATCTCCTCCAACCACGACAACCTAGTAGATTGACCAACAAATGTTTTCTCGCCCGGCTGAACACCAAGATATTCTCGAACTAATCCTTCTTTATCAAAGCCCATACTCCCAGTCATGGCTACCCCGTTAACATGCATACTCGATATCATCGCAATATCTTGTAACATGACCGTCATTTCCCCTACGGGTAAATGGAAAGTATGGGTCTCCGATCGCCATCTCTCCAGGAGAGCTATAAGCCGGCCACGATCGAACTTGATACTCCCCATCAAGCTAATCCCATGCTGTGGCCAAAAGTTCGTGTATGCGTGGGTGCATCGGTAACTATGGAGGATGCCTACGGAACGTGCATTCCTTTGATACACCATTCCAAACAAACTGAGAGCGGTGTTCGTTCTGCAAGGTCAACAGTTTCGGGTCCAAAGGATGATGAGGGAACCTACAAGTTCATGAAATAATCGATGTTTTAGTAACAAATTTATTTCAACAACAACATATACAAATTAAAAAAGTTACAAAACACTTCTTACCTGTGTAGCATGGGGAACTTGCTCTCGGACTTCATTACTACTCGAGGATCTTCCACCGCGGTTTCTTGGTCCCCGACCTCGATCATTTACACCCCTTGTTCGTGCCATTTCCAATATTCTTCGATCACTACAGAAAATAGTTACCAATAGTAGATAATGTTAATATATAACGAAAAATAGTATAAGATATGAAACATGTAAAGATTGACAACACATGATGGAGTGAGCCTGTAATATCCTGATCCCTTATTTTTAATTAAACGAAGGTTTGTGAATTTTTACGTGTGTTGCGCATACTAATTCATGTGCATTTTTTTCTATAAAATTATTTATTTTGTAGCATGAACAAACATTTTCTATCTCACTTTTTATGTTTAAAAAGCCTAATTAAGTTCTAAAGCCTAATTGTTTATTTTTAAGCCCGCCTAATTGTTTTAATTAGCCCATGGAGTTTGAGCCCACTAATTGAAAGCCCACTAGTTTATTTCTCTTTTATTTAACATGACTTGCAGTGTAGATCATTTTTTTAGATAATTAATTAAATGATCATGCACAACTAGTAGTTAGGGGTGCTACATTTGGCATGTGCATGCACTAGAGTGTGCATTGTGCACTCTTTGGGGTAGGCCAGAAATGGAGTCAAGGGAGAGTGGGAGAGTGGATTATTGGAGAGGTGGTTTGTGTTCATGGGTGGTTGCTACAACTTCCCAACGTATCCTAGCCATTTATCTACAACTATCTAATGCAATCCTAGCCCTCCATTTCACCCAAAAATTAGTATAAATACCCCCCCCCCCCCCTGTATGCATATAATACACTAAAAAGTTGGTAGAGAAAAGAAAGAAAGAAAATACATAAGAGAGCAAAAAAAAGATTGAGAGAGAGTTAGAAAAAGATTGAGAGTATTCTAGTTTTGTGTGTGTTCCATCCTTGGAGGCCGACCATTGCATTGGAGGGAAGTGTAGGCTCGGGTTCACTAGTGCAAGGAGGAGGAGGCAACTGTGGTGGCTCAAACTAGGAGGAGAAGGACCGCTAGTGTGTTCAAGGAGATTCTAGGAGCTTTTGTAGTGTTTTTCTTCAAATAGGTGGGTGTTTTTCTCTACTTCTAATCTTAGACACCATGCTAGGGATTTTTGATAAATGAGAATGCTAAAAGAACTAATAAGATAACCATTTGTTGGCTCTAAAAAGGACTTGGTAGATGATTGAGAAAATGCTTGATGAATTGTATGCTATTAGTTCTAAATCATGTTTAATGTAGTAAAATTGCCTTATTGCTATGAAAATGTGAAATTGAAATCATGTTAATTGTAGGAAAATGCTTGTGAATAGTTAGTAGATGAAATTATTAAATTTGTGCTTATTGAACCATTGTAACACTAATTCAATGAATGCAACCATGTCTTTGAGTGTTGTGGATAAAAGAGGAAAAAACAAGAATTAATACTCTTTTAATGAAGTTGTAATTTGGTAGAGAATTGCTAATTTGAATTATTGAAATTGTAGGCATAGAATACAAATTAGAATGAAAAATACATGTTTTAATATCAAAAAAATATTTTAAAACACTGATTTGTTAATTAAACTCAAACTCATTATTCTGGAAATTTTTATGGCTTTATGTGAAGAAGAAACAAAGTTATGATCTTTTGAAAAACGAAATAATTTTGATAAACATAGACTCGAAAATAAACCTATTTTATTCTGCTCCTATATCAGTTAGACACTATGGTCATACTGGTTAGAGGGGGCGCCAGTTGCGTTTTACTGTAGCTAGGTGACATCCCTTGTGTGTGGGTTCGAGTCTCGACAGGGGCTTTTATTTTTCCAAAAATCTGATTTTTCCCAAAACCCGAGAACATAACTTAACCTTAATTAAACTCCCCTTATATCAGTTGGGCACTGTGTCCCTTTTGGCTAGCGCGTGGGGGTTGGTTTCAGTGACTGTTCACCTAGGGGCTTGTGTGTACGGGTTCGAAACTGGCTAAGGCCAAAAAAATTTAGGGAAAAAAATCTTTTTTTCCTTTCTAATACACTTGATTTTTTTGGGGGTTTTAAAATATAATAAAAATTGAGAAAAATATTAGGAAATTTCTGAAAATACATAGACTTCATAAAATTATATTTTTTTAATATGTGGACTTTTAAATGAGAAATAAGAGTGAAAAAAATTAAGAGTGAAGAATTCATCTTAGATTTGATTCTTTTGAAAGTCTAAAACAAACTAATGAAATTTTTGAATATAGAAAGAAATGAAAAGAGATTAATTGAGATTTTTCACTTATAATCATTGAGTAGAATTGAATGAGAAATTGAATATGCAAGTTGTGCATGGAAATATGAGAAAAAGAGAACTTGTTGAAATGTGCAATTTTTGTGAACAAATAAGGTTGTTTCTATGAATATGAAAAGAGGACTTAGACTAGAATTTTATCTATAATTCTACATCGGCAAGAATGAAAAGTGTTGAAAAGAGAATTATGATATTTTGACCAAGTTTGGGTCTTTGATAATGATTGATGTTGAAAAGACCGATGTAGGAGTAATGCTGGAATCTAGAATATTGACCTTCAATTATACATAAGGATTATATACATAGTGAAGATGTGATGAACGCAAGACAAAACATGAGTATGATGATCATTGGATTGGCGGCGTGAGAGTATTCACAGGATGTCCCATGATGTGTCATGAATAGGGCGTGGATACTACTCCAGAGTACCATCCCGGTGGCGACGCTTATGGGGTGATCTAATGACTACGGGTAGTGCCATGTCTATGGTAGGAGGGGAATTGACTACAAGATACCTGCATGATGAGTCATGTGTCAGTGCATTGAGTTCACTCCAGAGCGCCTAGACGTGGGTTCGTAACTCATAGAACACTTAGGATACTTACCGTAGTTACCGTAGTAGATTAAGTCATGGAGAGGGATCGAACCCTACAAGATGAAGAACGGTTAAGGGCTTACCCTCGAACCTATTTAGTATGGGCTGCATAGACTCTGAACAAGTGCGCATTAGTGTCATATAATGTAAACAACTGCATTAAGGACTGAGTGCACAGCACAACACGACATCAATAAGGTAGTCCCTCTATAACTTTGCCTGTGATCAAGTTTGTGGTTTGTTTAAGTATTGATAATCGTTATACTGTTCGGCATAGTGAGGATGGCCGTGTAAAATATTTCGTCGGTTGTAAGCAACTGACGTGCCCACAATTTTCTATGCAAGATAAAGTGCTTGGCAAGATTAAAGTATGCATGCTGCTTAAAGATTGATTCAAATGTTGTATATTTTATTCATGTAATTATTGTAAAATTGCTTCCGTTGTATAAATGTAATGTAAATGTAACTCTGATGTAACAAAAGTTTTTAATTCCTTGTAAATTGTACGAAGAGAAGTGTAAAGATCCTGTGAAACTTCGAATTCAGTCTGTTTTGGAATTCGGGGTGTTACAGAGTCATTAAGGAATTTAAGCATTCATCGAAAAGCAAAATTTCTGCTATTTTTAAGATAAGGTCTAAAATCAATTAACATAACCAACAAGACAATTCAATAAATCCAACTCTCACAAACAGTTCTTCAAACATACATTGGACACAAAACATTAGATAATATGAACTAAAACACTTTAACAATTCATAGCAATTATTGTTTTGTACCAAGTCTACAACTAGTAAATTATCAAACTCCAATAATTTGTCAACATGGATTTTCATATAGAAGATTTCATTAAAATTCACATACATTTTCATAAACATTTTACACACAATTTTTCTTTTTACCCAATCTTCTTATTTTTAACCAATCTCATCATAAGCCCTTTTAACGTACTCTCAATACAGCAACAACGTAGAAACAATAATAACTAACAAACCATTTCTTCCTCCAACAATGCAAATATATTAGTGAAGATATGAATCATTACCAAAAAAATAGGAGTTTTGATCTACATGTCAAATCATATTTTGCTATGCTTATTCCATATGAGCACACCTTTAAAATTAAAGCAAATTGTGGCTACAAAAATCTAACAGGTAACTCTTCAAAAATATAATGGAAAATACATAATATTATTTATTCATATTTCTTACAACATACCAAAAGCGATGAATTGGGGCATGCACAAGTGCCATACGCACCAATAAATGCAACATTGGGCAGTCTTCAAAAGAGCAACTAGATTCACAACCAATTCAAATTAAGATGCGTATATAGATTACATTGTTTGGACTAACTATTGTTTCTAGGGAATTTTTAATTTAAAAATTGTGAAGAGGATATAAGTTATAACTTCTGTATGACAATGTAAAACTAATTTACATTCCAAAAGTTGTCGTGAAAATGCCAAACTAGATACTACTACCCACGAGGCAAAATTTTAACAATCTCACTCACATTAGGCAAAAGCTTCATATTTATTTTGCATTCATCATCTACAAAGGGGATAATAACGACAACTTAAAAGCTTCATAATTTTGCATTCACCTTAAAAGCTTCACAATATTGTATTCATCTTCAATAACATGTGCCTAGGACAAAAGATAATTAGATAAATGCAATGCCTATGGTCATCAGGATTACTTGCTTACTGCTATATGTATATGATGAATTAAGCTGTATGCTACTACAAATTGACCAAAACTCATTGAGTTTTTGGAAGAACTCATTGCTAGTAATAATGGACCAAAACAGTTCACAACAGTTCACTAACAATCCACTAACATTTCACTAACATTTCACTAACAATTGACTAACAATTCATAATCAACTCATACTAGTTAACAATTCATAGCAATTATCTAAGACAATTCAACAAACAATAACAATTCATTATATCCACTAATAAATCATACCATTTAACGAGGGAAAGGAGATATACCTTCAATAACTTCAGGTGATGGCATAAAGAATCTCGATTTCGAAGCTAGAGATCGGATTGAAATGGGTGGCCGCAGTTTGGCTGATTTCAACGAAATTGTCAAAAACTAGGGTTTGGGGAATTCCAATTTCGAATGGGGATGGAGAAAGGAAGATGAAGTGAGGTTGATAATTGGATTTGAGAGAGATTCTAGATAGTAGAAAGAGAGTAATGAGGATTTTGGAGGCTTGACGGGATGGGTTTTTTAAGTTGAGAGGGGCCGCAGTTGGGAGATGTGATAAAGTGGAGTGAAGAGGAGATGAGGGGTTTAATAACTGGACCCTATGAACGATTGATTTAGGAATGCAGTTGGGAACTACAAGTTTAGTGCAATCAAGAATGCAGTTGCCAACTGCGGTCTAAGGTGAACATAGTTTTCTCCTTAACACTATTGTGGCATAAGTGTTGGAGTTGGATTATTGTGGCATATACTTAGACCGCAGTACGAAACTGCATCAAGAAAATAGAATATGATGCAATTGGCAACTACGAGTGGTCTATTTTGAAAAATTAGTTTCGAAAGTGATCTATTATGGGAAATTAGTTTCAAAAATGGTCTATTTTGGGAATTAGTTTGAAAAAATGACCCGTTTTGGGAAAAAAGAGAAAACTTCCCGAAACTTCACCTCCATGGTTTTGAATTGGCATTTCTTCAACATAATTTCTCGAATCTTCCGTGACTGAAACTTGAAGTATCAGGTATCCTTCTCTTCCTTATGTTTTATCAATTATTTTGCAAGCAAACTATTTATTACCTTGATTCTTAAGCCTTTCTAATTATAAATTTTTCTTCCCTTCTTCTTAAATCAATTTTAACGACCGAAATTGGTTTCTGAGAATTTCTACCAGGTAATGTTTTGTTTAGATTTATTTTCAAATTTTTTTTTAATGACCTGTAGTTTATTTATGTAAATTCTAGTAGTTGTTTGTAAAATTCGCGCTGCTCAAAATTTTCGTTTAGGAGCAATCCAAATGTATCTTACTAAAATGTGGAACTAATTTGTATTGTAATCATTTTGTGGGTTGTTTTAGTTTCACCAAGAAAGAGGAAGAATTATTGGTTTTGTTAGTGTAAGATTGATTACTTATCACTTGGAAATTTTCGGTTAGCTGCGTACATGAGATTGAGAATTGTTAATGAATCACTTTTGCATTGAAAAAAAACAGTTGAAATGAACTTCTTCCATTCGCGGGGGGGGGGGGGGGGGGGGGGGTAGGTGAAATGGAAAGAAGTGGTATTATTGTCAACATGGGTTTGGTTGGTCTTCGGTTTAGGCAAAATTGGAAACTGGTAAATTGGGAGTTTTTCGCCGTAGTAGGCCAATTTTGGAAAATAGGTGCGATTATGGACCAGTTTTGAAACTATTAGCGCTCGTGGGCTACTTAGTGTCACGTCAGCAATGGTCGCGATTCTCATTAGCGGTCTCTTCACTTTGAAAGTCGCTAATGGGAATAGCAGTCTATGTTTGAAAATATTTGGAATTTTTTGGCTGTTGCTATTCTCACTAGCGACCGAAGTATATATGAGCTCGCTAATGGGATTAGCGACCTTTAATGAACCGTATTCTAACAGTTAGCAAAATCTAAAGAGCTCGTGCTCTCCGAAAAAATAACAATCAATTTATTTTTGAAACCGAGGTCGCTATTCAGAATAGCGACCTTAGTTGTACAAAGGTCGCTATTCGGAATAGAGGTCTTTATTGTACTAAGGTTGCTATTCCGAATAGAGGCCTTAGTTGTGTAACTATTTTGCAAATTTTATAAAGAACAAGGAGATTGCGTTTCCTACTTAGGTTGCTATTGAGAATAGGGATAAGGTCGCTATTCCAAATAGCGACCTCAGTTGAATGATTATTTTACAAATTTTAGAGCAATGCGATTTAGACTGAGGTCGGTATTCGAACTAGCGATCTCAGTTTTATTTTATTTTTTTCCCAAGTGAGCAAAAGTTTTCTAAAAATCGCCAAGTGTTTCAATACATTCATTTGGGGATTAGCGACCTCATATATACTTCAGTCGCTAGTGGGAATAGCGGCAGCAAACAAAAAATTTCAAATATTTTCAAACATAGGCCGCTATTTCCATTAGCGACTTTCAAAGTGAAGAGACCGCTAATGAGAATAGCGGTCGCTGCTGACGTGGCACCAAGTAGCCTACGAGCGCTAATAGTTTTGAAATTGGCCAATAATCGCAAATACTTTCAAAAAGTGGCCTAGTATGGCAAAAAAAGTCGTAAATTGGTTAGTCTTCGATTTACGCAAAATTGGAGACTCTGGTAAATTGGTTGGTCTTTGGTTACTAATCTTTCAAGCTTTGTAAGGTAGTAAATGCCACCTTAGAGCAAAGTGCTGGTTTGTTCAGATTGGGATATGTATAGGGCTGGGATATTGTGTAAGGGATGGAGATTCATGAAATATAGGTGAAAGTATCTCCCAAATGGTAGTATCAATTACAACAACTAAGCCTTTGACCTAATTCTTTGGCATGGCTATAATACTATTTTAATCCCCTCTCTATTTAGCTGGATCAAGCATATTATCAAATCTTAGCCATATTGAGATGCATTGGCCGAGTCCGAATGGAAATTTGCCTACCAATTCTCCCGATATTACCAATAAATGGAAATCGATACCCGTTGCCGATATCGAGTTTTGAGAACATGATATCAAGGACCTTTATGTCAGATACTGGTGATAGAATTGTTATAAAACAACAACTATAATCTTATGCCCTGGCTTCAAAGATTACTATGAATATAATGAGTTGTCTGACTTTTGATTAAGATTCCATGTTAGAATGATGGAACTGAAAACTATATTTCTTTCCAGTTACTTTCACACTTGAGCATTATGTTATCCTTACTATTGCAGATATACCTGTGTGTGCACATCTATGTTGTTTTAGATTAGAGTTAATGGTACCTAAAAATAGATAACTCTTCAATTTCAGTTTCATACTTCATTTATATCTGTCATAGATTATAGTCTAGTTAGTCAATTATATGTTTGAAAACCAGTATTGCACATGTGTCGGTGGAATTTGATCGCATCTGTGTTGTAGTAAGTATAACCACTTAAGTAGAGAATTAGATGACCTATGCTAAGTATATTAGTTTGAAAATGTGTTTACTTCAGTTGAAAAGGACGCTATCAAATCAAGACATCATTGCTTGTTTGAGTCAATGGGAGAGGTTACCTTAAAAAAGATGAAGCTATGATTTTTATAGTATCTTTGTTTTGATGCACCTTCTATACAACAACAACAACAACAACAAAGCCTTTTTCCCAACTAGTAGGGGTCGGCTACATGAATCCCGGTTTTCCATTATGTTCGGTTTAGCGCAATATCTTCTGTCAGGTCACAAGCTATCATATCTTTTTTACCGTTTCCACCCAAGTTATTTTAGGTCTTCCTCTACCCCTAACTCTACTCTCAATACTTATCAAATCACTCTTTCTAACGGGGGCACTACTAGGTCTACGTGTGACATGTCCAAACCACCTGAGGCGATTCTCTCTTAACTTATCTTGGATTGGAGCTACCTTTAGCATGTTTTGTATATGGTCGTTTCTAATTCTATCCTTCCTTGTTTTATCACACATCCATCTTAGCATCCTCATCTCCGCTACACTCATTTTTTGGACATATTTCTTTGTTGCCAAACACTCTGCTTCATACATCATTGCTGGTCTAACAGCCGTCCTATAAAATTTTTCCTTCAACTTTAAAGGTATACGTTTGTCACACAAAACACTACTAGTACTTCTCCACTTAAGCCATCTTGCTTGGATCCTATGTATAACATCTTCACAAATCTCCCCATCTCTTTGTATAATCGAGTCTAAATATCGGAAATGGTCTCTTTTAGGTATCTCTTGGCCATCAAGCTTCACTACTTCCTCAGTTTTGTTTCGATTATCACTAAAATTACACTCTATATACTCTGTTTTAGTTCTGCTTATCCTAAATTCCCTAGCTTTCAAAGTTTCTCTCCACAATTATAATTTAGCATTGACTCATGTTCCAGTCTCGTTCACTAAGATGATGTCATCAGCAAAAAGCATACACCAAGGCACCTCATTTTGTATTTCTCGATCAATTCATCCATAACCAAAGTAAAGAGGTAGGGGCTTAAAGCCGAACCTTGGTGTAAACCTACTATAATAGGAAAATCGCTTGTCTCCCCTGTGGTTGTTCTAATTGTGGTCATTGTCCCTTCATACATATCCTTAATTACCTCAGTATACCGAATAGTTATTCTTTTTTTATTTAACACCCACCATACTATGTCTAGAGAAACTTTATCATTTGCTTTTTCTAGATCTATAAAAATCATATGTAGATCTTTCTTATTCTCCCCATATTTTTTCATAAGTCTCCTCAGTACGTAAATTGCTTTTATTATTGACCTCCCAAGCATAAACCCAAACTGATTCTCAGACACTGTAGTTTCTAGTCTCAGTCTATGTTCGATCACTCTCTTCCAAATTTTCATCGTATGACTCATTGATTTAATTCCTCGGTAGTCTGAGCAATTTTGTATATCTCCTTTATTTTTTTATATAGGTACTAAAATATTTTTTCTTAATTCATCGAGCATTTTTTTAGTTCTCAAAATTTCATTAAATAATTTTGTTAGCCAATCCACTCCTACATCTCCAAGATACTTCCAAACTTCAATGAGTATATCATTCGGTCTTAAAGCTTTTCCTATTTTCATCATTTCTAGAGCATTTCGAACCTCCAAGGTCCTAATTCTACGGAAAAACATATGCTCTCGACTCTCCCTCGAATCCTCTATATTTAAGTTGCCCAAAATATTTTTATTTAATAACTTCTCAAAGTAATTTTGCCATCTTTCCTTAATTTCCTCATCTTTTACTAAGACTCTTGAATCATTGCTCTTAATACACCTAATTGTATCCAGATCTTTTGTTTTTCTATCCCTTTGTTTAGCAAGCTTATAAATGTTATTTTCTCATTCTTTTGTTTCTAATTTTGTGTATAAATCATTATAAACTTTTTCTTTTGCATCTCTTACCGCTTTCTTAACTTCTTTTCTAACAGTTTTATATCTCTCCAAATTCTTTTCATTTCTATTCTTTTGCCATATTTTGAAGGTTAATCTTTTTTCTCTCACAATATTTTGAAGTTCTTCTTGCCACCACCATGTTTCTTTGATGCACCTTCTATCAAGAGTTTAATTTAACTATAGCCTCTCTCATTGGTGAGCGGAGTTTGTAAATCTTAAGCCAAGATAACATATGCATCCATTCATCAGCAATTTGGAATCATTTGCGTTTTTTTCCATTATCTGAGTGAACAATCTGGCACTGTTTTCTAATTCTTAAGAGTGCTTTTTAAAACTCACATTCGTGGGGAAGACATGAAATAATACAATAATGACATCTTCATGTATCTGGATGGTATGTAAGGCTACAAATGACAGAGTTTTCTGGTGTTAACTATGATCAAGTGGAAGGTGCATGAATGATTCCTATAGTTGCATCAGGATTCTGTTGAGTTCACTAGATATGGTACTTGAGCCTCCTCAGAGGCTTAACTTTGGAGCTTGAAGATTCGGAATAGCATACATAGTCTCTTCCAACACTGAAGTAGTACTCAGTTCAGTGGCCAAGAGGGGCTGTTAATTAGCAGCTATGGACGATATTTGGTACATGAGTTGTCTCTATTGTCGTGGACTAGACCCTAAGAAGCAAGGATGCTATGAGAGATTTCGCAAGTACTACATTAAAATATGTAGTGTGTCACATATGTGTATCCAAGTTACATGGCTTCCAGATAGTTTTGGTCGTGCTTCATAAGTTGGATTCACACAAGTATGGACCCATTTATTTCTTTGAGTTGAAGCTCTACCCATTCCTTTGTTGGTTTTGGATTTTTAAGTCCAGTCCAATTCTGAATTAATGGGTTGGTTTGTTTTGGCCATATATGAACTCCTTCAAGTCAACATTCAAAATAGTAAATAAATGATCTCACTAATATAAAAAATCACAATCGCTTAAGAAATTATATGATCTATTAGTTAATGAAAAGTACATTCTGCTCCACTCATAACTAGTATGAAAGAAGGTCCTGATTCTCAACGAACAAAAGTGTGCAAGTGCTTTACAATAAGTATATTTAGAATTGTGTTATGCTTATAAATATACAATGTTAACTCAGTCTTATTTGTGAAGCCAAGTGACTTGAGCCTTTGTTTGACCAAATCCGTTCAAAAAAAAAGACCTAAATCTGCTTCTAATTGTGTTACACAGAGGTGGTGTTAGGTTGCGCTAAGCCCAATTCCTAGTCATGCACTGCAAGGGATGCCCACTATCACTGGTTAAACTTAATGATGTGTGATCCTTGTTTTTGGTCTTTTACAAAGTATAAGAGGTGATCCAGATTGTGAATCGATGATGACATTCTTTATGTTCCATTGTATGAACAGGTTAAATTCTTAGTTGAGTTTTCATAAAGAGGTAGCATAAGAAGGTGACCAAGATTTATTTTTATTTTTATTTATTTATTTATTTGGTTAAGTTACATGATTTATGTGGGTCCTTTGTTAAATATATCTATTTTTTGCAGCAGTCTCATCCCCGCCAGTTGAAGGGAGCCCCACTTTCTGGTTCATTTTTCAATTTGCTTTTTTTTAGTGAATCTATTTGGAAGCAAATGATGCGGCTTCTGTCTACTGCGTCAACACCGCAGTCCAATTACCCTTTTCGTTCTGCGCACTTTCAGCGAGAATACATGAATGTCATCTCCTCTTCCTTTAGTTCTCGAGCATCTAGGGCTTTCCATCTCAACCTTTATTATCCTAACAAAAGAGGAGGTTTCCATCCATTAAAAATGTCTGCTTCAGTTAGTTCAGTGGGTCGCCAATTGCGTCTTGGTCTATCATCAACATACCGAAGCCTCAGTGTGCGGCTTTCTATGCCACCGGTTACCAACAAAGGTTCAAGACTTAGCTCGTCAATGAGACGTATTTCATGGACAGTGGGAAGTGCTTCTTTCGGTGCATGTTTAAGCTTTTCAGCATTTGGAGCAGCTCATGCTGAATCTCCACAGGGAATTAGTAGTCAAAATGATGACTATAATACAACCACCAGCTCTTCCCATGGGAAAACTGTTTATACTGATTATTCTATAACTGGTGAGCATGTTGAACATTCATCTATTTCTAACAAGAGAAATTGTTTCTATTTCCGTGAACCACTTTTATATAATACTCATTGTGTTTATTAATCTTGAAGGCATTCCGGGTGATGGAAGATGCTTGTTCCGCTCAGTGGCTCATGGAGCATGTATCTGTTCTGGGAAGCCTTCTCCTAATGAAGACCTACAGAGAGAACTAGCCGATGAGTTGAGGGAATTGGTATGCATAAGATGTGACATTTTTTGTTGTTATTTTTTTTATATTCAATGTCACTATTCTCTGTTTATTTCTTTTAATATTTTTTGCATTCATATGGTTCAGGTTGCAGATGAATTTGTTAAGAGACGTGAAGAGACAGAATGGTGAGTGTAAATTTGTACTGGTAATGGTCAGTTTTTTGTTTGATTCAAAGTATTCTTATAGTACCATTCAGCTTAAACTACTTGTGTACAACTAAGAGAGATATTCGCAGAATCCATGTGAGATCCACAAGCATTATAATGTATGCTGGCTCCATATCCTTTTGTCTACTGTCTAGCAGTACAAAAGTGTTATCCATAGTCCGACAAAGAATTTCCTAATATGAGGATTTGTAACATGATCCTGTGTTATTCAATTATCCATATTGTTTCTTTCTTACAGGTTTATCGAGGGTGATTTTGATACATACATTTCACGAATCAGAAAGCCACATGTATGGGGAGGCGAGCCGGAGCTATTGATGGCATCTCATGTCCTGCAGTGAGTCCCATGCCCTCTCTCTTTCAACTATTTTTTTGGTTAAATGACACCTGCTTCTATGTTGGCAGGATGCCTATATCAGTTTATATGCATGATGCGGATTCTGGTGGCCTAATAAGCATTGCCGAATATGGTCAAGAGTATGGAAAGGAGGATCCAATTCGAGTTCTCTATCATGGCTTTGGTCACTATGATGCACTCCAAATTCCTGGGAAGAAAGGTGCGAAATCAAGATTGTAGTATTCTTTCAAAAAAGTACAATAAATGGTAAGTTTTGATACGATTACTTTCCTGTTCAGATTCAATGTTTTGCTTCTTCAGCATCTTTCTGAATTAGTTTAAGTAATCTTCGCTTCTGTTTAGGTTTCAATCAGAATACTTGCAGTAGTTTCTTTGCTGTCTCATTTTATCTATGTATGCACATCTTGTCCACAACATCCTGTTCAAAGTACAGCATTAATTTGACTGAGAAGTAGAGCTGAAATGGAGAAAAGGGATTCAAGTTGCAAAACCGCATATAACTGAAATAAAGTCTCTGTCTTTCTTGTTGGATCCTTTTCAGTGTACTCTCAACTCTGAAACCATTTGAGTGCACACACTTCCACACTATACTGCTTTATTTTTCTTCGTATACCCCTTGAAAACCATTACATCTCCTCATTATAACAGTGTGTTAGGGTAGTTATCTGAGAAAGATTTTTTTTCACCCGAATATAGGGTAGTTCTTGGTAATTTAGACATTCTTTGATGAGATCTTTCCGTTTTTCTGTCTTTTTTTTTTATCGTTAAACGGTGGGTGAAAACCCCCCGCGTTTCATTAAAGAGAATTTAACAAAACATTTTCTTTGTCTGTATGCTAATTTAAGCTTTAACCATGGTCAAGTACATTTTCATTTACGATTTTCCTTTCTAAAATCGGCTCAGAGTTGTTACTAACTTGTAGATACGGTTGGTGTCAGGTAATCGGTCAATCATCAAGGCTTCTCAATAATTTGCTCCATAGTCAACGTCATTCAATGGGATAAGGCGGTTATGAAGAATTTTCTTGACTATCGGGAAAACCTTTCTTACTCGAGGCTCATGTCCGGTAAGTCAGGTTGCAGGTAATTATGGATACTGGGTAATAATCTACAGGAGGAGATGTTGTCATACATGAACATGAAGACTTGGATACTAAAAGGAAAATGTATACAAATAAAAATTTTGGTTTGGTCGTTGACATTGAGTTTCATGCACAAGGTGTTACTGTCTAAAATGTATGACTGGACCTTAAAAATGTAAAATCATAATGGAATGTACTTTGACATAGTAGATGTTATATTTTCCTTCTTAGTAATTTTTTTTTCCGACACATTTATAAATTTTTCGAGTTGCTCTGACTGAGATTGGTTTCCCATTTGCAACATTTCCTGAATGAAACAGGACAAGTAGCATCCTCCAAATGGCGATAAAATTGAACAGTATAACTTATGTGGACCAACTTCACTTAGCTTAATATTGCTTACTACAAGTGGAGTCTACATACAGTAGCTGTATTATGGATTCCTTTATTGTTGTTTTATGTACTATTGAAGCAGTACAACTAGCACTGTCTTTCTGTTGAGGCGTGATCTCTACTGAATTTTGAATTTTGATGAAAAACTACTTGTCTTAAGTAATATATTGCGTTAAACCGAGCAAGTTCATGTAGTTGATCCAAACTAGTATTTGTTTAATCCTGCGGAGTTAAGTAAATTTTATCAATAACCTAACGGCATATTTTACTTAACCCTACCGTGTTGTCTACTACATATTTTTTTGGCATTTTACCCTATTGCCGTTAGGTTCCGTTGGCGTTTTACCCTACTTCGTCTATTTCTCTGTCACGTGATATCGTGTGATGCAATTTTGATATTTTAATGACTAAATTGCCCCCAAATTTTAATAATTTTTTGATAATTAACTTATTGATGATATAGTGACGATATTGATATTGATGATAGTTACGATATTGATGATAGTGATGGTATTGATGTGAAGCTACTAACGACGATAAATGTGCTAAGTATGTATATGACACCGAAAATAGAACAATTACATTTGTTTTGAGTAAAAGACCCCTCACCATTTAACATATACCAATTTTACCATTTCCGCTTTTAATAGCCCTAAAAAAAGTGGCCAAAATAATGACATACGAAATTTGACGAAAATAACCGAAAATAGTGGACTAAAGTGTACAAAATGAGCCAAAAGCAGTTACATACGAAATTTCACGAATTTGGCTAAAAAGTGGATATAACTCAAAATGTGGACAAAACAGTAAAATATGAAATTTCACTAAATTAGCCCAAAATTATAGACTATACCCACAAAATGATGCCAAAACAATAAAATACAAAATTTAACAAAAATGACTGAAAATAGTGGAATATAGTCTATAAAATGAGGCCAAAATAGTTATATAAAATTTAACAAGATTGGCCGAAAACTGTGGATTATATATAGCCTACAAAATGAGGCCGAAACAATGAAGTACATAAGTTTCATGAAATTGGCCGAAAATTGTGGATTCCGAAACTGTGGACTATAGGCCACAAAATAAGGCAAAAACAGTTAAATACATGATAAGATTGTTTTCGGTCATTTTTGTCAAATTTCGTATTTCACTGTTTAGCCTCATTTTGTGGGCTGTATATATAGTCCACAAGTTTCGATCAATTTCGTGAAATTCATATTTTATTGTTTTGGCCTAATTTTGTGGCTAAAACAATGCAATACAAAATTTCACGAAATTGTCTAAAACTATGGACCATATATCCTACAAAACAGTGAAATATGAAATCTATATAATAAATCACAAGACAACTGAAAAAAAAGGCTATCAAGTGGCTCTTCTTAAATTGAAACAAAATTAATGGTTCACTTTGACCCTTCCAAAAGACATTTCCCCTGCAAAAAAACTTATAATTATTTTTCAACATATGCTGATGGAAACATGGACTTTTGTTTACAACTAATTGTTGTCTTACTATTCAAACTTGAGCTACGTAAATTCTATGATGAATGTTTCTGATTCATACATCCGAAAGGCTGGAAAGTAATATTCAGTATTATACATGAACATTATTATAGTGTACATCTCAGAAATTATATTAGTAGAACACACTGAGAAATTACACTGGATAGTAGAACACACTGAGAACACCAAAGTTGATCGTCAAATCTTTTCCTTCCTTGATATACAGAACAAGTTCTTCATCAGAATTAAACAACAGTATCTATCTGGCTTCTCACTGCTTCCTGCAATGGATTACATATATTTTACTTTTTACAGGACTTTTTATATGATGCATCGTTCCGAAGACGTATCGTAGGCATGTGCTCACGGGCAAACCTAATTAGCCTACATTTGAGTCCAAAATAGTGAAATTCAAAATTTCACAAAATTTGCCAAAACTGTGGATGCCCACAAAATGTAGAATAAATAGTGAAATATGAAATTTCACAAAATTGGTCGAAAACTATGTACAATCGCTAAAAAAATGTGGACAAAAAAGTGAAATACAAAATTTCACGAAATTGTTCAAAAACTAGACTATATGCCACAAAATGAGATCAAAACAATAAAATACAAAAATTCACAAAATTGGACGAACAATTTGAACTATATACCACAAAATGTGGTCAAAACTGACTAGCTGATAGCAGTCCATAAAAAGAAAAGCATCATAAAGGTATAGTTTCATAAGAACCAATAGAATTATAAAACTAAATAGTTCAATCAAGACTAAAGCAATATAATTAAATAGTTCCAAACCATATCCAATTCAGAATAGTTCACAAAGATTAAACCAACTGGAATAATCTGTCATAGTTTCAAAATCAAACAAAGCAAATAAACTTCAATAACAAAATATGAGTTTTAAACTCATAAACACAAGAGTCTTAAACTCAACAGAAGTTTTATCAAGTAAGTGACTAACTTATTCTCGAAAGAAATAAACTGAAACTCTATCCTTGCACACTGCTTTATGTTTACTCCTCCATTTTGAGCAAATCATTATTTTTGAAATCTATGTTGACAGATTCAACTCCTCTATCTTTGCTAGCTTATTGAAAACAAGAATATCAAGAGACGCATCTCTAAGAATTCCAACGAATTTCACAAAGTATCTAGTTCCACAAACGAACTTAGTACAATTCATAATTAGCTTAGCAAAAATGTAATGCAAGCATCACAATCAAGTTTCTTTAACTAAATAAAGAACATGAACTTTAATAGTTTTTTCACAAGAACCATACTGTGTTTCATATTGGAATGAAAAAACTGTCATTTCAATCATGGTTTAACATTGAATCATCAAAATTGGAATGAAACATGTATCCATAAAAGACATATCATCAAAATTGGAATGATATTTAAGACAATTTAATCATTGGAAACACAACGACAAGTTTTTATGTTTCGTATTGGAATAATATGATTATTCTAAGTAAATTTTTTAGATATATAATAGCATCAAAATTGGAATGACATTATATATTTGTGGAATTTATGTGGAATCATCAAAATTATCTAAAACATGTCAACTGCCTAAAATTGATGCTTGAGTTTGAACTTCTCTATGGTTCCAACTGGATTATAAATTTCAAAACAATTAGGATGTTAAAGCTTTGACTCAATAGCTTTCAACTCCATTTCCCCCATAGTTTTGATAATTATATCACTTTCAAGTCTCTTAGCAAGTGCACTAGCCATACTTATCACAAATTGCACTTTATCTATGAAAAAGTTCAACTAGGCTTCTTTCAGCCTTAATATACTCCTCTTACTATTATAGAGTGAGTTATGAGCTACAGTGTATTGTAGCTTAATAGTCGCATAACATAATTAGAGAGTTACTTAAACTTCATAATGGATAACTAGCAACAATTTCTTCAATCCACTCAGCCTTTTCTCCTGCAGAGGATTACACATAGAGGTCTAATTTCATGGATGATAGCACAGTGCCTATTGCTTTTTATTTCCATAACATTTCTGTTTCTCCTAGTGTAAACACATATCTACTAGTTGTCGACTTTCACTAAATTCTGAGCATCATAATGCATCAGATCAGCCATTCATTCGAAGAATGACTAGAGTAGCACAAAGCAAACTCTTGAATACCACTCAGGTATCTCAATAGCCTCTTAAGAAAACTCAAATGTGTATGGGATTATTAGTGAATCTGCAGATCATACCTACCTCAAAGGCTATGTTTATTCTAGTGCAGATCTTTGTATACATGAGACTGTCAATTCCTTTAGAATGATCTGCCTAACTCATAGTTGCACCATCATTAGGTGTCAACATTTTATCATAATCATAAGGTGTTTCAAAACACACTTTCAATCACCATATCCCCACTTTTGAAATACATTTTGATTTGATGAGTTTGACTAAGAGTAATCCCTTGCCAACTGAAAACTCACCCTTATACCTATGGTGTCCACAGTACCAAGGTTTTCATGTTGAATTCTTTGGATAGCACAATTTTAACTTCATTTGTAATAGAGATGTCACTTCCAAGAACATGCATGTCAACAGAACAAGTAAATAATAGCCACTATATTTGACACACCACAAAGTTGAAGACACTGATCTGAATTACTTGATTCATATACTAGGCTCTTTCAAAAAATTGTCAAATTATTTATTCGTCGACTATACATATTTTAAGAACATACAATAATTTTACTAAATTGTAAATCTTGTTCACTAAACATATTAGTTCAAAACTTTCCAATACAAAATTGTTCAGTATAAAACATCAAGTACAAAGCCTTTTAAATATCCTTTATGAATGACAAAATTTTCAATAGATGTAAAGGTAAGAAGAATACTTATTATAGCAATATGACAAACATGTGAGTAGACATCAAATAAATCTACCCTATTTTTCTCTGTCAATCTGTTAGCTACTAAAAATTATTAAAACTGCTACTGAACAATCAAAATTAAGTTTCTTCTACAAAACTCTACTTACTTACTATAGTTTTAGCCCCTTTCGGCAGATCAACTAAATTAAAGTATTATTGTATGACACAAAATCATCTCATTGTCTACTAAAGACTCTTCTTAGCTCATTTGTCATTCAGGTTTTTAAGTGTTAGAAAGGCAGGTTCTTGATTCCAACTGTGAATCATTGAACTTGTCTGTAGGACTAGATTATTTCATACATTTATCTTTGATGAACACATCCTCAAAGAACTCTGTAAGTCTAGATTCTTCTAACACAAATTAAATAGATCCAACATTTGCCCACAGAACTACATTCTGCACTTTCTAAACACACAAATATTTTTTGTACGTCTTACTTTAGGCCTTCTAGGGTCGTGTACTCTAACAAATGTATTACAACACAAATTTTCACGTTAACAAAATTATTTGCGTTTTCATGCCATGATTTACAAAGTGTATTCAATTTAGAGTGTAGTAACACATTAGAGATATGATTAACAACACAACATCACTCATAATTACACAAGACAAACAACAATCAATAATATAGAATTCAACATTTCACTAAGTGTTTGATTCTAACTTTTATCAATATCGTTTAACTATTGTAAGTAGAGTGCAGTAGAGATAATGCCAAATACAAACTTCTCTCAAGTTGTTAAAACATATTCACCACCTCTATCAAATCTGAACCCTTAATTTTCAGCATTTAACTATAATTTTTAATTCATTAAGAATAACAAGTGCTTCATTCTTCATATATGACAGACTTATATTAATCATCTACAAAAGCGATTAAAAACTTTTTACCAACAATCGTCTCATCTAGTCACAAAGCTACTGAGATCACAAATATCAGAATGTATTGACTCAAGAAGTTGTGTGCTCCTAGAGACCATACTAAATAATTTTCTAGTGATCACAATCTGAGCACAACTTTCATATTTGTCATATTTAATGGAGTATCATTTAGCAGAGTTATGAGTTTTAACAAGAACAAAAAATTTAATATATAGTCATAGCAATTCTAAATTTCAAAACAACTTGGATGTTAAAGTTTTGACTCAATAGCTTTTGACTCCATTTCCCCCACAGTTTTGATAATTAGATCATATTTCCTCACAAACAATTGAATAAATAGTTCTCAAATCCTAGCCAATTATGTTATGTTCAAGAACATAATTAGAACTATTATTATTAATTATCTCATTTGTTAAACTCAACTTATACATGCGATTGATAATATATGCACTTTATAAGAGTTAATACAAAATTACTCTATCACATTTTACAAAATTATTTACTTTCTTTAATGGTTCTAACTAGGGGTGGCAACGGGCTGGACTTGGGCCGGACTAATATAAGCCTGAGCCCGAGCCCGAGCCCGAATTTATTTTTTGGGTCCAAGCCCGACCTGATTTTGCATCGGGCTCCAAAATACATGTCCAAGCCCGAGCCCAAAGTAACCAAAAAGCACAAGCCCGGCCCGATTTCTGTCAAAAATTGATTTCGTAATCACAATTGCAGTCCGGCAAAACAAAACCAGTAAAGCCAATTAATAAACCAAAACTGTAGACTGAAATTTTTTTTAAAAAAAAACAGTGTTAAAATCACTGAAGGACCAAATGGCAAGTACATAATCAATCAATGGAGTAAACCTCACCCAGGACAAATGTCCACTCCAGCAGCAAAAGAGTGAGCAACCGACGGTCAGGATTTCTTCATCTTTCTTTATTATTACTAGGAGTATTTAATTAAAATAAATACTAAATGAATAAAAAATTAGTCCCTCTATAATAAAATCCCCCCTCCTCACCCGAACTCGAAAAATTTATTAGAAGAGATGTAATAATGAGGGGAAAGTGAGAATTTATTAGACTTATATAAATCGGGTCGGGTCGGGTCGGACTCATACACACCCGAACCCGGCCCGAAAATTTAATCGGGCCTATTTGTTAAGCCCGGGTCCGAAAAAAATGAAAAAAATCAAGCCCAAGTCCTACTAAAAACGGGTCGGACTTGATCGGGCTCGGATCGGGCTCGGGCCAATTGCCAGCCTTAGTTCTAACAATGTCCACTTGCTCAAACACATTGAGCGAAGAGTTCTTTCCATTATTCGTTCTTCATCATCTTCATGACGCTAAATGAGATAATGATTAACATGCTATAATTCAACTTTGCACACAGTACAATGAACGTGAAAGAACAAAACGTAACTAATATAGTCATATCCTACATTAAGAGATGCTCTTTCCTAAGTTACAGATATTTGTTATACATCTTATACAATTTTTATTTTATTTTTAATTATTAGAGAAACAAATATGTAATCTCACACAAACTGCAAACAGTGGATTTTTCAAAATATCTATACACATAGTATAATAAAACACTTAACAACCCTAAACATACTAGTTTTCCAAAGCGAGAATAACTATGATCTAAACTCTCAATCATATGATCAAACGCACAAAACGTTAACACATTCATCACATGAAAATACTAAGAAAGATTGGAGTAGATCATACCGACACTTCAAGTTAGAAGTGTTTTCCAAATTCGA
Source organism: Hemerocallis citrina (assembly GCA_017893485.1). Classification (NCBI taxonomy): domain Eukaryota; kingdom Viridiplantae; phylum Streptophyta; class Magnoliopsida; order Asparagales; family Asphodelaceae; genus Hemerocallis; species Hemerocallis citrina. The sequence goes on from CM030362.1 coordinate 118,627,530, forward strand.
TGGAGAAGCCTGCGTAGTGCAGACTTATCATACCGTGATGCAAATCCATCGTCTCCAATACACACAATTTGTAAGTAACTTTGAAGTTCCTACATTCATCAAATCGTTAAAGATTATCCAATTAAACAAATTATTAGCACTATCTAATTTACAACAATTTTGTTGGAGATACAGTTTTATAGTCAAAACTATAACTTATCTTATCAAAATAAATATTTAATCTTCAGCACATATCCACAACATTTATTCAAATTTGTATTTTAATTAAACAGTGCATAATATGGTTTTGAACTTTAGCACTTAGCTACAAAATTCAAACAAATAATTAAAATATATATGCATGTAAAGAACTTATCTTTAAGTTTTAGATCATATCCAGACCAATTATCCTTGGATCTAGTCCAAACAACATCCTCACCGCCTGCACTTTCTCCAACAATTTTATCCACATCTTATATTGTGCTTTCTTCTTCCAATTATTGAATTCAGAACTACTAAACTCCTCCAGTTTAGGAACCTCATACGGTCGATCATGTTTTTCCATCTCAAGGAATAAACGATGAGTTCCTAAAGTTTGAGAGTATGTTCTGAATTATTACTACACAAGTAATTTATAGAAAAAAGAGGATTTATTTGTAAAACTGCCAACTAATAACAGAGTAAATGAATTCAATAAATTGCACGAATTTTAAAGTTTAGAAATACCAGATCTGATGATGAGATACAAAAACTCCCACTGTCTTCTTCACAGATCTGAAAACCCCCTTCACTGTCTTCTTCAAGATTGGGTTCCACACACACAGATCTCAATCAGCCAAGATGAAGAAGAGGGAGGACGATCGGACACGGTGCCTGAGGGGAGCCAGCGCCGTCGAATGCGACCGGAGAAGAGGGGGCGAGAGCGGTGCTGGCGATTCGGATCCCGATGGATCTCGAGTCGAGTGCCTCGACAGTGGATCGACAACACACGACGCGTCGATAGAGGAGGAGGCGACGGGCGGCGAGCGACTCCGACGGTGGCTCCCAGGGCTTCGACAAGATCCGACGACTTCAACAGGATCCAACGAGATCCAACAAAAGCTCAGTTTTCCCTCTTGCTTAATCTCACAAATTGATTAATAAAAATATCTCAAGATTATTAGGTTTTGTGAGAAATTAACAATTGGGAATTAGGGTTAATATCTAGATCTAAGTTGCTTGAGATATTCATCATAGGTATCAAGATTGGAATACCTAGACTGCTATCACAAGCCAGTATTTATTCCTAAATACTGATTTGGGTATCGGGTTATAAGCCCACAAACCCGCGTTCCAAAATCCAATGAATTGTGCGTTCAATACACGTGTTACTCATATGCACATGCAATATTTATATAGAGAGAATATACCAATATATACAACAGTATGTCTCTACCTGTATTCTTCTTTCTGAGCATGGGCGGATCTGGGCCCAAGCAGCACAAGCAACTGCTTTGGGCCCCCAATTTTATAGGGCCCCATATTTTTTTCAGATAAGATTATATTGTATTATCTAAAATTTGAAACAATAATTGGCCTATTAACTCATCTGGTTAGAGTGTTGTGTTAATAACATGATGGTCGCAAGTTCGAAACCCCATGGGCTAATTACTTTTTCGATCATTTTTTTATTTTTTAAACTAATTATTTTTCACATAGTCATACATGTTATTTTACCATTTTATAAATTTAATATTATTTTTCACTTAACCCATTCATGACATTCTATGATATTTTTTCAATGTTCTATGATATATCATATTTACCTGTTTATAATAAATTTCTAAGCAAATCATCAAATGCATATGAGTATTCTATATTTTAAGCTTCCAACTAGTATTCTCATATGCATATATCCATCATCACTTTATTGTGACCGTGTTATCTAATATATCGTACTTACCTCTTTGCGATAATGTAATCTTTAAGTGCATATACATGTTTGCTTTGTTTGCTTATTTTCCCTTTTTTTCTAAATTTTGTATCAGTTAATGAAAAAAATACTAGGGTGGTCTTCAAAAAGAAAAAATAGAAGAGGCATTTGATAAAACCAAAATGTATCATGAAAGCATTCAAAATAGCATTATAGATATACTTCAATCATGTCAGCTCAATATTTTCTCTTAATGTACACAAACTCAACGTGTGTTTACTTGTATGTTTTGAACATTTTTTTTGGGTTCTATTCTTCTTTAATTCTATCATTCATCATTTCCATTCTCTCAGACAACATGCAATTCAAAATAAAATCACTGTCGCTTCTTCCTTACAGTTTGTCGACCGAGTTTCTTTTTGCCACAAGGCATTTCATGTAAAATACGTACGTTATCAATTAATTTTTTTGAAGCATATATATAAATTTATTTACATTTAAATAGTATGTCTTTCAAGGCTCCAACTTTGTTTGCATTTGAATAATTGTTATTTTTATTTTACCAACTTGCAAAAAACCCCATTTGAGAACTTGCTTAGGGCCCCCTGAAACTCAGATACGCCCCTGTTTCTGAGAACCTTATATGAACACTAATTCTAGAAGTATATATCCTCCCAAGGTTCCTCGAAATCAAATTAGAACTGCAGATCGTAAGATGCATAACTTCCGGAGAGGTCATGTATGCGAAGGAACATAAGATACAATAAGATAAGCTAAGCTAACTGGAGGTACATGTGGTTATCTAAAAAAAATTACTTATGCTAGGGTAAGCTCTCCTTTTGGAAATTCTTACCCTCCTACGATTAAGAACTCTAGAAGGTACATGTGGTTAGCTAAAAATCTGAACTATCCTACTTTGAACTCTGGACGCTGATTGGAGTTGAGCCATGTCCAGACTCCCAAAAGGAGCAGAAGGTACATGTTCATTTTTCTGGAGCAATCCAATCCCAACACCCAAAGAAGAAGAAAAACCAAACTTATGCAGATAATTTATATAAGATGACACTATTTGGAAACGAAGTTAGAAACTTGGAATAGCCATAGTAGTTCTTTTTAGTGTTTGGTAGCCTGACATAACGACAGTTATTGTGAATAAACAAAGATAAATTAGGTGTTTACGGTTGATGTTGATGCGAGAGGGGAGATGATCAGTCGACCTAATGTACTCTAACACATGTTCAAATTCAACCTTTCCAATTAAGGGTTTGCTGAAAATGTTTCATAGGGTATTTTGAAGACGATTCAGTTGTTTTTGACAAGAAGGTAAATTAGTTATCTTGACACAAAAAAAGAGATTACTCCAGTTAACATAACTGAACTCCATTTTGTTCACATCTAAAGATCGCATATCTCTACCTCCACTCCAATTAAAAAAACAACATAAACGAACTGCATTTCCAAACAAGTCCTTAATGCTTATCGGATCCATAAATGGATAATCCGAACTGACTCTTTAACCCCATCCCTAAACCCGCAAATTATATAATTAGCCGCGATTGTTAAGTTAAACCCTCCCTCAATTTCTTCATCGTCTTCCTCTCTAGGGGTGGCATTCGGGCCGGGGCCGGCCTGCTCGGTCCTTGGCACGGCCCGGCCAAAACCGGGGTCAGACCGCCCCAACAGTAGGGGCCGGTCCGGTTTGTTAATTTGCGAAGAAAGACCGGTAACGGCCCGGCCCGCACTAGCCCGGGACCGGGTTGAACCGGCTCGAGCCGGTCCGGGCTGGCCCGCGGGCCGACCGTTGGATGTTACCATTTTTCAATTTTTTCTTCTTTTTTTCCGGAATTTGTTTTTTTAATTGTCTCAATATTTGGATTATAATTAAGAATAAAAAGAGATTCAAGATTCGAGATGAGACTTTTAATTAAAAGGGCATGTAAAATTACCAAAATACCCCTCAACGGATTTATACTAGCTAGTTTTGGGAGGTGTTTTGGGAAATTGAAAAATTACAATTTCTATATATACAACCTCATTTCATTCAATTCTCTTCACAAATTCATTCAATTCTCTTCACAAATTCACTCAACTCTCTCTACTATCTCTCAACTTACTCAACAACAATCAACAACTTTCAACTACTCTATTTCAAGAATCAAGATTCAACATCAACCATATCAACAACATTCAACTACTCTCCTTCAAGATTCAACATCCAACAACAATCAACATCAACACTACAAGCTCTCAACTCTCTCTACCTTCATTCTTCAACCTACATTCTAAACTTATACGGTATTTTCGTATTTATATAATTTTTAGAATTATCATTTTTGTTTGTTATCATTTATTTCTCATAATTAGAGTGGGCTTTCTTCTTCTTCTTCTTCTTCTTCTTCTTTTTAGATTTTTTTTGGTAAATTGGTAAACATACACTAGAATAATAATTTTATAGTTGTTGTTTTATTTGCTTTGTAGAATAATTTTATATAACATACACTGGCATCTAACTGATCACGAGTAGACATAGTAGCCATGAGTCCACTAGTAGTCGTCGCAATCCTTCCATTCCTTCTCCATATGTAGATAGTGAAGAAACACTTTACAATTATGATACTATTCCCAATATTCATGAAACACACACGGATCAAGTAGAAGTAGAAGTAAAAGACATAGAACCACAACCTTCGGAAGAAGACCCATCTTAATCCCGTAAAACAAGAGGGAACAAATCCAAAGTACACAAATATTTTGACTATGTCCCTTCACAAAATGATAAGAATGTAAGATTAAAAATTTGTAAGAAATGTCAAACACCCTATAAGTTTAAATTAGGATCGGGAACGGGTACACTTCAACGACACTTAAGTAAATGTCTATTATGAAAATTCTTTATAAACTTTCTTTTACAATAACTCAAATGATTGAGAGGCACAGAAAACAGAAAAGAAAATAGGAGAGAAAGAAAAACCGAAAAGAAAAATAAAATAAATAAATAACAACTTACAAATAACCAATTTAAGATTACAAGTTAGAGTAGTCAAGGCATATGTATCACACAGTGTCTTTAAAACAAATTTCGTCTCTTTCGGTTGCTAGATTGTGCGAAGGCGTCTGTCTCCCAGAAAGCAACGAGCAGAGCGTTCACGTAGGCACCACGTAACACTCTCGAACCAAGCAGCAGCGTCAGAATCCTATCACCGACTTACCAAACAGCAGGAGTGAAGAACAGAATAGAACTCATAGGAAGAAGAAAGAAGAATACTGGTGCAGAGAAGAAATAAGAGGGGAGGCCTCTATTTATAGAGCCAGGGTTAAAACTGTAACGGCAGACAAGTCTATGAATGCCTTCAGTGTAATAGCAGACAATCAACTGAATGCCGGCACTATAACGGCAGATATCAATCATTGCCTTTGAATGCCTTCAATGTAACGGCAGACAAAATATTCAATACAGCATTGAAACGGCAAACAGAACTGTTTCTGTATTTATTTCAGCCGTTACAAAAGAAAAATCAAAACTGTAGCAAAATGTGGCACTGCACGGGGTGGGGTCATGTCGGTCCGGTATTCGTGTCTGCATGTTGTATGGGCGCACACAAGTCGCATATAATCCGGTCCGAGATTTGCACCCCCCCTGCACGCGCTAGAGAGAGACTCTCTTCTAGCTATCTTACAATTCTTAGAAGGAGGTTACTATATATCCTCTTCTATTTTCTTTGATTTTTCCGATGTGGGACTATGTTCCCTTAACCCATTTTCAAGAATGAAAACATCTCACTTTGAGAGACAATTTCTCATTCACCCCTTAACCGTTTTTAGCAAGTCAATATATAATTTTGATCTACTCACGAAGGAGAAGACAAATCAATCAAGATCTCTCAATAGTTCATTGAGAATTTGACTCAAAAAATTGCTCAAAAACGGGTTCGTAAATGGTGTATAAAACACTCATTTTCTAACATTCCCCAGATGAATGAAAATTGATGACCACAGACACGACAGACTGACACGACAGACTTGGTGATAGAATTCAATGGTTGATTCCTGCATAGGATAGGTAAGTGTTACTCTTTGAACCTTCCCTTATGAAAATATGTTTAATTTACTAACTAAACAATAGACGCGATGTCCTTGAACTGTTCTGTCATTTGTGTACACGATGACATATCTCACACAGAAATCTTCCTAACGCATTTTCAGTTCTCACTGTTATGTTCGTTTTGGCCATGAACATACACCTGGTTCTGCAAGAGTTTAACAAGAATATTTCCCTATATTATTCCCTTGGAAGCAGCCCTTATTCCGTCTTACATAAGTGATTTCTTACTTAAGAGTAACCCGCATTACTCTGCTCGGATATCTGACGCTTAAGAATCATTAAAAGCCTAGCTTAACCTGTTACCTTACGGGCATCACTGTTTCATCATGGGAATGGACATGGAAAAATCTCCACAGTGATCCAACTTGGTCTTTACAATTTAGTTGTCCCTTTGAACCTAAATCTTGGGATCTCCAGTTAGCTAGGTTGGGTGTCCATTGTATCGACTTATTCCTTCATGGGCTTTAGTTACATTCCCCTCGATGATTTATCAACTAACTCTCTGTTTAACCCTTTGGTTAGCGGATCCGTAATGTTATCCTTTGACTTTACATAGTCCACAAAGATAACCCCAATATAGAGTAGTTGTCTAATGGTATTATGTTTTCAACGAATATGTCTAGATTTACCATTATACATATTGTTCTGTGCTCTACAAATTGCAGATTGACTATCTGAATGTATGCAGATTGGAGGCACAGGCTTCGTCCACCTTACAATATCCTCGAGGAAGTGGCGTAACCATTCAGCCTCTTCCCCACATTTGTCCAATGCGATAAATTCAGATTCCATCGTGGATTTAGCGATCACTGTTTGTTTCGAGGATTTCCATGAAACTGCTGCACCACCTAGTGTAAACACATAGCCACTAGTGGATTTTGAATTGTCACTAGATATCCAGTTTGCATTATTGTATCCTTCAAGTACAGTCGGGTACTCGTATAGTGCAGCCCATAGTTACGAGTAAAACGCAAGTACTTCAGTACTCTTGTAATTGCTTGCCAATGCTCACTTCCAGAATTACTTGTATATCTACTTAGTTTACTCACTACATAGGCTATGTCTAGTCTTCTACAACTCATTAAATACATTAGACTGCCTATGATTCTAGGGTATTCTACTTGAGAAATGTTGGATCCTGTAGGCGAGACAACAAACACTAGAGGGGGGGTGAATAGTGTTAATAAAAAACTGCGGAAATTTTCTCGGTGCAGTCGACTTGGTTATGAACCAGTCGACTGATATAACCAAAATAAAACAGAAACAATAACTCTGTGCAGTCGACTGATGAATAAGACAGACGACTGAAGGCACAATGAAACTACAACTACAAACGGCACTGACCAGTCGACTGATAGTGCAAGGAGTCGACTGTCCAGAAACTTTTTGCAGAACTTAAATAAACAAGAGTAAATGCAAAATCAAGACAATCAATCACAGAGTACACAAGATATATCTTGGTTCGGTCCTCCCGACCTACATCCAGTCCCCAAGCAACCCACTTGAGATTTCCACTATTCTTGAAAAAGATTACAAGAATACCCTACAGCGTTACGACAACAACCTTGTCTAACCCGTAGTCCTTTCTCTCAACCAGAGAAAGTCGACCCACTCTACTACCAAGAGTGAAACAAAACCGACTCTACAACCTAGAGTCAAAAACACTCTCCAACCGAGAGCAAGAGAATAAGAAATACTTTACAGTCAACCTATAGCCTTGTTGGTGTATGTATTGATGCACGTGGTTAATAAACAAGGTCGACTTCTATACTCAGTCCAGAGCGAATTCGTTGCTATACTGGACTGAATGTAGAGAACCAAAGAGTACGATCTTGAAAGCTTTATTTCTCAAAAAAATCACTTAGAATTTTTCTCACAAAGAATGCTCGGATTTTCAAAAAGAATTCTGTAGATCTTTTCAGTGAGATCTGAACTCTACTTAAAGAGTTTGATCTCCTGGACGTTGGGAGACAGTTACTCCAACTGTCAACCAACGGATCTAAGATTTTGAGTTTGAAAAATTCGATTTTGAAAAAAAAACAGAAAACGGTCAAAAGCTCTCGAACAGTCGACTGGGTTGCCATATGAGCCGACAGATCAGAGTTTGAATAAACTTAAACAGTTTTGTACTATCAGTCGACTGGCATATGCTTAAGTCGACTGGTACTCAAAAGTTACATTTCTTCAAACTGTTTTGACTCTTTTTGGGGGATTTTTAAGAGACACACATTATGAAATTTTGAGTGTGTGTGTGTGTGTGTGACAAGGCTTTACATCAAACTAAGACTCAACAAAAAATAAGATACAATGTTTTTACAAGACACTACAATTTTGACACAACTGAGCTAAAGGTCTTGAGTCTTGAGTCTTGTCTTGAGTGAAGTCTTGAATCTGTATCCTTTGAGCTTGTGTATTTGTTCAGCTGAAATAGTCTTTTGTAGTACAACCTGAAATGTTAGCTGTATAACATAGACACATGTTGCACTGTGTTGTGATCATCAAAATCAAGAATCAACATTCTCCCCCTTTTTGATGATGACAACACAATAGCTGATAATAAAAGATAATATACAAGCATAGTGAAGACATGCTCCCCCTTTTAAAAACATAAAATGCATTGTCTTAAAAAAAATGTAACACGTATCAGTCGACTTATCAAAAATGGCAGGCGACTGATCAGGAAACCATACTTAGAAAAATCATAAGCAGAAAATAAGTACAGATGCAGTAGCAGCAGTCGACTGATATGCCTTTGGGCAGTCGACTGACCATAGAGTTTTCCAATACCCAGAAATAGAACAAAATTAACAAATGAGAGGATATCAAAACATAAATAACACAGATATAACACAGATATCTCTCCCCCTTTGTTATCATCAAAAAACACAAAATAACAATCTTTTGCATTAAAAGGAAACTAAGATAAAGTCTTATACAGAAATAAGTGCATTAAGAAAGAAAATTACATAATAGAAAAGAAAATAAAAAGTCTTCAATCTTCTTCATCGGAGTCTTCATCGTCACCTTGAGAAGGAGGATGAAATTGAGAGTTGAAGAGATGAGTGAGGTTGTCAAGCTTAGAATCAATGTGGTCTAGTTTGGAATCTAGGTTATGAAGTTGGGTATCTACAGTGGCTGAATGCTTCAAAAGATAGGAAACACAGTCATATAAAGTATGAGGATCATCGTAGTTGGCTTGAAGAGGTGGATCAGTAGAGGTAGAAGGTCTAGAGGGTTTAGAAGTAGAACCTATAGGAGCTTGAGAAAGAGGAGGAGACCTAGGGGGTGATCTAGTAGGAGCATCAAGAAGTTTCATACGTGCCAAACTAGCACGATCGAAACACTCATAACGAGTAACAATATTGGTCTCGGAATCGAGATCAATACCAAAAGCTATAAAGACTCTAGTAAGAAGACCTCCAAAAGGTAGAAAGTGAGTGTGGTCTTGATTCAATTTAGAAAAGATGACTTGACCCCAATTAACAGCAATTTTACCAAAAATTGCATACACAGCTTTTTGTAATTCTATAGAATATTGGTCATAACTACCCTTTTTGGGAAGGATGTTATAGGCTAATATTCTACCTACAAGCTTAGCAATTGGTTTAATATTTTTGCTTGTCATTGGAGGGCCATGATTGGGTAAGAAGATTTTAGATAAAATAGGGGCATCATCTAAAAGAATTTCATCAAGAGTGAATCCCCCATCATCAATACCCAATATTTGATTGATCCTAGTCAGTGTGAGTGTCATTTTGACATTCTTCACAGACGAACGGATTACAACATCCCCATCTGGTTTTTGTACAACTCTCATATTTGTGTAAAATAAATAGATGAGTTGGGGATAATAATTGGGTTGGTTGGATAAAGAGAGAAAATCATAAAGACTACTATTTTGGAACAAGGGAATAAGATTGAAACGATCAAGGTCATTGAAGTTAACAAATCTTCCAGGGAAGATTGTAATGGTACAAATAAGGTACCATTGATCAATGAGATCGGGACTCAAGAGAAATTGAGTGTAGTCTTGAGATGAAGAACTACCCTCATGAGATCTTTTAGGTGCCATGAAAAGATAGGGGAAAGGATTTTACCAAAGAAATGGAAAGATTAGACCAGGGGCAAGCACCAGTAGCAATGTGAGAGTCGACCACTTCCTTCTTCAAAAACTAGGGTTTGGAATTTTGGGTAAAAAACTTGAGATCGGTAAGGGTGAGAAAACGGCTGGTAAAGGGATTTTAACTGCGAATAAACGGCTGAGATCAAAGAGAGAAAAAAATTGACGGTAGAGATTAGGGATCACGGGTGAAAAGAAAGGTGAATTTCATCTCAAAAGACGCGATGAATAGTCGCTGAAGACGATTGAGCTCGCGACAGTCGACTGGTAGGATATATCAGTCGACTGAGTCGAGAAGAAAATAATAGATTTATATCTACTAATCAGTCGACTGGTATAGGAACCAGGCGACTGGTCAGATAAAAAAAATAGATATGTTTAAGGATCAGTACAGTCGACTTACTCAAGAATACAGTCGACTTAATCAGAAACAATTTTCAGCAAATATCAATAAAATCACAAATTCCAAGTTCTCTCCTTAATTTAATGAAAGTATCTTCTTTAAGGGGCTTGGTAAATATATCTGCTACTTGTTTATCAGTAGAGATAAAGTCTAAAGATATATCTCCTTTTAAAACATGATCACGTAAAAAATGATGTCGAATATCAATATGTTTTGTACGTGAGTGTTGAATCGGATTTTTAGATAAATTAATTGCACTGGTATTATCACACATAATTGAGGGTTTCTCAAATAAAATACCATAATCTGATAAAGTTTGTTTCATCCACAAAATTTGTGCACATGCCAAACTTGTAGCGATATACTCAGCTTCTGTGGTTGATAGGGATACGGAGTTTTGCTTTTTACTGCACCAAGATACTAGGGAATGTCCCAAAAAGTGACATGTACCACTAGTACTCTTGCGATCAGTTTTGCTTCCAGCAAAATCGGCATCGCTATATGACAAAAGTTGAAAATTATCGGTGCGTGGATAAAATAAACCATATTCAGATGTGCCTTTAATATATCTTAAAATTCGTTTCACTGCTTTTAAATGAGACTCTTTAGGACTAGATTGATATCTAGCACATAAACATATGCTGAACATAATATCTGGTCTACTTGCAGTAATATATAAGAGTGAACCAATCATACCTCGATAGAGTTTTTGATCAACACTCTTACCTAATAAATCTTTGTCAAGAGTAGTAGTAGTAGCCATAGGTGTGGATTTACTACTAGTACTATCCATGTTAAAACGTTTGAGTAGTTCCTTTGCATATTTGCCTTGATTGATAAATATGCCATTTGAGGACTGTTTAATTTGAAGTCCAAGGAAATAATTGAGTTCACCCATGTGACTCATCTCAAATTCATTTTTCATGGTATTAGCAAATTCTTGACATAGATTATTATTAGTAGAACCAAAAATTATATCATCAACATATATTTGTATGATTAAGATATCATTCTTAACTCTTTTGATAAACAAAGTAGTGTCTACTTTACCTATTTCAAATCCTGTTTCTAAAAGAAAAGTTTTCAGACGATCATACCAAGCACGAGGTGCTTGTTTAAGACCGTATAAAGCCTTTTTCAATTTATAAACATGATCTGGAAATTGTTCATGTTCGAAACCTGGTGGTTGTTTAACATAAACATTTTTCTTAATAAACCCATTAAGAAAGGCACTTTTAACATCCATTTGATAAAGTATAAAATTCATGAAACAAGCAAAAGATAATAAAATACGAATAGATTCTAGTCTAGCAACAGGAGCATATGTTTCATCAAAATCTATACCTTCTTCTTGATTATACCCTTGAGCAACTAATCTAGCCTTGTTCCTTACAACTTGTCCTGATTCATCTAACTTATTTTTGAATACCCATTTGGTACCAATAATAGTCTGATCAGGAGGTCTAGGAACTAAATCCCATTCATCATTCCTTATAAATTGGTTTAGTTCATCTTGCATGGCATTCATCCAATATTCATTCTCACAATCTTCTTGTATATTTTTTGGTTCAAAATCCGACAAGAATGTTGTATGAGAGATCATATTAACATGTGAACGTGTCTGAATACCATGGGAGATGTCACCAATTATTAAGTCATGAGGATGATCTTTAACTTCAACAAATGACTTTGGTAAAGTTGAAGATATCACAATCGGATCAGTCGACTTGACTTGTTCTTCAGTCGACTCCTTTACTTCAGTCGACTGGTAGACCTTATCAGTCGACTTATCAGTCAGATTAGTTTGTTCTAAGGATTTAATCACATTATCTATAGGTGATAAATCAGTTTCATCATCTTTATTTAAGGTTGATGAAGGTAAAGATTCATCGAATGTAACATGCATTGATTCTTCAATAGTCATTGTAGACTTATTGAAAATTCTATATGCTTTACTCCTATTTGAGTATCCTAAAAAGATACCCTCATTAGATCTAGGATCAAATTTGTCTAAATTATCTTTTGTGTTTAGAATAAAACACTTACAACCAAATGTCTTAAAGTAAGAAACTTTAGGAATTTTATTAAAAAATAACTCATAACAAGTCTTCTTTAGCTTAGGTCTTAGAAGAATTCTATTTAAAACATAACATGCTGTAGCAACAGCTTCAGCCCAAAAATGCTTTGGTAGATTGCTTTCAACAAGCATAGTACGTGCGCATTCTTGCAAAGTCCTATTTTTCCTTTCAACCACTCCATTTTGTGGTGAAGCTCTAGGAAATGCAAATGAATGTGTTATACCATTCTTGTTGCAATATTCTGTAAATGTTTCATTTTCAAATTCTCCACCATGATCACTTCTAATAGTGACTATGGTTAGAGATCTTTGATTTTGAACACGTTTACAAAAATGTGCAAATTCCTCAAAAGCATCATTTTTATGTTTTAAAAAGAATGTCCAAGTGAATCTTGAAAAATCATCTACTAAAACAAACACATATCTACTTTTATTTAAAGAAGCAACTCTAGTAGGGCCAAATAAATCCATATGAATTAATTCGAGTGGCCTACTAGTAGAAATTACTTCTTTTGTTTTAAAAGTGGATTTGATTTGTTTTCCTAGTTGACATGCATCACATAACTTATCCTTTTTAAAGGATAGTTTTGGCAGTCCTTTAACTAGGTTATATTTAGATAATTTTGAGAGATTTTTCATGTTCACATGTCCAAATCTTCTATGCCATAGCCAAGATTCATTGTTAGAGGCTATTAAACAAAAGTCATTTGAAAAATCAATTGCATTCAAACACAATTCATAAATATTATTTTTACGAAAACCTTGAAAAATAACATTTTGCATAGTAGAATCATAAATCAAGCATGCATCTTTTTCAAAAACTATTTTATATCTTTTATCACACAATTGACTAATGCTTAAAAGATTATGCTTTAAACCATTAACCAATAACACATTTTCTATAGTTGGGTTAGAAGTTTTACCGACCATGCCAATACCGATGACTTTGCCTTTGTTGTTATCTCCAAAGGTGACGGTTCCTCCATCTATGCTTTGAATGGTGGATAGTAGGTTGGCATGTCCTGTCATGTGTTTTGAACATCCGCTGTCTAATATCCAGCGTTCTTTCTTGGGTACCTATAAAAAGTTTAAGGTAAATATGGTACCTTTTTTATTGGGTCCAAAACACATTAGTTTGGGGGAAACCAAACCCATGAAGAGTTTGATCTTCCGCCATAAGCAGGAATATAATAAGTAGAATTACACACATTTAACATATATGAGTTAATATAAGCAATTCTATCATTCTGATTTAGACTGACTGGAACCCATACTAACTTGTTCTGTCCAGTCGACTTAACAGTGTCCTTCAGTCAACTGTTAATGTACATCAGTCGACTGGCTGATACACTAGGTCGACTTATAAGAGGTTTTGATCTCGTTGAATAAGATCCAATTCCTCTGGACAGACGACTGGTTGTATGGTTCAGTCGACTTAACCTGTAACCCCTGTTTTCGATTATACCGATTCCTATTCCTTTCTCTTTCTCCATGTATTCTTGTAACTTCAATTTTTTGTATAAATTCTTTCGATGCATCTATATCCTTTTGAATCTTCTATTGAAACCTACATTTATTTTTCAAACTAGGATTTGTCTCTGTTCTTTTATTTAACTCCTTAAGGCCCATTGATTTTGATACATGTTATATTAATTAGTTTGAAGCCCAACAATTCCTATTGGGTTTATTATATTCATTTTGAGCCCAAGCCCATCCAATAAACCCAGAACCCATATATTGTACAGATTTCTATTCCACACCTATCCCCATACAATATTTATTCACTCCCCACTCTTCAAACCGTTCACTAACTTCCTCCCCACTTTGGCTGCACACTCCCCCACTCTCTCCCGTTATTCTCTCCCATCCGTTGCAACTAAAACCCCCTCTCCTCTCTCACCCGTTCCATCTCTCCATCCCTCTTTCTGTTCTCTAACAAACAGAGAAACAACCAATCAAATCAAAACAGAACAAGAAACCAAAACAAACAAACCCAACAGAACTCTTCCCTCCTCCCTCCTCGTCCCCGAACTCGAGGACCCATCTCCCTCTCTCAACCAGCGCTGCCTCCTCGTCCCTGCTCCGAGAACCACCCGCTCCTCTCCCGTCGCCTCACAGCACCTCGTCGTCTTCAACCCACTGCAGCTCTCGCCGTCCGCACGCCACTCCACCGCCCAAGCCCCGACCTTGACGAACCCCCCTCCGCTCGACTCAGCTCCGCTGGCGACAGACCCCACCGAGAACCCCTCGACAGCCTCGACCCACAGTCGACTTCCCGCTCACTTCCAGTCGCGCCGCTCAACCCCCCGCCAGTGCCATCAGCCGAGCACTCCCCTTCGCCGCTCGAGCCAGTCGCCGTCCCGCTCGTCTCCTTCTCCGCTCTCTTCCGCCATTGCATCGGGCTTCACCCTCGATCTCGCTCGACAACCACCAGCGCCGTCTTCCCCCTCCTGCTTCCGCTCGAGCTCCGCTCGTCCTCCAGTCGCGCCAGTGCCCCGCCGCTTCCGCCGCTCTAGCCAGCCGTCGTCTTCCTTCCTCGTCGCTCCCGAAGATTCCAGTCGCTCACCGCTCTTGCGAGCGCGTCACCGATCGCAGCCCTCTTCCTCCGCCCAGTCGCTGCCGACGCCTCAGTCGCGCCTGCGCTCCTTCCGCCCGTTGCTGCTTCCACTCTCTCGCTCGAACTCCGACTTCGATCGCTGCCGCCTCCTCCCGTCGCCGATCGCAACTCACATCTCTCCCGCCATTCTCTCTCTCTCTCTCTCTCTCTCTGGGTGCCATTTGAGAAGAAGAAGAAGAAGGAGAACAGTATTGGGATTGTTGCTGTTGGTGTTGATGTTTGGGTTACTTTTAGTTGTTTTGGAGTTGTACTGGTTTTTGTGAAGTGAAGAAAGGGGTTTGGAGGTCTTGATTGGCTGTTGTGGAGTGGTTGTATCATTGATTGCTGTTTGGGTACAGTATTGGTGTTGTGTTGGTGTAGGGTGCCTGGTTGATGTTTTGGATTGGGTTGTGAATTGTTGTGGATTAGGAGGTTGGAGTAAAGTGGTTACTGTTTTAGTGTTGTGAAGTGGAGTTGGAGTGTTTACTGCATTGGACTTATTGAGGTGAAGTTGCTGCTGTATTGGGAATAGGAGAATCTTATTGTATTTGGTGTTGGGGTGGATTGTTATTTGGTGTGTTGGTGGTTGGGTCACTATTTGGAGATTGCTTGCTATTTTGGGAGTTGCCTTGTGGAGTTGCTGTTACTATTTGGAGTTCTGCTGACTTGGAGCCATTGAGAGGAGTAGTTGCTGTTGCTGACTTTGGCGTGGCTGCCACACATTTCACACGTATTTTACTGCCCGGGATACTGATCCCGTTATTCTAGTGCTCAATTTCATCGGCGTCAACTAACAGGCAAGTCCACTTGAACTGTTTTATTTATTCTAGTTCAAGCTTATTGACCTCCTGCAAGTAGTTCCATTTTAACTATCTTAATTTGCCTTGTGTCCCGTCTGTTGGGAGTATCGAGGGTTTACACGAGCTAACCCGACGTACTCTTGACTTCTTTTATTATCCATTGACTCAACCCAAGCCTATGCATATTTGACATGAATAAAATAAATAACTTGTACATGAGAAGATACATCCTGATTAAATACATGCTGTTTACATGAGAACTTGAGACTGGAACTTGATTATTAACTTGACTTGTTTACTGGAAAAATTTACATTACTTGCTGTACATTAGTCATGATACATGCATGATACAATAACTCGATAATTTCCCACCTGATGAACATTTATGTGATGTTGCCTTGTCTGTCTTGTACTGAGGTTTCGACCCAGTTTTATCAGGAACCAGTTAAATTAATATAAAGAGAATTGTTGTTTTAGAATTACTACTTCATGCCTATTATTGTGTAATATATCATGTTGCTGCATTATCACCATTCACTTGACATTATTATAACCACTTGCATGTACATGAATGACTTAATAAAATACTAAAACAAGCCGGGGTTTCTAAGGGTTGACCTAGTAGTGGACCGTCTCAGAAAATGTACTCGGTAGGGCCCTCTTGTTACATGGACTTGTTATATAGAAGGTGGAGAATACGTGTGGAGACGTGGACTTGTTATCCTGTTATCTTGTTGTCGTGATATGCCGAGTACACGCTCTGTTGACCCCACCACGAAGTCTAAAACGAACACTGTTGTGCGTGCATGGAACCTGTAGTATGGGATGCAGTAGTACGTGCACTAGATAGGAGAAACAACTTGATAATAGAACTAGTTGACATGTATATAAACTTGATTAAGACCATTTGTTACTAGTACCCATTATTGCCTTGCAAACTTGATCTTGATTCATACTCTTTCATGAAACCTGTTTCCTTTACTCTCTGCTTTCACTACTTGCCGTCCATACTTGCTCTAAGGACAAATTATTCCTTCTTTTTAGATAATCAAGTACAGATGCACGAGGAGAATTTCTAGGAGGCATTGATGAGCAGATCTTCTACAATTGGAACAGGAGTCTCTCGAGTTATTTGGGTAAGTCTTTATATTCCAGAATTGGTTATCGAATTTCATTATCATTTATGTGATTATGTTTCCTGCGTGGTTGTGATTCATTTTCCTTATATTGTTGAGCTAAGACTGGTACAGCTTATGGATGATATGAGTTGGCGTACTTATATCATTCGCTGGGCCTCAGTTACGGGCTCGTATTCCCGTATTCCGGGAAGCGGGGCGTGACATAACCGAACGGTAGTTTTGCTTTTATCACTAAAATTAACAACCTTAGGCTTTGCAAAGAAATCATACAACTTGTGTGTAACACTAGTAATAGATGCTGATTTATTTTTACTAGTGTTTACAACAGGAGATTCTTTTATAGAAGAATTTTTAAAACCAAGTCCATATTTTTGACTAGATGTAACTTGATGATGAAGCATATCATTTAAATTCTCTTTGCCTTTGTTAAACTTAGATACGTTCTTTGAAATCTCTTCATAATTCTTTTTGAGAGTTTCAAGATCAGTATCTAAACTTGCAATGCGAGAATTTAAGGATTTTACTTCCTTATCAAGGTTAAGATTTTCTTGATTAAGTGTTTGATTCACTTTCTCAAGATTCTTAACTCTAATCTTTTCTTTCTTTAACTCTTGGAATATTTCATTAAAAGCATCAAGAAGATCTTCGGAATCATAATCATTACTTACATGTTCTTGTGCAGCCATGAAACATACATTTGCCACTTCCTTATTTTCATCCGTTTCTTCTTCTGAAGATGAATCACTATCATCCCATGTAGCTTGATAAGCCTTCTTGTTTTTGGCAAATTTGTTCTTTGAATATTTGTCCTTCTTGAAGTTGGATGATTTTCCCTTGTTCTTTGCATTTTCTAAGGGACAATCCTTCTTCATGTGACCTATTTTATTGCACCTGAAACATGTAGGAGGGTCATTAGAATCTCTAACTTTAGAATGAAACTTACCCTTCTTTAAGAACTTCTTGAATCTCCGAGTGAACATTGCTATCTCTTCTTCATCTTCTTCCACATCTTCTGAGTCTGTCATGGCTTTAAAAGTCAATGATTTCTTCTTTGCTTGGTGTGATTCTGTATCCTTCTTTCGATCTTCAAGTTGGACCTCATATGCCATGAGATTGCCAACAAGATTCTCGAGAGAGAGTTGTGACAAGTCATTCGCTTCCTCTATTGCTGTGGTTTTCTTCTCCCATTCTGGAGTGAGTGTACGTAGGACTTTTCTAACCATCTCTGCTTGAGTGTAAGTCTTTCCAAGCGCCACAAGAGAGTTTGTGATGTCTGTGAATCTGGTAATCATCTCGGACACAGTTTCATTGTCCTTCATTCTGAACATCTCAAACCTGTGGACAAGAACAGAAATTTTAGACTCTTTTATTTTATTTGTTCCTTCATGTGTTATCTCGAGTGTATGCCAAATTTGATGTGCGGTTGTAGCATTGGATACACGGTTGAATTCTTCCTTTGTGAGTGCACAAAATAAGGCATTCATTGCTTTGGCATTGTTCATAGTCTGATTCTTTTGATCATCATTCCATTGTGCATATGGAATGGTAGGGGCAGTGTATTCCGTCTCTGTCATTTGCCATATCTCATAGTTGATTGATTGGAGGTAGATTCTCATTCGGCACTTCCAATAATTGTAGTTCGTTCCATCAAATAGTGGTGGCCGTTGTGTAGATTGGCCTTCATGGTACTGATTTGTATTTGAAGTAGTTGCCATAGCCTGTAACCTTGCTCTGATACCAAGTGTTGGATCCTGTAGGCGAGACAACAAACACTAGAGGGGGGGTGAATAGTGTTAATAAAAAACTGCGGAAATTTTCTCGGTGCAGTCGACTTGGTTATGAACCAGTCGACTGATATAACCAAAATAAAACAGAAACAATAACTCTGTGCAGTCGACTGATGAATAAGACAGACGACTGAAGGCACAATGAAACTACAACTACAAACGGCACTGACCAGTCGACTGATAGTGCAAGGAGTTGACTGTCCAGAAACTTTTTGCAGAACTTAAATAAACAAGAGTAAATGCAAAATCAAGACAATCAATCACAGAGTACACAAGATATATCTTGGTTCGGTCCTCCCGACCTACATCCAGTCCCCAAGCAACCCACTTGAGATTTCACTATTCTTGAAAAAGATTACAAGAATACCCTACGGCGTTACGACAACAACCTTGGCTAACCCGTAGTCCTTTCTCTCAACCAGAGAAAGCCGACCCACTCTACTACCAAGAGTGAAACAAAACCGACTCTACAACCTAGAGTCAAAAACACTCTCCAACCGAGAGCAAGAGAACAAGAAATACTTTACAGTCAACCTATAGCCTTGTTGGTGTATGTGTTGATGCACGTGGCTAATAAACAAGGTCGACTTCTATACTCAGTCCAGAGCGAATTCGTTGCTATACTGGACTGAATGTAGAGAACCAAAGAGTACGATCTTGAAAGCTTTATTTCTCAAAAAAATCACTTAGAATTTTTCTCACAAAGAATGCTCGGATTTTCAAAAAGAATTCTGTAGATCTTTTCAGTGAGATCTGAACTCTACTTAAAGAGTTTGATCTCCTGGACGTTGGGAGACAGTTACTCCAACTGTCAACCAACAGATCTAAGCTTTTGAGTTTGAAAAATTCGATTTTGAAAAAAAAAAATAGAAAACGGTCAAAAGCTCTCGAACAGTCGACTGGGTTGCCATATGAGTCGACTGATCAGAGTTTGAATAAATTTAAACAGTTTTGTACTATCAGTCGACTGGCAGATGCTTAAGTCGACTGGTACTCAAAAGTTAAATTTCTTCAAACTGTTTTGACTCTTTTTGGGGGGGTTTTAAGAGACACATTATGAAATTTTGAGTGTGTGTGTGTGTGTGATAAGGCTTTACATCAGACTAAGACTCAACAAAAAATAAGATATAATGTTTTTACAAGACACTACAATTTTGACACAACTGAGCTAAAGGTCTTGAGTCTTGAGTCTTGTCTTGAGTGAAGTCTTGAATCTGTATCCTTTGAGCTTGTGCATTTGTTCAGCTGAAATAGTCTTTTGTAGTACAACCTGAAATGTTAGCTGTATAACATAGACACATGTTGCACTGTGTTGTGATCATCAAAATCAAGAATCAACAAGAAATACTCTCCTCTTTATTCTTGGATAAATGTAATGTTAGATCTATTGGAGTTCTGGCGATTCCAGAATTATCTTTATCAAAATTTTCAAGAATATTGTCAACATAATGTAACTGGCTTAAGATAAGCTCGTCTGATGTTCTTGTGATTTTAATTCCCAATATAACATCAGCTAGTCCCATGTCTTTTATGTCAAACCTTGAGTTCAACATGTTTTTAACAGATTTAATCATCTGATCATTGCTTCCAATAATAAGCATGTCACTACATACAAATATATAATGGCATATCCATTTTCTGTGTCTTTGACATATACACATTTGTCATATTCATTAATCTTGAAGCCGTTTGTCATCATGACATTGTCAAATTTCTCATGCCACTGCTCTGGAGCTTGTTTCAAGCCATATAATGACTTCACCAGTTTACACACTTTTTTTTCATGTCTTGGAGCTGAAAAGCCCTCAGGTTGTTCCATGTAGATTTCTTCATCTAAATCTCCACTAAGAAAAGTTATTTTTACATCCATTTGATGTACTTGAAGATTGTGCAGAGCTGCTAATACAAGTACCATCCTAATAGAATTTATTCTCGTCACAGGAGAATATGTATCAAAGTAATCAAGACTTTCCTTTTGTTTATAGCCTTTAATTACAAGTCTTGCCTTATAATTTTTAATTGATCCATCAGGTTTCAATTTTCTCTTGAAGATCCACTTGGAACCTAAAGGTTTACTACCTGGTGGAAGATCCACTAGTTCCCAAGTATGATTTTGCAAGATAGAATTAATTTCACTCTTGATGGCTTCTTTCCATAGAGGACCATCACTAGAGTTAACCTCTTCCTTGAAGGTTTGGGGTTCACCTTCAAGCATAAAATTCAAGAAATCCAGACCAAAAGATTTTTCCATTCTTGTTCTTTTACTGCGTCGAGGTTTCTCCTCAACTTCTTCATCTTGATCTTCACTATCTTCACTGATCGTCTCATCTGTTTGTTTAAAGGAACTTGGCTCCTCCTTTGACTTACATGGAAATACATCTTTAAAGAACGATACATTTTTAGACTCCATTATCGTGTCCTTTGATATATCAATGATATCGGATTTGTACACCAAGAACCGATAGGCACTACTGTTAAGTGCATAGCCAATGAAAATGCAATCAACCATTTTTGGTCATATTTTCACTTTCTTAGATGGAGGTACTCCCACCTTGGCAAGACATCCCCACATTCGCAAGTAATTGTATGATGGCTTTCTTTCTTTTCATAATTCATATGGAGTTTTCTCTTCTTTCTTTTTAGGCACCTTATTTAAAAGGTAGTTAGCTAAAAGAATAGCTTCTCCCCACAAGTTTGGTGGCAAACCAAAACTTATTAACATTGCATTCATTATTTATTTCAATGTACGATTCTTTCTCTCAGCAACACTGTTGGACTGAGGAGAATAAGGCACTATCGTTTCATGTATAATCCCATGCTTAGCACAAGTGTCAGCGAATGACGATTCATACTCTCCACCTCAATCGCTTCTTAGCGCTTTAATTTTCTTATTGAGTTGGTTCTCAACTTCATTTTTATAGAGAACAAATTTCTCTATAGCTTCATCCTTGCTTTTAAGCAAATATACATAGAAGTATTTTGTGCTATCATCAATGAATGTAATAAAATATTTATTACCAACTCTTGTTTGTATCATTTTCAAATCACAAATATCAGTGTGAATTAGATCAAGAGGTTCTATGTTTCTTTCAACACTTTTAAACGAAGATCTTGTTAGTTTTGCCACAACACAAGTTTCACACTTGTGTTTGGAATCAATTTGGAATGTTGGTATGTGATTCAAGATAATTAGTCTTCGCAAAGTATCATAATTAATATATCCTAGTCTACCATGCCATAAATTGGAAGACTCAAGCATATAAGTAGAAGAGCTAGCTTTATTGATATTCTTGACCATGGTCATTACATTGAGTTTAAACATTCCACCACTCATGTATCCTCTACCAACATACATTCCACTTTTTGACAAAACAAATTTGTTTGACTCAAATACTAAACGAAATCCGTGATTATTAAGTAACGAACCAGATACCAGGTTCCTACAGATTTTAGGAACATATGCAACATTGTTCATAGTCAGTTCTTTTCCAGAAGTCATCTTCAAGATCACCTTGCCTTGGCCCTTGATTTCTGAAGTAGTCGAGTTCCCCATAAACATCTTCTTTCCATTCTCTAATGGTTCGAAAGTGGAGAACATACTTCTATTGGAGCACACATGTCGAGTAGCTCCAGTGTCAATCCACCATTCCTTCGGGTTTGAACCTAACATATTCACCTCTGAGATCACAGCTGAGAGGTTGATATCGGAAACATCTTGAGCAATGCCTTGAATCAAGTTTGCTTCCATGTTCCTGTTCTTCTTGGGAAGTCTGCATTCAGTTGATTTGTGACCTATTTTGTCACAATTGAAGCACTTGCCTTGAAACTTCGGCTTCTTGGAGATTCCTCCCTTATGCCCCAACTTGGGACCCTTGTTGTTGTGCTTGTTGGAACGTTGTTTATGTTCCATTACATTTGCCTTGGTTACATGACTGACGAGTCCAACATTTTCAGATTCTCTATTGTCTTCTTTAATACGAAGCCTGACAATGAGATCTTCAATGCCCATTTCTTTTCGCTTATGCTTTAGGTTGTTTTTAAAGTCTTTCCAACCTGGTGGTATTTTTTTAATTATACATGATACTTGGAAACTTTCACTTAAGTTCATACCTTCAGCATGAATCTCATGCAAGATCAGTTGTAGTTCTTGAACTTGACTGATCACTAGAATCTACCATTTTACAGTCTAGAAAGCGGCCCACAATGAATTTCTTGGCGCCGGCATCCTCAGTTTTATACTTACGGTCTAGTGATTCTCAAAGTTCTTTAGCAGTTTTTTTGTCAATGTATACATTATACAAAGAATAGGCTAATCCGTTCATTATGTAATTCCTACATAAGTAATTAGCATTTTTCCAAGCATCCACATCGGCAATGACTTGGTTATCTTGCTCATCTTTCTTAAGATTTGGAGCTTCTTCATTCAAGAATCTTGCAATATTCAGCATGGTCAGATAGAACATCATCTTCTGTGGCCACCTTTTGAAATTCTGCCCGTTGAACTTCTCAGGTTTCTCCCCATGGGAGACTGAGACAGGTACAACGGTTGGCATTGGCACTCGTGCCGCAGCAGCAGTCGGTACTTGCATCGTATCAGTAACCGACACTTGGACCTTTTCAGACACAACAACATTGTCCGATGTAGTAGTCATTTTGATTCTGAAAATTACACAACACGAGTGTAAGTTTTCCATATTAAATAAAAAGAAAAGAAGTGCCTCAAAATCGGAAATCAAGAAAATCAAAAGTCTATTTTAAGTTTGTTATGGAAAATCTTTATAAACTTTCTTTTACAATAACTCAAATGATTGAGAGGCACAGAAAACAGAGAAGAAAATAGGAGAGAAAGAAAAACCGATAGGAAAAATAAAATAAATAAATAACAACTTACAAATAACCAATTTCAGATTACAAGTTAGAGTAGTCGAGGCATGTGTATCACACAGTGTCCTTAAAACAGATTTCGCCTCTTCCGGTTGCTGGATTGTGCGAAGGCGTCTGTCTCCCAGGATGCAACGACCAAAGCGATCACATAGGCATCACGTAACACTCTCGAACTGAGCAGCAGCGTCAGAATCCTATCACCGACTTACCAAACAGCAGGAGTGAAGAACAGAATAGAATTCAGAGTAGAAAGAAAGAAGATTACTGGTGCAGAGAAGAAATAAGAAAGGAGGCCTCTATTTATAGAGCCAGGGTTAAAACTATAACAGCAGACAAGTCTATGAATGCCTTCAGTGCAAAGGCATACAATCAATTGAATGTCGACACTGTAACGGCATACATCAATCATTGCCTTTGAATGCCATCAGTGTAATGGCAGACAAAACATTCAATACAACATTGAAATGGCAGACAGAACCGTTTGTGCATTTATTTCAGCCGTTACAAAAGAAAAATCAAAACTGTCTTTGCACGGGGTGGGGTCATGTCGGTCAGGCATTCGTGTCCGCAGGTCGTGCGGGCGCACACAAGTCGCCTATAAATCCGGTCCGAGATTTGCACGCCCCTGCACTCGCGAGAGAGAGCCTCTCTTCTAGCTATCTTACAATGCTTAGAAGGAGGTTACTATATATCCTCTTCTATTTCCTTTGATTTTTTCGATGTGGTACTATGTTCTCTTAACCCATTTTCAAGAATGAAAACGTCTCACTTTGAGAGACAATTTCTCATTCACCCCTCAACCGTTTTTAGCAAGTCAATATATGATTTTGATTTACTCACGAAGGAGAACACAAATCAATCAAGATCTCTCAATAATTCATTCAGGATCTTACTCAAAAAATTTCTCGAAAACGGGTTCGTAAATGGTGTATAAAACACTCATTTTCTAACAATGTCAACCCGAATTTTCTAAAGACAACCCCACACAACAAAAAATACACCATAATACCGGCCAAATAGATAGTCATAGCTACGATCACGATATCGTTCGTAGAGAAATGGCTAAGTTAGTAATTAGAGATGAATTACCTTATTCATTTGGTGAAAGTAGGAATGTAGAGACCTTTGCACAAGCCACATTAAACCCCCATTATAAAAAAAATTCCTAGGAATGTAGTCAAGGGTGATTGTAAATTAGTTTGCAATGAGACTAAGAATTTTTTAGTAGCAACACTTACGTCACTAAACACTAGAGTTTCTTTGACATAGGATGGGTGGATAAGAGTGAACGGCATACCAATGATGTGTGTAATATGTCATTAGGTAGATTCCGATTGGCTACTTCAAAAGAGGATAATTTCATTCGGATTTGTTAGGTACCCACATAAGGGTTAAATAATTGCCACATACATCATGGAAGCATGTAACAATTTTGGTATTTTTGATAAAGTTTTTGCTATTGGTTTTGATAACGGCTCTAATAATACTAAGAAAATTGCTAGTTTGCTAATTACACTTAATCCTTTAGAACCAAAAATTTTTCATGTTAGGTGTGCTTGTCATATTTTAAATCTTTGTGTACAAGATGCATTTAAATATGGACATGATAAAATTGAGGCAATGAGAAATTGTGTTCATTTTATTATGTTGAGTGATCCAATATATCAAATTTTTCATGATTGGTGTCAACTTAGGGAAATTGTATTTAAACGTTTTCCTAAAGATGTTAGACACCATTGGAATTCTACTTTTGATTTATTAAGTGTGGTTCTTCACTATCATTTTAATCTTAGAGAAATTTGTAATGCAATGGGTATGCAAGATTGTATGTTAGATGATGATTTTTGATTTTTTGCCGATAGTTTTTATAAATTTTTAGAACATTTTAATGATGCTACTTTATAATTTTCAAAATCATATACATCCGATATCAGGCAATTTTCAAGGCGATTTCAAATTTCTTCCTCCTCCCCTCTTTTGATCCCCAGATCTGCTCGAACCCGTCCCTTCTCCGTCGACCCTCCTTCATTAAAGTTGTAGATCACTCCGTGATCTACCTCCTCATCCCATTTTTTCCGTCACCGGTAGTTTTCTCCCCGTTGGCTCTCGGATCCTCTCTGCGCTTCTCGCCTCCGAGTCTAGCTTCGTTGTGCTTCCTCTCAGCCCTTCTCGCTAGTCTCGGCGCTTGTGCGTCCTTGGCCCTAGCCCCGTCGGGTGTTTTGTTCCCCAGTTGTTTAGATCCAGCGGAGGTGTTGTGTCATATGGACTGGTGGCAGCGAGTCATCGTCCGGCGCTATCGTTGCTGTCCTCGCTCGCTCCTAGGAGATGGAGTTCATCGCGTCGCCCTCCACCCCCCTTCCAACTGCTGTAAGTTTCTGTAACCTTCTTCTCCTTTTTTGGGTATTCTGGCGGTTGTCAGGTGCTATTTCTCGTGAGCTTTGCTCCTCTTGTTCTCTTCCCCTTCCCGTATTCTCCTCTCTCTTTACCCTCCAGCTTCCACATTTTCTCTTCTCTCTCTCCTGTGGCAGTGCCTTCCCCATCTTGAAAGTTTGGGGATTTGGCCTTTCTATTTCTATCTCGTTGGTAGCCTGTAGGGGCTTAGTCTGGTTTCTCGGCTTCGGCCTTGAAATCTTGGTGGCTGTTGAGTATCGTTGGCAAGGTAGAGTCTTCTTCTTTGCTGGTACTCTTATTGTTCTTGTTAGGAGTTATTGTTTCTCCTTTCACCTTTTGATGATCAGTTCTCTGTTCGGCCCTATTCCATTATTGGTATTTTGAGTTGAGGTTTTTTGTTGCCGGTTGCTACCATGATTCTTTCTGTTCCGGTTGCTCCGCTTTGGGTTTGTCACAGGTGTCTCCAACCTGGGCATTTGAAGCGTGAGTGTGGATATAAAATGAAATGTTTTTTCTGTGATAAATTCGGTCATGCGCGCAGTCGCTGCTTTGCCCTTCAAGATCTTCTTGGTCTTCCCAGAGGCCTCCCTTTACCAACCAAACTCCTCTCATTCCTTAACTTCCCTCTCTTGAAGAGTAAGCTGCATGCTGGCTTGGCTTCGAAACACAGTAGCGTTTCTGGTAAGGAATTGGTATCCTATGCAGTCGTTCCATCTCCATCTTCGAACACATCGAGCTCATTCCCTGCTCCTTGTGATTCTATTACGAGACTTCTCCGTCCCAATATTTCTAAACTCTTTAAAGATCGCAAGGTCTTTTCTAATCAGTTTCCCTTCCCTCGTTTGGGTCCTTTAATAGGCCATCCCCACTCTACAGCGGAGGTTTCTACGTTAAGTTTGAGTTTGAATCATAATACGGTTTTGTATAAATCCTATTCTTCTTGCCACCACGTGCATCGCAGTGCGGTGGGAGACTTTGGGTCTCGCAACATTCCTATCCCAGCTCCATCGGTCAAAGCCAATGATCTTTTGGAGATTCCTAATCTAAGTTATAAAATTCTCTACCCGATGACCATTTCTTCGCCCCAATTGTCGATGCTCTCGTGCCATTCTTCGGGTAGCATCTACTCGCTCTATCAATATTTAGGGGAGCTATCTTCGATCGATCTATTCCGCAGGGAGTTATTGCGTGTCCTGCTATCTTTTCCCCTCAAGTCTTCTCCGAGCCTGGTCCACTCTCCGCTCGTAGTTTCCTCCCATCATTCTAACTCCATTTCCATTTCAACTTCGGTGGGTACTAGTGTTCACATTACCCCTCCCGTTCCCTATATAGACGAAGTAGTTTTGATTGCCCCAGCTTCGTGCTCATCCCCCGTTGTTGAGGTTGATCCTCCTCCCGTAAAGCGTAAACGCAAGAAGCTGGTTGATAATCTTAGGCCGATTCGAGTGAGTGCGCGTATCCTCGCCAGGCAAGCTAATGCTTTGGCAGCCCGTCAGTTGATGCTCAGTTGAGTTCGAGCGTTGTTAGATAGGCGGTATCCCATTGTGCCGCTAGCGTTTCTCCACGGTGGCTGCCGCTGGCATTTGTTAGCTCCATGGTAGGATGTCTTTCTTAGCCGGCATTTGGCTCGCCGCTCCTCTGTTTTCTTCTCCTCTGGTGGGTGAGACAGGGCGGTCGTTTCTCTTTCCGCGAGTTCCTTTCCGAGCTAAAGGATTTGTCTCCCTGTTCAGCGAGTGCATCTCCGTTTGTATTATTGCTCCCTTTTTGGCATTCTTTGCCTCCTAGTTAGGATTCCATTGTATTTAATTCGCTCTTGTTGTTTTACATCTTGTAAAGCCATTGATTATTTATTTGTATCTGTATTGTTTTTAGTGATTAATATATTTTTGATGGCTGGAGCCTTTTGGCTCTATCCGATACATCAAAAAAAAACATATACATCTACATCTAGTGGTATTTTACTTGCAATTGTCACTATGATGACAACAATTAAAGATTGGGTAAATGACCATTTCATTGGAGAAATGGTTTATGCTGCTTATATTAAAATTTTAAAATATTTTCATGAGCTTCCTATGTTATATTGTGTTGCTAGTGTAATGAATCCCATGATAAGTTAGATGGCACAAAAAATTTAATTGAGATTTTTTATACTTATGCTCCACACGAAGAAATTGATGATTTTGACCATGTTGTTTTCATTATAAAATTTGAAAATGTTTTGAATAGTTTATTTGATAATTACGATAGAATTTATTCATCTAACACTACACAAACACAAGATATTAGTGCTTATTCTTCTTCTATGTTATCAAAGGGAAATGGTCTTGCCACTAGTAGTATTTTAAATCTCTTAAAATAAAAAAAAAACCTAGAACCAATTCACCAAATGAGTTGAATTGGTATAATGCACAACCTCCCATTGATGATGTAGTAGACATGTTTTCTTTTTGGAAAACTAATGAACATATTTTTAGTATTCTTTCTCGAATGGCTAAAGATTTGCTAACGATACCGGTGTCAACCGTTGCATCGGAAAATGCTTTTTCTCTTGGTGGCAGGATTATGAGCCCGAATAGGAATCTTTTGACGGCAAAGAATTCAGAGATGTTGGTATGCGCCGAAGATTGGATGAAAGCGAAAGAGAGGAATCAAGACATTCAAGAATCACAAAACGGATCAACAAGTAGCGACGAGTGAAGAACTAATAGAATGTAATTTGTATAATGTATTGTTAATAATTGGGAAAATTTAGGGGGATGAGATTCTATATTTAGGTTAAGTAGAAGTGCACGACAATAGTCCAATGCCTTATCTTCAATCTAAATAGAGGTCATCTTGATATCTAAATTCAAATAATTCCCTTGTTTTGTAATTTGATCTAATTTGTATGAAATTGTATTCATGAACTTAATTTTATTTAACATCATGTAATTTATTAAATCAATTTAAATTTGGTTTTAATTTCTTTTATTTATTAGTCCTTCGCAATTGTTATAAAATTACAATTTAATACTTGATCTTTAATCTTCCTTTAATATATATATATATATATATATATATATATATATACACACACTAGATTTGTCCGTGGGCACGTGCCTACGGCACGTCTTCAGAACGATACAACATATGAAAGTCTTGTAAACAGTAAATCAACAATTATGTAGCTGAAGTTTGAATAGTATGACAATAATTAGTTGTAAATAAAAGTCCATGTTTCCATTAGTATATGGTGAAAAATAATTATAAATTTGGATATAAAAGTCCATGTTTCCATATATATATATATATATATATATATATATATATATATATATATATATATAGAGAGAGAGAGAGAGAGAGAGAGAGAGAGAGAGAGAGAGAGAGAGAGAGAGAGAGGAAATTTAATAAATAAATGAGTTGTTTTTTTTGGGGGGGGGGGAGATTTGAATTTGAGTTTTGGAGGGAAACTTTTGGGGGGAAATGTGTTTTATGAGGTTAGATTTAAATAAATAAATGAGTTGTTTGGGGGGGGGGGGGGGGGGGGGGGGCGATTTGAGTTTGGGTTTGGTCACTTTGGTGGGTGGGGGGGACTTTTGGGGGAAAATGTGTTTTGTGAGGTTAGATCTGGGCATTTGATTTTGGGGGATTGAAGGAGAGCCACTTGATAGCTTTCTTTGTGTTTTATTATATATACTACATTTGCCCGTGGGCACGTGCCTAGGCACGTCTTCAGAATGATACAACATATGAAAAGCATTGTAAACAGTAAATCAACAATTATGTAGTTCAAGTTTGAATAGTATGACAATAATTAGTTGTAAATGAAAGTCAATGTTTCCATAAGTGTGTGTGTGTGTGTGTGTGTGTGTGTGTGTATATATATATAGGGAAAGTTTTCGTTGCACACTAGCCCAGTGTTCAATCCCGTGCGCACTGGTTGTAGACCGTCCGATCGTACCCTTTCATCTTGATCCCCATCCAATGGTGATCATTAACTCCCGCTCATCTGTTAATGTGGGGGGGGGGGGGGGGGGTATAATCGGAATTCCCCCCCCCCCCTCCAATACACCTGCTTTCAACCCTATCCACTTTCCCTCTCTCTCCCGCTCTGGATACTTCGCCGATTGGAAAAAACCCTAGCCCCCCAAATCATCTCCTCCCTCCTCTTCATCGATTTGTGGACAAATTTTTCATGTACTCCCTCTCCAACGCTCCCTTCAGCTGTTCTTGGTCATCTTGGACAGGCGAATTGAAAACCCTAGCCCCAAAATCGATCGGAACCCATCAACCCTATCTACTCTCCGCCTCGTGACGCGATCCAGCTCTTGACGCTCATTTCAATTTCTCCTCCGTTCCCCCATTGTTATTGAAGGTATCAATTTTTTTTATTTTATTATTTTTTTTTTTTGCATTACTTGATATTGTTGAAAAAAACCAAATTTTTCTTAACTCAGTTTAAAAAATAATTTGTTATTGTCGAAAAAAAACTGAAAAAAGGATTATCTATCTAGTTTCTACAATATAATACCTGAAAAATTCTGATTATCCTAATCACAATTATGATGATTACCATGAAGCACACCAAAATATTTATGCATAGGAATAATAATTTGGTATGTTTGTCAGGTATTTCATATGAGTAGTTAGTTTAATAAGTTGAAAAGAAACTTGTCCATCTGGATTACAATTACACCACTACTCGCACTAAGAAGATACAGAATCAAATGACGCAACATCTATAATTCTAAATTTCAGATCTATGCCACATGCTGCAATTTAATCGAAAAACAAAAGTGCACTGATAAAATGATGATCTCCTAATCCTGAAGCTTCAATGGGAAAAAAGCTGCAACAATAAGGGGTTGTTAGACTTGTTAGGTCAAAATCACAGAATTAGCAAGATTTACACAACAACTCCAACAACTCGATCATCTTCTCCTCCTCGTGACCCACAACCCAAATCGACGCCCTCCTCTCCTCCTCGTGACGTGATCCACCGCTTCACCCTCAACCGTACTCATCTTTTCTCTCCCATCGTTGTTGGATGTATAAAAAAATTCTTTTTTTTTGTTGCTTTACTTCATATTGTTGGGAAAAATCAATTTTTGTTAAATCCGTTTTTTTTAAAAATTGTTATTGTTGGAAAAAAATTCCGAAATTGTTGATCTTGTTGAAAAATTTTCGAATTTTGTCAGTCTATTTCATCTCTGCTAGTAAGATTTTCATCTACATTGCTTCCACTCACATGAATATTTAAATCTAGTGTTTGTGAACCTTTGTCTATTGGAAAATGAATGCTCATCAACCTTTTTTATACCTTTGGGAAAGCTTAACAAAGCTCAAGCACATTTTGAATTGATATTGTTGTTGAGATTTAGTAGTAATATGTACTTCTGAGTACTCATATGTACTTTCTTTTGGTATATACATATGATAAAACTAGTAATAACTATTTATGTGAGGGCAATTAAGTGTAGATAGAAATTTACAGAATGGATGTAAAGTGAGTGCAATTGTTGCGGTTTGCATGGGCAAGGTCATGATGCTCGAACTTGCCCAAAAAAAATGAAAGGTATTTAATAATGCTATTTGTGTATTTATGAATATTGTCAATTAAATGTGCACTTACTTATTATTTATTATAAAGTTCGCTCGATAATGATCATGCCTTTGGTTTTTTCCCTTTTTCAGTGGAAAGAGTCCAGTCGCCAAAGAGTTTAGAAAAATGTATTTTGTAGTTGTTTAATTTTGTAATTTTGTACGTTGTAAGTTATGTTATCTGAAACTTTGTAGTCACTAAGTTGCTTATGTTATCTGAAACTTTGTAGTCACTAAGTTATGTAATTTTTGTTACCTGAAACTTTGTATTTTGCATGTTTTCTATATATCAAGTACGATTATGTTATTATTGTCTCATTGTGCGAATTTTGGCTTGATTCAGAGATTAAAATTTTTTGATGCAATCTGTGCTTGATGACAACATACAGCTCTTGTTATAGAAGTTCATACTAATTACAGGTGACTTTGTAGGTTCATGTTCATGTTCAGTTTTGGTGCCTTTGTAAATACAAGTGATGCACATAAGTTACTTTTGGTGCTTTTGTAAGTCTTAAGTTCAGTTTCTGTGGTTCTGAGTTTACACATTTCGCACTTCATGTTCAGTTTCATATGTTTTGAGCTTACACACATTTCGCACTTCATGTTCAGTTTCATATGTTCTTACACACATTTCGCACTTCATGTTTAGTTTCATATGTTCTGAGCTTACACACATTTCGCACTTCATGTTCAGTTTCATATGTTCTAAGCTTACACACTAACCTTTTCATGTTCAGTTTCATATGTTCTGAGCTTACACAATAACCTTTTCATGTTCAGTTTCATATGTCATCAAATTAGTATGAGTTCAACAAAGAGTTTACTAACTTCATGTTCAGCTTACACAGTTTGAACTTCATGTTCAGCTTACACACTTTGAACTTCAGTTCCGAGCTTACTAAAAAGTATCATTATTTAACCACAACTAAAACTCATGGTCATCAAATTACTATGAGTTCAGAAATATCATATGAAAATTTAATAATTTGATGATGAAGTTAAGAACAAAAAGTAACCACAAACTAAACTAGCAACTCATTCATGTTGAAAATACTTCAAATGCTTCAGATTCTATGATATGTGTGCAAAGAAAGATTACATTAAACATATCATTACAAGGGAAGTTCGAAGCATTACATTCAAATACTTTAGATACTTAAGAGAGCTTATTACAAGGGAAGCATCCAAAAAATTTGCAGTCAGTGAATTGAGAACGAGATTGTGTTGTTCTATGTCTGCATTTCATTATCTGGGGGTGTATAGATGCTTTATGATATCTGCTGTGAGATTTTGCTTCTGAAATAATGCCCTCCATTCCTCTGTGAGTGCCCTCCATTCCTTTCATCTTTTGAAACTTTACCTGAAATAAAAGAAGACAATAAATTAAGTTAGATATGGTCAACGGCCAAAAAAAATCAGTTGTCATCATACTCTAAATATGGTAAATGGATTTGACATGAATTTAAGTAGGCTTAGAAATGACTTTAATTCACAGACATTGTCCTCAAATGACCATAAAGCTTCAGTGATTGCATTAAAAAAATTGTGGCAGATGTTGAGACTGTGTTGGTGTAATCACATTTGGCTGTAGTTGAACTGCCACACCCAAATAGCTGTAACCATCACAATCCCCTACATGTTGTACCACAATTTCAATTAATTGCATTCCCATTTCCACAGAATCTTAATCACCCAAAGAAAACTATCAGCCATAGCATACTATTAGCCAAAACTATCAACCGAACTATCAACCAATGTGTAACAAACTTTTTAAAGAAACGAAGGTTGTACTCAAGTTTCAAAGATGAAGCCACAGAAAATTCTAGTATCAGCCCTCAGTTCACGCTATCGTGAGAATCTTCGGAACTATTGTCAGTAGATGAATCCACATCATCTTCGGCGACTGGACTCTTTCCACTGAGATCATGATGTGTAAAAAAGAATTCATTCCGTCGCTTGAGCTTTGATACTTGATCTCAACAACAAAAAAAAGTACATTGTTTTAAGCTTTGTACTCAACAACAATATCAAAAGAAAGTGGAAGCAATGCAAATGTACGTAATCTCAACAACAAAAGTACATATTGAATTGATACTTGATACTTTATCATATGTATATACCAAAAGATAGTACATATGAGTACTCAGAAGTACATATTACTACTAAATCTCAACAACAATATCAATTCAAAATGTGCTTGAGCTTTGTTAAGCTTTCCCAAAGGTATAAAAAGGTTGTTGAGCATTCATTTTGCAATAGACAAAGGTTCACAAACACTGGATTTAAATATTCATGTGAGTGGAAGCAATGCAGATGAAAATCTTACTAGCAGAGATGAAATAGACTTACAAAATTCGAAAAATTTTCAACAAGATCAACAATTTTGGAATTTTTTTTCCAACAATAACAATTTTTTTTTAAAACGGAGTTAACAAAAATTGATTTTTCCCAACAATATGAAGTAAAGCAACAAAAAAAAAGAAATTTTTTTTATACCTCCAATAACGATGGGAGAGAAGAGATGAGTACGGTTAAGGGTGAAGAGGTGGATCACATCACGAGGAGGAGAGGAGGGTGTCGATTTGGGTTGTAGGTCACGAGGAGGAGAAGATGATCAAGTTGTTAGAGTTGTTGTGTAAATCTAGCTAATTATGTGATTTTGACCTAACAAGTCTAACAACCCCTTATTGCTGCAGCTTTTTTCCCATTTAAGCTTCAGCATTAGGAGATCATCATTTTATCAGTGCACTTTTGTTTTTCGATTAAATTGCAGCATGTGGCATAGATCTGAAATTTAGAATTATAGATGCTGCGCCATTTGATTCTGTATCTTCTTAGTGCGAGTAGTGGTGTAATTGTAATCCAGATGGACAAGTTTTTTTTCAACTTATTAAACTAACTACTCATATGAAATACTTGACAAACATACAAAGTTATTATTCCTATGCATAAATATGTGGGCGTGCTTCATGGTAATCATCATAATTGTGATAGATAATCAGAATTTTTCAGGAATTATATTGTAGAAACTAGATAGATAATCCTTTTTCGGATTTTTTTTCGACAATAACAAATTATTTTTTAAACTGAGTTAAGAAAAATTTGGTTTTTTTTCAACGATATAAAGTAAAGCAAAAAAAAAAAAAAATGATACCTTCAATAACGATGGGGGAATGGAGGAGAAAGAGATGAGAAATTGAAATGAGCGTCAAGAGCTGGATCGCATCACGAGAAGGAGAGGAGATAGGGTTGATGGGTTCCGATCGATTTTGGGGCTAGGGTTTTCAATTCGCCTGTCCAAGATTACCAAGAACAGCTGAAGGGAGCATTGGAGAGGGAGTACATGGAAAATTTGTCCACAAATCGATGAAGAGGAGGGAGGAGATGATTTGGGGGGCTAGGGTTTTTTCCAATCAGTGAAGTATGCAGAGTGGGAGAGAGAGGGAAAGGAGATAGAGTTGAGAGCAGATGTATTGGGGAGGGGGGGAATTCCGATTATACCCCCCCCCCACCCCCACCCCCACATTAACAGATGAGCGGGAGTTAATGATCACCATTGGATGGGGATCAAGATGAAGGAGTACGATCGGACGGTCTACGACCAGTGCGCACGGGATTGAACACTGGGCTAGTGTGCAACGGAAACTTTCCATATATATATATATATATATATATATATATATATATATATATATATATATATATATAGAGAGAGAGAGAGAGAGAGAGAGAGAGAGAGAGTAATGTGAGCCTCATATTTCTATGAGGAAAGTTTCCTCATACAAAGTGATTATACTCACTTGGTGGGACCCTTATGGAAGATCCAGTCTGTCCATCATTTTTATCATGCTAATATATGTATGTGTAGAAAAAATTAAGTGGTTTGAAGATCATTTACCCATGCATCATGTGAGTCCAATTTCTGATTCGATTTGTATTACTGTTGAAATCGTTCAATTTTCAACCACATGATGCATGGGTGAATGACTTCCAAACCACTTGATTTTTTTCTACACATACATCCATTAGTATGATAAACACGATGAATAGAGTGGATCTTCCATAAGGGCCCCACCAAGTGAGTATAATCACTTTGTATGAGGCTCACTTTATATATATATATATATATATATATATATATATATATATATATATATATATATATATATATAATGGGAGAGTTGGGGTTGTCAATTGTCAACATACAAATCCGTGCGTTGCACGTGCAACTCCAACTCTTCCATTAATTACAAAAAAAATAAACAAATAAAAAATTTCACTTATTTAAAACGTATAACGCATGTACAAAACAATTTTATAATATTTTTTTAACACCAAATATACACATATGTTGCACGTACAATTCAAATTCCACTTATATATGCATTGCATGTACAAATTGCAGTTTTTTCTTTAAAATATTTTTCCCAATTAAATGCAACGCACGTCCAACACCAAAACTATTTCTTAACACGTATATGAAAATCCACAAACACATATCAAAACGTGCATCACACGTGCAAAATACTTGTATATATATCTATATATATATAGAGAGAGAGAGAGAGAGAAATAATTAAATAAATAAAGGAGTTGTTTGGGGATTTGAATTTGAGTTTTTTTTTTTTTTGGGGGGGGGGGACTTTTGAGGGGAAAAATATGTTTTGTGAGGTTATACCCAGGCCTTTGATTTTGGGGAGATTGAAGGAGAGCCACTTGATAGCTTTCTTTGTATTCTATTTTATATACTAGATTTGCCCATAGGCACGTACCTACGGCACATCTTCGGAACGATACAAAACACGTAAAGCCCTATAAATAGTAAAACAACAATTATGTAGCTCAAGTTTGAATAGTATGACAATAATTAGTTGTAAATAAAAGTCCATATTTTCATTAGTGTATGTTGAAAAATAATTATAAATAGGGGTGTAAAATCTAACTTCGTAGAACTCTATGTGTGGAAAATGATGAAATTTAACTGTTGAAGAGATATTTGTTATTTTCAATATAACATGTGCAATAAAAAAAACATAAAAATTCTGAAAATTTACAAACCTGAAATGTTAAAATCTAAATTTCTAAGTAAATAAAGAAATAATGGGAGAGAGAGATAGGGAAAGAGAGAAAGAGAGAAATATGAAAAAGTGAAAAGAGAAGAGAGAGATAGTAATAAAGCAATGAGTTTTTTTGTTTTGGGGGAAAATTTTGGTTTTGGAGTTTGAAGTTTTAGAGGGAAAATGTGTTTTGTGATATTAGATCTGAGCCTTTGATTTTGAAGAGATTGAATGTGAGCCACTTGATAGCTTTCTTTGTGTTTTATTATATATACTAGGTTTGCCTGTTGACACGTGCCTACGACACGTCTTCGGAACGGTGCACCTTATTTGATCATATAAAATAGTTTTGGAGATCCAACAAATTAATTAAAGCAACAAACATATTATATGATAAAATTTTGGGGATCTAGCAAAACACATATTATATGATTTTTTTGATTTTTTAAAAAGTTTTTAAAAGTTTTTAAAATTTTAATTTTTTTAAAACTTTAAAATTTTTATTTTCTTAATTTTTTGAATAGAAGAGGGAGGGAGAGAGAGTTAAAAAAATAAATAAATAAATATAGGAGTTGTTTTGGGTGGGGAATTTAAATTTGAGTTTTGGGAGGAAACTTTTAGGGGGGAAAATATGTTTTGTGAAGTTAGATCTGGGCCTTTGATTTTTTGGGGATTGAAGGAGAGCCACTTGATAACTCTCTTTGTGTTTTATTAGAGCATCTCCAACCACGCTAGCTATTTTGGCTAGCTAGAATATCCAAAATAGATAACAAATGGATAATTTGGCTAGCGAAAAAAGCTTACACTCCAACCAAACTATCTATTTTGGTTAGCCATAAATGTTTTAATTTTTATTTACTAATAAATTACATGAATATGGATGCATGTTTGTAGTTGTGTGTGTGTTTAGTGTGCATGCCCGTGCATATACATTCTAAATCCTACGAAGAATAAAATATGTGCAGAACAACACAAATTTTCATGCAGGCTGCTCAGAACTTGTCTAAGAGATAAAAAGAGCATTTATACCATATTCAGAGAAGCAATAGTGTAAATACCATGTCTGAGGAAGCATAATGCACTGCCTCTTCTCAGGAAAAACTCCGATGAACCACTAGTGTAATCTCTGAGCATAATTCACCATCAAAACTCATTACTAGTTTCTTTCTTGCATATCATTGAATGAATTCTTAATGCTAATTGAATTGTAGGCTCAGAACAAATTTAACAATATATATACTGCTAAAAGGGACTTATATATATTTAATAGTAAGAAATTATAGGCTCAGAACAAATTTGAGTCAAAATAAGTGCTGCAAAACATTTAGGTGAATCAAGTATTACTGTATGTCTTGCATAAATTGGAGTGTCACTAGGGCTGCAGTTAATGCCATGCCTACTAGTTCCACCCTTTTTTATGCACCCCCACCTCTTCTAATAAAAAAATGTATATCTGAGAGAGATAGAATATAGGCCAAGAATTGAAGATAAGGGTAGGGTAAAGGAAAAAATACTTGTCAATTTAGAATAGTCATCACTGCCTATACACAAATTCAAAGGGACGCAAAACTCAAAAAAATTACATCGAACCAAATATTTCTCTCAATTGATATAATCAGAAGTATCCTCCTCACTGGCTCCAGTGGAGCAATCTAGCTCTTGAGCATAAGTGTCACTAAACAAATAACATTAAAGATGAAATTAGAATTATCATAAGTGTCACTAAACAAATAACAATGTGAATTGAGTACACTCAACCCTTTGACTATGCAGGAGTATCTGAAGTATATCTGAAATATAAGCTGAAGTATAAGTGATATATAATCTGAAGTCAATATAAATGTATCTGAAGTCAATCTGAAATATAAGCTGAAGTATAAGCTTCCAAAGGGTAATGTGCAATCTTATCTAATTGTAATCTGATTGCTTCATAGTTACTTCATAGTGAAATATAGTGAAATAGTATTTGCAAGTTATATAGCTTGATTGTAATCTTATCTGATTGCAATCTTATCTGAAGTATAGTGAAATATTATTTGCAAGTTATATATCAGATATGTAATTTGCAGTAATCTGCAGCTGATACTCTGCAATAATCTGCACATGTAATCTGCACAGCTGAACCTCTGTTCTGCCCATTTGATCAAAAATCATATTGCATTACTGAATTTGGTAATAACTTCCTTTGCTTGTCACCTCAAAAGTTTGAAACAAGGAGTGGAGTTCATAAACATGATGGTTAAAAAAATGATGGTTCAAAAACAGTCAGATATCTGATACTATAGTAAATAATAGTATCAGGTATCTAACAGATATTTTGACAAGTTTCCCCCCTTCATCAAGACGACAAACTCTAATTAGTTTATATTTTTTTTATGAATTGCTGAAATTTTTGTCATTCAATGGAGTAGTAAAGCTCGGCAAAAAGTTCTGAAGTTTTGTTCTGGAGTATTTTTTAACTATACTGATCACATCTAACGGTTGGATTTTCAGTTTGGGTGCTCAGTGGATTTCACCTGAAAGTATCCACATTCTGGATATTTCAAAAAAATCCCAACTCAACTCAAAAGTATAACTATTAATATATATATAGACTAATTACTATTAGAACTACTACATAAAATTAACTGAAAAGAATTACTATTTGGTTTTGAGTATTACTATTTCTTTAACAACTAGTACAACTCAGTTGTATGAAGTCCTGTAACAAAAAAATAAAATGTCATACATAAAACTATCAACATCCAGTCACAATGAGGAATTTTCAAACGAAAAAACTTGAATGCATACTAAACAGTATTTCTTTTTGTTCATGATCCTGATACAAATTATTATTTTCATTTAGATTGACTGGACCTTCTATTCTCTGGAACATAGCAGGATGGATTTCACAGAAATGGCAATGAACAAGGATGGTTGATTTGTTAAAAATTTTCTCTTCCATTGAATGATGAACATGGATAAATCACTAGTGATTTACTCTTCTAAAATAATAGTAAGGTATCTGATACTATAGTAAGGTATCTGATTACTATAGTCAGATTACTTAAGTGCTTATAATCATTTCACTTCACAGCTTATAACATTGGGGTAAGACCATCTCCAAACCCAATGAATAAAATTTAGGAGCACCAATCTACCAAGAACAAAATTCTAATCCTTTGTTTATAAACATTTCACTTCACAGCTTATAAACATTTCACTTCTCGTTCCTCAATTTGAGTATAAACATTTCGAATCCTCAAGCTGTGAAATGAAAGAAGAATGATTGGGGGTAAGACCATCTCCAAAATTCTAAAATGACAACATTTCTAATCCACAGGTAGCTAACAATGTTCAAAAAAAGATTATTTAAACAAGAACAACAACTTCGATCAAAAATTCATATCCAAAACAGCTACACTGATTCATTTTCATAATGGAGTAAATTCATATTCAAACCCCCCCATAAAAAACCCCTAAAAACATATTATTACCTGATGAAGAAGAAGAAAACCCAATGAAAAAGAACCCAATGAAGAAGATGAAGAACCCAATGAATAAAATTTAGGAGTACCAATCTACCAAGAACAAATTGAAGAGATACAAGAAGAAATTGAAGGAAATCAATGTCGATTTAAATAAGCGGGAATGAAATCTTACCGTTTATCTCCGGAAGAACGAGTATGGCGAGCGGGATCGAATCGCCAGATTTGGCAAGCGGATCGCGAGCGAAAATCTGCTCGCCAGGATCGCGAGAGATTTGGCGAGTCCGTTGGAGAGAATTTCTGGAAATTTAATTGCTATATTGGCGATTTGGGAGGAATAGCGAGCTGCGTTAGAGTTGGTCTTAAATAGATATTATACTAAAAAATCGGCTCGGCCCCCACCAATGGGGCCGGGGGCAGGTCCGGGCCTAGATTTCCCCCTTAGCCTGCCCCGGCCCACGGTATCCTTCAGCCCGGCCCGGGTTAGCCCAGGACCGAGCAAAGCCCGTGCCGGAACCACCCGGCCCGGCCTGCCCGGACCGAATGCCACTCCTCTCTCTCCCCGAAAATTTCTCCCTTCTTCGTCAAACAGCTCTTGATCTGCTAATTTCTCCCAAAGAAGGTAATAGTTTTTTTAAAAAATTTTAAAAGCCAGTTCTTTTCTTCTGATTTCTTTGCAATTTTTGGTTTGTTATCGGATCCCCCATAATCCGACCCTATGCGATCCACTCATTCAACAACTAGGGTTTCGCCCAATCTGTAGAGTAGCTCTCGCGATTTAGGGTTTCTGATTAATTCCCCTTTCAATTTCATAGTTCTTTACGATTTCTGATTTGGATTAGATTTTTTGAGTTTGAGGTTTTCTTGCTGATCGGTTTAATGGTGGAAATGGAAACCCTAATTTTGGTTAGCTAAGTTTGATGTTTCTTTCTGTAATATTTGCAATCAGACTAAATTTATGCAATTTGGGGTTAATTAATTAATAGATATGGTTTTGGGGAACCCTAAATTTGTCAGCTGAGTTTTGTAGATAAATTATTAGGAACCTCCTTAATTGATTGGAAAGAGCTGCCCTTGTAGAAAGGAAGTAATCTTTATTGAATTTCGTGTAGCTTGGTTTTATTGGAAAAAAAGTTAGATGCATATTTTTACATCGTATATGTTATTGACTGTTTGGTAACCATAATTTATGCAATTTGGAATTAATTAATTAACAGAAAGGATTGTGTGGATCTTAATTTTCATCAGCTCGAATTTATATTTGTTAGTCTTATACATCAATTTTATGGATAAACTAGATTTGCCCGTGGGCACGTGCCTATGGCACGCCTTCAGAACGATACAGCATATGAAAAGTCTTGTAAACAGTAAATCAACAATTATATAGCTCAAGTTTGAATAGTATGACAATAATTAGTTGTAAATAAAAGTCCATGTTTTTATTAGTATATGTTGAAAAATAATTATGAATTGGGTTATAAAAGTACATGTTTCCATAAGTGTGTGTGTATATATATATATATATATATAGAGAGAGAGAGAGAGAGAGAGAGAGAGAGAGAGAGAGAATTAAATAAATAAAGGAGTTGTTTTAGGTGGGGAAAAAATTGGTTGGGGGGGGGGGGGAACTTTTTTGAGGAA
This sequence comes from Hemerocallis citrina, assembly GCA_017893485.1. Taxonomy (NCBI): domain Eukaryota; kingdom Viridiplantae; phylum Streptophyta; class Magnoliopsida; order Asparagales; family Asphodelaceae; genus Hemerocallis; species Hemerocallis citrina. Next base: position 118,669,471 of record CM030362.1, read on the forward strand.
AATATGTTTTGGGAGGGTGAATCTGAGCCGTTGATTTGGTTTCAATTGAAGGGGGGCCACTTGATAGCTTTTTTTGTGTTTTATTATATATATATAGCTTTTTTTTTGTTTTATTATATGTGTGTGTGTGTGTGTGTGTGTGTAGAGAGAGAGAGAGAGAGAGAGAGAGAGAGAGAGAGAGAGAGATAATTAAATAAATAAATGAGTTGTTTTGGGAGGAATTTGAATTTGAGTTTTGGGGGGAAACTTTTGGGAGGGAAAATATGTTTTGTGAGGTTAGATCTGGGTCTTTGATTTTGGAGGGATTGAAGGAGAGCCACTTGATAGCTTTCTTTGTGTTTTATTATATTGATTGTTAAAAGCATCTTCTTAGATATACCTAATCTTTGTTACTCACTGTCCCAAAATGTGTCATTTTAGGTTTCTTCACACTTATTAAGAAACTCCCCAAATTATTGTAAAAGAACAAACATTCTTCTTGATCATAGCTATTGAATGAGGTACTCATAGTAAAGTTCCATAACTGCCCTCCTCTACAATTTGTTTAGGTGGAAGATGAGTAGTTACTCAAGGGCAAAGTTGGTAATGTGATGAAACAAATTGTTAGTGAACTCTTGTAAAGTTTAAGACATTCCTTAGAAACCTAAAGCGACAAATAATTTGGGACAAAAATAGGCTAGAATGACATACATTTTGGGACTGAGGGATTAAATAATAAGGTCATGTACTCATTTTTAAATCATATATGTTGTTGAGTGTTTGTTATGAAGTTCTCTTCTGATCAAAGCTTAAAGAATGCAGTCGCCCCAGAGCCTTTAATTTTCATTGCGAACTCTACTATGGAGAAAAGGGCAAACCCTGGCCTTTTTGTTAATGATGGGTCATTTATGGAAAGGTTTAAATAGCTTCAACAAGAGAAGCAAGATAAGACATCCACATCTGTGAATCCCAACTCCAATGTTTCAATCGGTTCTTCTTGACCCTTGTGAAGCCTGCTTTAATTGCTAACAAGAGGCCTTTGGAGATAAAGGCGAATGACGGAAAGAAGCCTAGTCCTGCATCAAATAGGAAGTTGGCTTTTAGTTTGAAGCAGAAGTTAAAGGTTATGACACCTGTTGTAAAACTAGGTGACGATGATGAGGAAGAGAGAGGGGATTTGGGAGGAAGGAGTGGCGAGGACTCGGCAAAGAGACAGAAGTTCGGTGCATTGGATGTTTCTCAGTCTTCAACACATCATGAGGATGGTGGTAAATTTTATTTCCCTGCTCATTATATAAATACAGTGGTTGGTGTGGAATTGGAGTTCTTTTCATTTATGTACTTCAATTTGATTCGGTTGTCGTTGTATGTCCCTGGGATTACTTCGTTCGTATATAAACAGTTATTATTTGCCCAATTCCCCTTGTAGATTACACGAGCACTTTGGATCATTCACAGGATCTCCCCACAATGGAGAGCTGTCCATCCTCATCCAGCCTCACTGTAAGACTGGGTTGGGCTCACACTCTTGTGAGACCAAGACTCGCAAATCACAATAAGGTTGGAGACCTCTCTATGGTAGGGGGACTGATGAATGATCCGAATCATTCTTCTTGTTATACATTCCTTAAATAGTCTAAACATGTGACATCATGTCATTTGAAAGTGTGACCTTTCATCATTTTAAGTAGTACATTACATTTATATCTTATCAGGAAGATATTAAATTTGGTCGTTGGATGAAATTCAAAGGATGAATCTTAACCATGTAGTAAATTGCAATTAAAATAAGAAATGTATTATTATTCTTAGAGTCTGTGGAAGCTCATCCATGATGGAAGATGTTGATTAAAGATTTGGAAAATGTGGCTCACTTACAACAGTAATTTCCGTTCCCTTGTTCATGCTCTTGGTATTAACAAGTTCTTTAAGTAACATACAGCACCGTCTCTCCCAAGTGATCCTACAGTCAAGACAGTAGCAGACAGGTTAGCAATCTTTGTTGCAAAAAATGGGAGGCAGCTTGAGTACATTACACGTGAAAAGAATCCTGGAGACACTCCTTTCAAGTATGGATGCATTACCATTCACTTTTCATGCAGCTCTTGCGTTTTTATACTTTTGTAGCTTGACAGTTACTAGTATCTGTCTTGAGTTTGCACTCTGATAGCATATTAGTAATCTTTCTCTTCCATAATGTGTATGGAGTACAATCATATTTGTCGGATGCGTTTCTTTGTGTTTGTCCCTCAAAACTGGAGTGATGGCGCGAGCTTGTGTTGCTAGGAGTATTTGGTTTGTACATCTTTCAAAAACAAAAGAAAACAGAGAGAAAGAAAGAAACCTCTTAGTTAAGTAGATTTGTTATCATTAGTTGCAAATTCTTGCCTAACATGCTATGTTAAAGTGTCATGTTTCTTAACCATTAACCCAAAGCAGTAATCCCACTATCCCATGTGGTTAACTTGCATTAACTGTTGATGTACTACTCATCTGTAATCTACTATTTTTATTGTTTTGGGATTGGTGTGGGAAAATCTAGAGATTTTAGATCTTAGATTGGTGTGGAAAGATATATAGATTTTGGATCTTAGCTTCATGTGTGACTGGGAGCTAAAGAATCTCCCTTAAGCATATATTTCTTTCCCCCTCGAGTTTCCCATTGGCCTTTTCGGATTATGTAAAACCCCTTTTTTGTCCAGAGTTTCGCTAATAGTTTGACTCTAATTAAGAGAGAATTGATATTAGGTTGAGAGCAGCTTGTATTGTTGTTGTTAAATCGTTGATGGATCTACTACATTGCTTGTCACATTTGATGGGGGAAAGATTTATAGATGATGAGGATAACTGATTTGGGTCCACTTTATATTTTTTAACTAGGACTTGTTTATCTATTTATATATGATATGTTTTGCAGATATGATTTCTATTTAATTCTTTTTCCTCTAGGTTTTTGTTCGATACAAGCTCTGCAGATTACAAATACTATATGTATCGGCTTTTTGAGGAAGAAATGGCTCTTGCACAGACCCAGGGTTCTCAGGCAACAGATACCAGTGAGTAGGGAACCTATATCTATTCCTTTGTGATTTTTTTGTAGGCATTGTAGATAAATGGCGAGTTTTACTATGCGTGCTTAATAGTCTCAATAAGAAAATTTTCTTTTGTAAAGGCTGACTTAAGTTGCTCTTGCAGATACTATGAGCAACACAACTTCAAGATCGTCGGGCAATTCTCAGGAGTCATATCGCACAACATTCTAATTACCAGACTCCTGCTTCGGCTTTGTATGGTTCCAGTGAAGATACATGGTCCAACGCGAATGGTATTCTTCGTTTTCTTTCTTTTTAAGTGGAAGATTACTTTGCTATGTTATGATTTTGAGAATCTAGTGCTCTTTCATGGAAATATTATATTTCTAAACTGCCGGTCTTCTACAAAGTTCAGTTTTATTGATCTGTTAACAATGGTAAACAGTTATTTTGTCAAGACTACATATGTAGCTATGTTTAGTAGAAATGCAATACTGTACATGGCATGTGTAGTGTTATTTAGAGATCCTGTATCACACAAATTTTAAGATTCAGTGTAGATTGCCCTTATCCATGACCTGGATTATCTTCAAATGTGAGAAAATAAGTGTGTTTCACTGCAATTTTACATGAGTATGTACTGAATAGCAATCGAATAAAATAAAAGCTGTTTTTTTTCTTCTTTTCTTTCTTTCTTTCTTCTCTACTAAAACTGCAGACTTGGATCATACAGGTTAGCTAATTTAAAGCAAGTAGTTAAGAAAAGGCTATTCCAGCTAAGCACTTGATTTTAGCATATTTGAAAGCAGGATTTAAATAGATATGTAAGCTAGCAACATCTTTTATGGTCGTAAATTATCCTGTTTGTCCGTTTTGAGCATGCTTATAAATTGAGAACAATGGAAAGACAAAACTACCACTAAATATGCAAGATTGGGTAAAGCGGTTCAGTTGCAGCCAATATATTATAAGACAGATGGCAAATTTCATACTTAGACCTGAAGGGGAAGTTATCTTATAATTAGAAAGCAGGGAGGAAGAGAAGAGTTAGTAGGAGCAGCTTTGTGGTAGAGGATGGCAATAGTCAGAGGTGTTGGACTGCTCCGGAATTAGAGTGGAGTAAGTCAATATTGTAGTAGAATTGCTGACCATCCACTACTCACTCAGTGGACAAGAACGGTGGGTGGATCCAATTTTATGAAGATGTGATGGATGTGGGTTTTATGTTTGTCCTTAAAAGTCATTTTCTTTTGTGATTGTAAATGTTTAATGCCTTTGTAATACTGGTGGACTACAGGAGCTACTTCTGTGTGATCAATCAAAGCATGCATAATAGAAACATTGCAAAACTGATGTTTGCCAAGCCACAGAAAAATCATTTATTGAAAAAAGATTAATGCATGAAGTAAATTAAAAAATTAAGAGTGTGCAGTGAAGTTCTAACCCTTTAGGGAAAATGGATACTGGTAATATGAAGAAATCATTGAACATTGGCACATATTGCATTTTTTTTATTGTTGGAAATAAAATAAAACTTGTTATACCTTGAAAACTCTTTACTTGCAGGTGAATGCAGTGGACCTTCTTCTGCTGATCCTATCGCCATGATGGAATACTACGTGAAAAAAGCTGCTCAAGAGGAAAGAAAGAGGCCACCCAAACACTCAAAAGATGAAATGCCACCACCTGCTTCTCTTCAAGGTTTATATTTGCAGTCATTGTTTCTTATATGATGAATAAAACAAAAATGAACTTGTTAACCTTTTTTTATTCTAAATCTGAATTCTTGTGCCACCACCTGCTTCTCTTCAAGGTTTATATTTGCAGTCATTGTTTCTTATATGATGAATAAAACAAAAATGAACTTGTTAACCTTTTTTTATTCTAAATCTGAATTCTTGTGATAATCTCACATTCTGCATAGTAAGAGAATGTTTAAGAACACTAACGGTTATTTTTATGGCATTTCAAACATTTGTTGTGTGTGAACTTGTAGGTCCTGCACAGAAGGGCCACCACATGGGTGATTACATTTCACCTGATGAGCTCCAAAAGTTTTTAGCTACTTGCAACGATGCAGCTGCACAAAAAGCTGCTCGAGAAGCTGCGGAGAGGGCCCGAATTCAAGCTGACAATATTGGGCACAAGCTTTTATTCAAAATGGGATGGAAAGAAGGTAATTGATCTAACGGTGTCCATGGTCTAATTCAATTTCTTAGAAATTTATGCCTGTTTAGTTATGGCGTCCGGATCAAACTTGACTGCTCTTTGCCTTTATCATAATCAACAAATAACAACATATTGTCACTTTGACTTGGTTGATAAATACAATGAGTGAAGTATAAAATACAAATCTCCACGATATTTTGCTTTTCCACACTTTTTTCTCTTGATCTCTGTTCTTTCTATAAATGCCCTGCTTACCTATAAAGGTGGAAAATATCTTCAGCTCACTTCCTTACCAGCCACCAGGTGAAGATCTGCCCAATTAACGGATGCTTCTAGGCTTTTTGCATATCTGCTTGATAAGAAAGCATTTGTCACTTGTATAACGATGAATCTTTGTTCATGGTAACTTCCTGGTATATGGGTGTGTTCGGTTTGGGTGCAAGTTCATGTTGAAGTTGTAATTGCAAGTGAAGATACACTCCAACCTTTTTTATTTAATCACCAAAATCACCTCTGTTTTTTTTTGTTTTTTTTTGGGAAATGGTGGTTTGTAGTACAAAGGGAAAAGGGAACTAGCAGTTATGTTGGTAACTGAATCAAAATGTTTGGAGGAGCATTCAAATTTGCACTTGCACCTGCATCCAAACCAGACACCCTAAGATGACCCTCTGTATCTACTGTAGATTCTTGTTTAAAGCTCATAAAACTGTGAGGTTAACATGTTATTGATACATTGGATATGCTAATACGGACCTTACAATTAGTTAATTATATATTCTATAAAACCTAATGGATAATTGCAGGAGGGGGACTTGGAAGCACGAAAAGTGGGCGGGCATATCCAGTGATGGCAGGAGATGTGAAAAAGGACCATCTTGGTGTCGGTGCTCACCAACCCGGGGTGGTTACTCCAGATGATGACATTTATGAGCAATATAAGAAGCGGATGATGCTTGGGTATCGCCATAGGCCAAATCCGTTGGTATGTTTCATTTCTTTTTTTATCTTTTTCTGATACAATTTCTTTTGATTTTTCTCAAATCTACGTTCAGCTTAATCTTATAAGTAATGAATGCCATGATCACTACCATGTTTGCACGATACTATTGCACTATCTAATGTATGCTATAGTATAATATCATTGCACCACCCAATATTGTAGAAACTTAGGCAATGGAAAATATTTTCTATTAGATGGAGCACTTGTAGTGTCTTACTCGAATTGCTATTGTAAGTTAAGGTGGGCTGATTTGGGTAATCTGATTCTTAATCACTGCAGGGCAATCCTAGAAAATCATACTACTAATATGCATTTATATAATTATATCTTTTCAAAGCAAAGATGTTCTTGATTTAATACATCCATCTAGTAGTAATGCCACACTGTTCCATCTCATGATCTATGGGCATTCAAGAAATAGAAAATGGATGCTCGGAAGCTCAACACTGTAGTGGCTTCAGCAGACAGAATTGGGTGCTCTCAGTTTCTTGGTGTATCTTTTTGGGTGATATTGGGTGCTTTTAGTTTGTTGTGTGATCTCTTTTCAGCAAACACAGTTCCCTCCCAAAAAATTTAAATTTGGTACTATATTTCTTGTTAATGTCATTATTTTTTTTGTAACTTCTTTTTCGAACAGGAACATGCTTCCAATTTGTTGGCTCAGATTTGTTAGTTCATTGGTGCATAATATATAAAATATACTGGTCTTGGGGCTAATGTTCTTAGGAATGATCCGAAGTTCTATCGCATTTATTAGTGTTCATATTTCAGAGTTGGAATTTCATTTCATTTCCTGCACTTGTGTTTGTGATCTTAAAGATGATGGAATGGTCAATGGTGGATGTAGAACATAACACCGTCATATTTTAACCGGAGATATACAACTCGAAGGGGACTTTTATCTATATATGACCTATGTTCCTTTAGCAACATGAAATTGGTTTGGTGCTTAATGGTTCCGGCCATCTTGGAACCTCATCTCAAACATTGCTTCATCTAAAAGTTGTCGCACAAATCTGAGTCGCTTTCATTTAAAGTTTTATATCAGAGAAGCGAAATAATAGTATGCTGCTCTAAAAGCAAACTTTATTTGTAAGTCTTTTTACATGATTGATCAATTCATAACATTTCGGGGAGGGGGGAATGTAGTTTACTTTTCATAAGTGAGGTCTTGCAAATGGTTTTTTTTTTTTTTTTTTTTTTTTTTTTTTTTTTTTTTTTTTTTTTTTTGAGGAAAAGGTGGAATAATGCCATCCTGTTTCATTAATAAGTGATTAATAAACAACCCCGAAGTCCCGGGAGAAAAGTACAATGCAGGAAATAAAACATAACCCCCAACAAAACCCTGGGGGGTGGGTTACATCATCCAATCTAAAATAACCAAAATACAACTACCAAAAACAAGGCCTGATACCACAAAATGGGGCGAGAGTCCACTCATCAGTCTAGAGTTGGCCCGAACTCAATCTCCTCGTCATCAAAGTCCTCCACCTGGAATACCCTTGCAATCCTTCCCCTTGCTCCTGACGCAGCAGCTGTAGTCCAAAAGGAGATTAGATGCATGATATGAGTAAGATTACTAGAAATAGAATTACATGAAGCACGGAAATAAAAATTATTCCTATCTAGCCATAACACCCATGTGGTTGCCGCAATGGCAATAAACCATGCGTCTTTCATATCGTGACGGACTGATGCGAATCTGGGACCAACCCATAGCTCCTCATAGTCTCTTGGGTAGTCACTTGTACCTAGTGCTCTCAGCACCTCTATCAGAATGGCCTTGCTTCTAGTGCAGTGGATGAACAGATGATTCAGACTTTCCACGTTAACGTTGCAGAACCCGCAATTGGTCGCAATGTTAGGTTGCCTCTTGGCTAGGTTTTCTCTTGTTAGAATGGCATTGTTGAGCACAAGCCAGAGAAAGACCCTGATTTTCAGCGGTGTTTTAGTCTTCCAAAGTACCGCTGCCCAGCTGGGTCTGCAACCTCGGTAGTGAATCCGGTGGTACAGTGATCTAACCGAGAACCCTCCCTTGTTCTCGGGTCCCCACCGCATGTGGTCTGGGCCCTGGGTACAAATCATCCCAGATTGGGCTATGCACCTTTGTAATTCATGCAGTTGCTGTAGCAAACTTGGCGAAAGAGTTCCTTGGAACGACGGACTCCACGTTCCTCTTTTCCAAGTTTCCGCCACCGAGATATTCGGTCGATTCGTTCTAGCAAACAGCTCTGGGAAATCTTCATTGAGAGAATGAGGACCGCACCATTTGTCCCACCAGAATCTTGTGGTTCGTCCATTGCCGATCACAGATGAGATTGCTGAGTTGAAAGGTCCGCTTGCTTTAGCAACTCCTTTCCAGAAACGGGACACTTTGGTTCCTACTCGAAAGCCTAGACTTCTTGTCCCTTTCCCACGAAGGTGCGGTTGGATAAAGGCCTGCCATCCTTCCCCGCAGTGATGGAATACTTTCCACCACCACTTTTCCAGGAGTGCCAGATTCATATCTCTGAGGTCAATAATGCCTAGTCCTCCGTGCCTCTTTTTCATGCATGCGATATTCCATTTAATAAGGTGGTAGCCACCCTTATTAGAGTCTGCACCTTTCCAGAGGAATCTTTTCCTGATACGATCGATCCTTTGGATCACCCACTTAGGGAGTTCAAAAAAGGACATGTAGTATGTGGGCAGATTTGATAGCACAGAGTTGATGAGAACCACTCTGCCCCCAAGAGAGAGTGATTTGCCTTTCCATCCGGACAGCCTGTCCTCCACCCTATCTATAATAGGCAACCAGTCCGCCTTATTTAACCTCCCTGGGCGAAGCGGAAGCCCTAGATATTTGATTGGAAATTCTTCTATCGCGCAGTTAAGAATGGTGGCATGCTCCCGAGTAGCAGTTTCTGATAGTGAAATAGGAACGAGCGCGCTCTTGTGGAAATTTATTCTCAGGCCTGACCAGGCTTCAAAGCAGTAAAGGACCCCTTTGAAGCAAATTGTTTCCGTTCTAGACCCATTACCAAAAATCAGGGTGTCGTCAGCATATTGAAGGATCGTGCATCCCTGATTAGCATTGCTGCTGGCCACAGGTGAAATCCACCCTTTTCTTTGGCAATTATTAAGCATTCCTCTAAGCACATCCGCTACAATAGTGAATAGTAGCGGAGATAGTGGATCCCCCTGACGGAGTCCCTTCTTGCACGGGAACGAGGGACAAGGTCTCCCATTCACTGAAATTGCCGCTTTGCTAGAATGCAAACATTGTTTAATCCATCTAATCCATTTGTCCCCAAAACCTCTCCCCCTGAGAGCCTCTAACAAACATTCCCAGTCCACAGAATCATATGCTTTCTCAAAATCCAGTTTGAGGAGGAAGTTCTTGGAATTGCTCTTGTGGCAGTGGTGAATAACTTGTTCCGCGGTAGCCACGCAATCCAGGATACACCTGCCCTTAATGAAACCCGTTTGTGTTCTACTGATAAGGCTATCCATGATGCCTCCCAAGCGGATGGCTAGGACCTTAGTGATGATCTTAGCCGAACAGTTTATCAGGCTAATCGGCCTAAAATCCCCAACGCTCTTAGAATCCTCCCGTTTGGGGATCAACACAACTTCTGCAAAGTTGAACATACCCAGCCTCAGGTTATTGTGAAAAAATTCCGTCATAACATCCATAAATTCTCCTTTAATTTCTTCCCAGAACACTTGGAAGAACAACATAGGAAAGCCATCTGGGCCAGGTGACTTGTCAGCTCCCATCTGGTCAATGGCCGTTTTGACTTCAGCCTCCGTGAAGGGTTCCTCCAAGGAGGATAAGTTATGACACGGAGCAATCTGATACTCCTGCCAGAAGTCAGCCCCCATTGGAATCCTAAAGTCATTCTTCTTCCCGAATAGGTCTTTATAGTATGATTGGAAGGTAGTGGCAATCACATTTTCATCCTGCGACGTTCCTGTAGCTGTCTGAATTGACAGGATGAGATTGGATCTCCTCCTTGCACTTGCAACCCGATGGAAGTAGGCTGTATTCGCGTCCCCCTCTTTGAGCCACGAAATCCTGGACCTCTGTTGCCATTTGATCTCTTCTAATCTATACAGATTGGCAATGATATTGCGATGCTCTAAGAGTCTGTTTCGCTCTTCCTGTGACAGGACTCTAGTTTCTTCCACCCTCTCTAGCTCATCAATAATCTCCAGATGTGACTCTTTATCACGCCAGATGGTCGAGAATCTGGATCGGTTCCATCTACCGAGCCTTTTTCTCAATCTTCGAATTTTACCACACCACCGAGAGGCCGCGTCCCTACCGGCCATTGGGAGTGCCCAGTTCTCCATAACCATATGATGGAATCCCTGAATTTCCAACCAAGCCTTTTCAAATCTGAATTTCCTAGGCTTGCGGGCTCCCCGATTTCCCACATCAAGGAGGATCGGTGTGTGATCTGAAGTTGGTCTAGGGATCGTTTTGGCCGTTGCGAGAGGAAATAGGGCTTCCCAATCCATAGATACTAGAACCCTGTCCAACTTGGCCATAACCGGGTCCGCTTGCAAATTAGACCACGTAAAAAGTCTGTCATTGATTGGGATATCAATCAGTTCAAGTTCCGTGATAACTCTATTGAATTCTGCAAATGGAGTTAGAAGTGATATGCTATGAGTTCTCTGTTCTCCTAAGAGTGAGGAGCACAAACCTACTATACCATCCAAACTATGAATTGTTGATAATGAATATAATCTATGTATGATGGCAACTTTAATTTTATTTTGGACCCCACCAATATAAATAACCCATGTTCTTAAAATTCAGTAAAAAGAAGAGTAAATTGTAGAAAACTAACTTTTTAACTTTTTACCTTTTTTTAACTATCATAAATTTGCTTTATTATTCATGCCCACCATAAACTTGTTTTGTTTTTTTACTTTACCAACCATGAAATAGCACTGTAAAGCAAAGTAAAGAAGAGAACAAAAAATTTTACACTAGCAAATTCAAAAGAAAAAGTAATAGCAAAAAAACAAGTTTATGACATTTGTTGTATTTACTTTAAAAAGTATGCCATCATTATAATTTGTCTTCCTCTGTAAAATTTTCAGATTAAAAGTTAAATTCTTCTACAATATTTCACTAATAAGATAAAACAAAATAAGTTATATCTAAACAAGTTGTTCTCAACACGAACATTTTAGACCATAAAAAATTACTGAATTAAAGTTTGAACATCAGAACATGCTTTATACTGGACAAAGTGAGCGAGCTTTTCTCCTTCCTTTAAAAAAATTATTTGGGGAACTTTTTTTTCGTTTGGATAAAAATTTCCACAAAAGAAAAGGTGCGGATCTGATAAACAACAGCAAGTCAGGTCAGGTGCCTTTTTCTACCTCCAAAAGCACCAGAAACACACAACCCACAACACAACAAATCTAGCTTGAATTTTTCACAGCAAATCTAGCTTGAATTTTTCACTCATCTCAAATCCCCAAACTACCCTCCAAGATCTAAACAAAGATCTCAATCAGTGGCATTCTCGTGTGATTTAGACAGCTCCACGAGGGTACTTACGGAAGACCAAATCTCCTTTTCGGCGGTGGTCCCCTCGCAAGGGATGGAGACCGTGAACGCATCACGGGCAGTGGCAAAACGGTAAATCATGTGAAGTTTGGAGTTGGCGTAAGCGAGACGTTTGATGACGGCGTTAACATCGCAAAACGATATTTTGATTCGCCGTTAACTCCCACGTGCTCGCCGTCAGCGGACGCCGTGGAGTCATGTGGAAAAAGGTTGCGGGAAATGAATGGCTGAAATAATAAAAGGCGGTAAAAAAGGTGAGCAGAAGGCCGTCACAAACAAACGGATGCACCAAAATCGTTCGTTTGTGATTAAAAGAGACTGCCCTTTCGCTCTTATTTACTAAAGTACCCTTGCAAGTTACAATTTTCAAACTAAATAAATAAAAAATAAATTAGTGGGTGTGGATTTATTTATTTATTTATTTTATTTTTTTCACGTTTGTTATGCTTTTTTTTACATCGTGTAATTCAAACATAACTAGTAATTTGCACGTGCGATGTACGTCTTAATAAATATAGTTTTTTAAAATAAAAATTTAGACATAATCTGGATTTGAACTTAGAACCTCCTTTATAATAGTTATGCACGTGTATTGTACGGATTGGTAGATTGACAAAATATTTACAAATGACACTAAGGTCTTCTCCCATTATAATATTAGAAATAGGAGTATTTCTTAGTTTTTAAAAATAGTGGGTGTATATGCTAATTTTCATATTTTAAATGGGGGCATTTGCTAAAATATCCCTTTTTTAGGAGCTGCACGTGCATCACACGGGTATATTTGGTGAATTTAGTTTGCCGTATATTGCACGTATTTACTCAGTTACAAAATTAGGATTTGTTTGTTTGCAATCCCAACTCTCCCATTAAAATAGTAGAGATGGAATCCAAGTGCCACAAACAACGGCAGAAAGGTGTCCATGACTATTGAATCGAGAGTCGATACCTTATTAGTTACAGTCGACCTAAATACTAATTGTTTGAGGGTTTTTTTTTTTTTTTTTGAATGATATTTTTACTAGAGAATTCAATGATCCAATCTAGGCTGACTATTCTTATTATATGGGATGGTTGATATTCACTTCTACTAAAGAAATTAAAGTTGATGCCGAATTACCCCCCATACTCTCCATAAATTGTTGTTGCTGTAACTTAAAGCTCTTTTAAAAACAACCTTTTATATCTTAGGCACCAAAATTTCCTATGGTCGGGTTCTTCTAGTTACAATCTCGGATCACATCTTTGTAATTGGAAACTCGTTTGTTCATCAAAAATGGCTGGTGGCTTAGGGGTTTTAGATCTTAGGCACCAAAATCTAGCCTTGCTAGGCAAATGAATTTGGAGATTCCTTAAAAAGGAGGATCTCCCCTGGATTAGATGCATCAAAGCCAATTACTTTGTAGCCAATGCATGGTGGAGTTTTCCGGATCGCCCTCACAGGAAGTCCTCTCCGTTTTGGAAAGGTATTTGGAAAGCGGCAGCAGCTTTCCATTGTGGTTTAAGCCATGGTTGTGAGGATGGATCCATGAGCAGATTCTGGTCGGATATCTGGATCGGTAATTCCTCTTTAGCAACCGCTTTCCCTTCGATTTTCCGCATCGCCGCCAATCCTCTGGCTTTGGTATCTGATTACTATAGCCCCAACGACGTCCATAGGGAATGGTCGATTCCCCTCTTGTCTACTCTCTCTTCCCATTTAGCTCCTGAGTTCGATAAATTAATCGAAGTTATTAACAACGTGGTCTGGCATGATAAAGAAGATTTCTTCTGGCGATGGAATTCGTCTAAGAACTTCTCAGTCCGTTCTTTCTATCTATTCCTCAATTTTAGGGGGATTAGATCGCCATTCTACGATGTGGTTTGAAATTCTTGTGCCCCGTTGAAGGTGAAAATCCTCGTGTGGTTAGCACTCAATAATAAACTCCTTACCGTCGAACTTCTCAACAAGAGAAATCTTGCTTGGGGACAATTGTGTCCTCTTTGTGATTCGTTTTCCGAGGATGCGAACCACTTGTTTATTAATTGCGATTATACTATAACTTTATGGAAAATTACCGTTCTGGCCTGGGGTGTGTCTGACACTCCGATCAGTCTGGTCGATTGTTGGTCTAAGCGTCCCCCTAACCGTAATTTTCACAATTCTTGGATCCTCTCCTTCCAGATTATACTATGAATTATTTGGAGAGAAAGAAATCACAGAATATTCCGGCATATTTTCACTCCACCTCGTTCATTAGCAAAAGAGTTATTACTTTTATTCAACTTTTGGTCATCTTCTTTAAATTCGGAAGCTAGAGAAAACATGAAGGGTGAAAAATTGGAGAAAGCTTACCATTGCCTTATTAATCTCAATGCTATTTAATGTTCTGTATCTGTCTTAGCTTCTACCTCTTTTGGTAGTGGTACTCTCTACCTGAGTTTATTGTTATTTAATTTTCAGTATCTGATTAGACTCTATTTCTTTTGGTGGTAGCTCTCTCAACCGGTTTTCTTGAGATTTTGTTTTCTGCTTTAGCAATGTGTTCTTAAGATTATCCATTGCTTGTTTTCTCTTGCAGGCTTAAAGGGTAATTTGTCTACCCTTATGATGCTTTTGGCAAGCTGTTTTGTCCCCGTAGATGGGCGTCTCTGGCTGGGAGTTTGTTGTTGAAACCCAGTTCAATTTTGTAGGACTGCTACCGTTCTCTTCTCTAGCTTGAGTTTTGTCAGGTACTGACGTTTATGTGCTTCACTAGCGTTTGGATCAGCTTGTTCGGTTTTTCTTCTTTCTGAGCTCATATGTTTAGAGCTCTTAGCTGGAATTTATCACTATGCTTGTCTTCCTTGTTGGTGTATCTGATGATGTTGCTGCTATTAAGCAGGTTGGACTGATATCAGTTTTTTGTTTTAAATGTTCTATCTGATGTTTGGGAACTGAGCTATGTTCCATGTGCTAACTATGATGGTCAGTATATTTCTCTCTTCTGTTTAGTGTTTCTCAACGCTCATTAGCATTGTTCTTCCTGTTTCGGTCGAATGTTTGGAAAATGTTTAGATCAGTGAGGTCTACGACTCATTTTGTTGGTGATGTACTCATCAGTCTGTGTGTTCTTGCTGTGCTAGAGTCTGGATCAGTTCGTTCTGTTTTTCTTCTTTCTGAACTCATTTGTTTACAGCTCATTGCTTGGTTTTTTCACTATGCTTGTCTTCTTAGTCTGGTGTATCTGATGTTGATGCTGCTGTTAAGCAGTATGGACTGGTATAAGTTTTTTTAAATGTTCTATCAGACGTTTGGGGAGTGAGCTGTGGTCCATGTGCAAGCTGTGATATTCAGTATATTTTTGTCATCTGTTTAGTGTTTCTCATTGTTCATTACCATTGTCCCCATTGTTCTGTCGTAATGTTTGGAAACTGATTATACCAGTGAGTTCTTCGATACATTATTTTGGTGATGTGTTCATCAGTCTGTGTGTTCTTGCTGTGTTGGTAGTTTGATGCTTTTTACCTATCGTGTCCTCCTGTGGCGCCCTCGCTGGCGTTTTGCTCCAGGGGAGGAGGTCCTCTAGATCATGGCGTTTGGTAGTGTGGTTCGGTTTTCTGTCGTTTGGCTGATTCTCGCAGGTGCGCTTCTCGCCGTCACGTTCAGAAGACTCAGGCGCGATGGCCAATTTGGTCATCTTCCTTCCCTTCGCTCCGATCAGCCTCTGGAGCTTCTTCTATTTCCTTGCGTGGTGCTGCTTGTTTCGTTCAGCTTGCTTCTAGTTGGGTCGTATTGTGTTCTGCTTAGCGTCTGTTCATCTGTGGGTGCATTTCTAGTAGGGACTGTATTGTAGTTTGTTGTTTTTGTACTATTTGTTTTACGCCTTGTAAGACCTTGCTACTGTTATTTTTATGAATATATATTATGGCTGGAGTCGTTGGACTCTATCCGTTTCATAAAAAAAAAACAACCTTTTATAACTTGTATATTTATTTATTTTGCATATATACTACCATATATAACCCATAATTTGAAACTCTAGGTACGTGTCACTTTAACACAAATCATTTATATATGTATCTTCTAATTACAATTCATCAAATGGATGGAATAATGTGACTCCTCTATGTTGACATTTTTTGTGCATACATGCATGTGTCAATTCTTTCGATACATATGTACATGACATGATGTATGTATCTATACATTTCAATTGTAGTAGTCTCTTTGGTGTTAGGAAAAAATTAGCTAGTAGCCTTTCATGTTATATTTTTTTGAATATGGAAACCTTTTTGTCCTAGAATATACTCTTTTCAATATTTTTGAAATTTTACACAACATAATTATTAAGATGACAAGTTGACTAATTTGAGTTTTAGGTCAATATTGAATAGTTAGGTGGACTATATATTAGTTTGACTTTAGCGGTACTTGACCACGAACAGTAGACTGTTCGACAATTCAAATGTCAACCCATAAAAACTATAAGCAGAGCTTAGAATTTTTAAAATATA
>CM030362.1:119286195-119678695 GCA_017893485.1 Hemerocallis citrina
AAAATTGTAATCTCCAATTTTGCGGGGTGTTACACAGTCACCCTCGTCGCTCCCCCGCTCGCCCCCTCACCGCCGTGTTTCCGTCAGCCGCCCTTTCACTTCGCCCCCTTGACTGCACCTCCCCAAGATCCTCCTTCTCTCCTCGCTGCAGCGCCTCGCCCTGAGTGCGCCGCTCCCTGCTGTGGACTCGCAGTGCAGCACAACCCTAACACACGCAGCTTCCCTGCGTCGCATCGTTGTGCCGTGCCACCTTGAGAGCATCATGCCGCCGTCCCTGTTCGCCGTCAGCCATCGCTGGTCCACCGTCAGCCGTCGCTGGTCTGCCTCCCGCCATCGCTCCGCAGTCGCAGCCCATCTCTTCCGCCTCGCTCTCTCTCTCTCTCTCTCTCTCTCTCTCTCTCCCTCTCTCTGTCGAAGATCAAGAAGGAGAAGAACAAGACAGGGATTATTGGGTTACTATTGGTTGTATTGGTATTAGCGAAATGGATTTGGATTATTTGAAGTTGGCTGTGTGGGGAAGGGATTAGTTTATTGTTGTTTGGTGTTTGTGTGCTTGATTGGAGTTATTGGTTTGCTGTTTAGGGATTGTGTGAATTGTTGCTGTTGTGTGGGTTGGCTGTTGGTGTTCGGCAATAGAAGAAGAGAAGGATTGGGTGACTGGGCTGTTTGCTGTTGTGTAAGTTAAAGGGAGCCACTTGCTGTATGGTGTTTTGTGAAGTAGGGGATTGGATTGATTGGTGTTTGGTGTTGTGAAGTGGATTGTGTGGTGTGTTTGCTGCTGTGGAAAAGAATTTAAGGAGTTTTGCTGTTTTGGAGTTGCTGCCACGTATCTTGCACGTGCGTCGCTGCCCAGGATTCTGATCCCGTTATTCTGGTATTCAATATCAATCGTCGTCAAATCAGGCAAGTATCTCTTGTACAAATTCGTTTGTTCTAGTACAAGCTTTCTTTGCATAAATACCGTAAGTATATTCCTTGATTCTAATTTGCATTCATAAGTCGAATTGAAATCTGTTTCTATACAAAATCCGTCGATCCCGTATTCGCATATGATTGCGAATACTTTATTGTTATATGCATTACATGAACACGATGATACAAACATATGTACTTTTAGGGTTATACATGTTGGTGTGAATGATGATTTTACTCATGATAATAGTTTGAATGTTGTTATAATATCTTTTAATTCTTGATTAAGTTTTATACATGTCATCGATCACTTTGTAGTTGCAATATTATTTTATATAGCCCTAAAATACTGTTGACCCAGACTTGTAATAGAAATTAGACCCAGATATGACATTAATACTACATGTTTTTGCATCTCATGACTTAGAACATATTTCATGCATAATTCCTTGATGTTCACTGTCCATAACTTGACATCGTTCTCATTGCATTATGATCATGTTAAATTGAAATAAAAGTAACAAGACAGGATATAAGGGAAAAGATTTAAGTAGTGGGCAATATAGAAGAGCGTACTCGGACGGGAGCTCGTGGTTTCCCAATGCAAGTTGCAAGATTCAAGTTGCAAGTTTGCAAATTATATGTTTATATGTTTCACGTTACAAATTTATACTATGTTTGACTCGATATGTTTCACGTTATATGTTTGCACGTATCTCGATACAAGATACAATTGATATGTTTCTCCCGAGTACGTGACCTATAAATTCCACCACTAGACCTAAACGCAACTGATTGTAAGTAGCAACCATGTAGTAGATGGATGCATGAAGTGCTACCTAAATAGATTAATAAAAGACATAAGATTAACATGTGCACTTGTATGATCCAGTTATACGTACATGTTCATGTTGACTTGATATTTGTTTACTTGATTACTTGTTTACATGTATGCCACTTGTTTCATAATGCCTTGTTCATAATCATGTTTACATATTGCATTTTTCCTATTTCATGACTCTCCATTTCTTGCTCTTTTCCTGTTTATCCTTTGTATAATTTTGTACATGTCCTCTTAACTTGTACAACTTGTGGCCCGTGACTTGTATTAACGGGCGTCTTCTTGTTTTTCCTTTTTTTTCTTTTTGTAATAATGTACTTGCAGTCCCGGATGGAGAGTTACCAGAAGGTGTTGCTGATCAAGTGTTTTAGTTTTGTTTATTTTTCATGTTGCTTTAGTTCATGTCTTATTTTATGCTACTCTTTATTTAATCCGGGCTTATTTGACCCGTAACTACTTGTATTTCCCAGTTGTTGGTTATGTTATGAACTATGTCAAGAACTTTCATTATCATATTGTGATTTTTTTTACATGCCCGCGTGGTATATTTTGTTATCTTGTTGTTGAGTACCTGTACAGCTTATGAATGGTGTTTTTGCATTATTCGCTGGGCCTCAGTCACATGCTCGTATTCCCGTGTTTTGGGAAGCGGAGCGTGACATTATGTGATTATATTTATTTGCGTGGTTGTGATTATTTATTTTTCATATTGTTGAGTTAAGACTAGTACAGCTCATGGATGATGTTAACATCATTCGCTGGGCCTTCGTCACGGACTCGTATTCCCGTATTTTGGGAAGCGGGGCGTGTCAAGTTTTTAGTGGTATCAGAGCCCAGGTTTGGCTAATGTGTTAGTCACGTTTGGCTCATATGTTAGTCAAGTTTGGCTCTAGCCAGTTTAACTCAATAATATGCGCACCACGTCAATCACATGAACATGTAATAACCAACATATAATCTGGATACTCCTCTCATTTGATTTATCTTTTGATCCCTTCTTATTCAGTTCCTTCATTTCTTATGTTGTTTCGTTCCTTCCATTCATTCACATTCATTGATTCCTTACTGGGTATAATTTTATCTTTCTATGCCCATATTCCTTTGATTTTGGAGTTGTCCATTCTTTTCTTCTCGCTTGGTTCGTCGATCGGCATCGGTGGATCTTCAACGACATGTTAGAGGCCTGTTTAATTCCTACCTTACTATATATTTTTATGATATATTTATTGTGTAAATTTGCTACACTGCATATTTATTTTCTCATTCACATTTGCATTGTGCTTATGCATGTATTTCATTCCGTTTTTCTCCCTACTTTTATAAATCATTTTCACTACTACTATTTTGTACTATTGTACTTGATATTTATAATCTATACATTTATTTTGATATTCCATTGTGTAACTTTCAACTCCATTTCTTACATTTCTACTATTTTTATATCACAAATTTCAAAACATAACATCATACTTAAATTAAATGTCTCATATTCCTGTGCATATGGAAGGTTACATCTTCCATTTCACCATTTCGGTGCAACCTAATGTCGAGATGGAAAATACGCAACTCGATGTCAATGAGGCAAATTGCAACTGGATGTCGGGGAGGCAAAATGTGCAACCGAATATCCAGACGGCAACCTGCAACCTGATGTCGTGAAGGCAAACATGCAACTTGATGTTAAGGAGGCAAAATTTTCTATCTATTTGCTAATTGATATTTCAAGACTTTTTACTTATATAATGAAACTAATGGTAAAGAAATATTTTCCTTATGATATTTTGTATATACAATTACACTTTATGCTTCCATACAATTTGAACTAGTATAGTTGATTTTACTCTATTTTGTGTTCACATATTTTTTTACATTTATGTTAAGATTGAGTACATCAACTATGGTCTAAGTTTTCGTTCCTTTGTGAATTACTATTTATTGCCACCGTTTTCCAATTCTTTAACATTTTAGATTTCTCACTTACTTTTGTTTCCACGTCCTAATTACTGATCTGACGCTTACTTTTGTAATATTCAATGAACTCCTTTAAAGTCTTCTTGCATATATATATTTTGGTCTATTTTGCTCGTTACCCTTTAATGTGTTTTTCGAGTATTGATTATAATGTCAATATTCACTAATTATTATATGTCTTTTACATTCATTGTTGTTAATATTTTCTTTACTTAGCTAAAGAGTAATGCTACATCCACTACCAATTTCACTACATTTCTCTTCACTACCTTAGGTGGCACACTCCAATAGGTAAGGGAAGATAGAGTAGGTAGGGAAACTCTCCAATAGGAGTATGCCACCTAAGGTAGTGAAGAGAATGGTAGTGAAATTGGTAGTGGCTAAAGCATTACTCCTTAGCTAAATTTGTTCGCAATTCTATGTATCTTGACTGGTTATTTTTCCAAAACTATATTTTTTTTATATAATCTTTAAAGTTTGTGTTCCTTTATTGTTTGTATGGTTATCAACCTTTTTATAGTTGGGTTTTGTCTCTTCCTTTTTGACTTCTTATTCTATATGAATAGTCTTCCTATTTTCTTACAATTGGGGATTAATGGTGTATTCTGACTTCACTTGATCGAGTATATATATCCCTGTTTGATTTATTTATAGAGTTGATAAGCCAAATTCTTATTTTGTTTTGTAATGTTATTATTACTACTATTACTATTATTGCTATGGTTTTTGTTATTATTATTGGTATCATTATTATTATTGATATTACCATCGCTATTATTATTGTTGTTTTCATTATTTTATTATTGTTGTTAATATTGAATTACTTTCATACGAAAAAAATGTTGAACCCAAATTATATTCTGTCTTGCATTATTATTCTTACCAGTATTATTAATAAATTTTTTCATTATTATTATTATTATTATTATTATTATTATTATTATTATTATTATTATTATTATTATTATTATTATTATTATTGCATTATTTTCATGAATGTGTTGAATTCTATTCTGTCATGTATGTATTATCATTATTATCAGTGTTGTTAACATTTTTAATTTTATTATTATTATTATTACCAGTATGATTATGATGATTTTTATTACTGTTATTATTATTGCTATTATTATTTTTAATATTATTGTTATTATTATTTTTATTATTATTGATATTAGTATTTTTATTTTTATTATTTGTTGTTATTATTATTATTGTTAAAGCCCATTAGTTTTGATCTATAGCATATCTTTTAATTATTTAAATTAAAGCCAAACTTTATATTCATTTTGCATTATTATATCTATCTTGAGCCTATACTCTCCTTGATCCTGGTGTCTCATCCTTGTCTTCCTGCTCAGTTTGTCGATGGTGTCATGTGACCTATAGCGACATGTATGTTGTTTGGGACATCACCATCGGAGTAGCGCAGCGGAAGCGTGGTGAGCCCATAACCCACAAGTCCCAGGATTCTCTTGTCGTTCCTTCTTCTTTGCATCGTTCAGATCTTGTTCGTCTTTTCACTCGCCATCTTTTGTCGATTTATTATTCGACATCGATCTTATCTATGTCCTTTTCTTATTCTGGTGCTTCCATCACTTGAGTTTTCTTTTTTCTAATCTCCTGCCTTGTTATTTCTTAAGTTTCTTCGGTTTGTCCTACTGCCTGCCAGAATGAATTTCGAGGACGAAATTCTTCTTGTAAGGTGGGTAGGATTTGTAACCCCTATTTTTGGTTGTATGAATTTTTTTATTGTATTTTGTAGTGTTCTCTTTTCTATTTTAATGTATTTTGGATCTTGGGCTTGTTTAGGGATGGCATCAGGTCCGGGCCAGCCCGGGACTGGCCCGGCCCCTTTCCTACCCGGGCTGAACCGCAACCCGGCCCACATAAGACCCGGTCTTAGCCGGTCCCAAGTTTTTGGCATTTGGCCCGGTTAGGCCCGGCCCGCTCGAGGCCCAGGACCGGCTGAACCGGCCCGCCTGGGCTCGGGCGGGTCTGGGCCGACCGTTTGGTTTTTTTTCAGAAAATAATAATAATAATTACTAAAATTCCCCCCCCCCCTAACGGATTTTGATATTGTTGTTATTTTTTAATTGAGATAGATTGTTGTTTATTTTTAATTATTAGTTGCTATACATTTAGTTGTTATTTTCTCTCTAATTTTTACATACACTAGTTTTTTATAGTTAAATGGCCTCTACCAATCATCACATTCCTTCCATTCCAAACCCATATATAGATAGTGAAGAAACATTCATGAATTATGATAGTTTTCCCGATTTGAATGAAACATACTCAAATCCTATAGAAATAGAAGATCATGTAGAACCACAACCATCGGAACAAGGTCCTTCTCTAACCTCAAGGAAAACAAGAGGGACTACTTCTGAAGTACACAATTATTTCAATTTTGTCCATTCACAAAATAATAAGAGTGTAGAACTTAAAATATGTAAGAAGTGTCATATACCATATAAGTTTAAAATAGGATCGGGCACGGGTACACTTCAACGTCACTTAAACAAATGTCAACCATAATTTTCTAAAGATAATCTCACACAACAAAAAATATATTCTAAAACCGGTCAAGTAGATAGTCATAGCTATGATCACGATCTCGTTCGTAGGAAATGGCTAAATTAGTAATTAGGGGTGAATTGCCATATTCGTTTGGTGAAAAAAAAAATATGCAGTGACTTTTGTACAAACCTCCTTCAACCCCCATTATAAAAAGATTGCTAGGAATGTTGTTAAGAGTGATTGTAAATTAGTTTACAACGAGACTAAGGATTTTTTAATAGCAACACTAAAATCACTAAATACTAGAGTTTCATTGACATCGGATGGGTGGGTAGGAGTAAACGACGTACCAATGATGTGTGTAACATGTCATTGGACAGATTCGGATTGGGTACTTCAAAAGAGAATAATTTCTTTTGGATATGATAGATACCCACATAAGGGTGAAATTATAGCCACACACATTATGGAAGCATATAATAATTTTTGTATTTATGATAAAGTGTTTGCTATTGGTTTTGATAACGCCTCTAATAATACTAAGGCAATTAAGAGTTTAAAAATTACTTTAGATCCTATAGAACCCGAAATTTTTCATGTTAAGTGTGCTTGTCACATTTTAAATCTTTGTGTGCAAGATGCACTAAAATATGGAAATGATAAACTAGAAGCAATGAGAGATTATGTTCATTAAATTACATTGAGTGGTCCAATTTATCAAGCTTTTCATGATTGGTGTAAACTTAGGGGCATTGTATGTAGATATTTTTCTAAAGATGTACGACATCGTTGGAATTCTACCTTTAAATTATTAGGTGTTGTTCTTCATTATCGTTTTAATCTTAGAGATTTTTGTGTCGCAATGGGTATGCAAAATTATATGTTAGATGATGATTTTTGGTTTTTTGTCGATAGTTTGTATAAATTTTTACAACCTTTTAACGATGCAACTTTGTAATTTTCAAAAACATATACATCTACATCTAGTGGTATTTTACTTGAAATTGTGACTATGCTGACAACAATTAAAGATTTGCAAAATGACCCTTTTATTAGAGATATGGTTAATGTGGCATATGTTAAATTTTTGAAATATTTTCATCCAATTCCTATATTATATTGTGTAGCTAGTGTAATGAATCGTATGATTAAATTAGATGGTACAAAAAATTTAATTGAAATTTTTTATACTTATGCCCCACATGATGCAATACTAGATTTTGATCATGTTGCTTTTACTCATAAATTTGAGAATATTTGACTAGGTTATATGATTCTTATGATAGGATTTATTCATCTAACACTATTCAAACACAAACACAAACACAAAATATTGATTCTTCTTCTTCTTCTTCCTCCATATTAGCAAAAGGAAAGAGTCAAGCTAGTATTGGTGTTTTAAATCTTATTAAATCAAAAAAACCAAGAACCAATTCACCAAATGAGTTGAATTGGTATAATGCACAAAGTGCAGTTGAAGATGTAGAAGATGTGTTACAATTTTGGAAGAGCAATGAAGTAATTTTTAATATTCTATCTCGTATGACTAAAGATCTGCTAACAACACCGGTGTCAACTGTTGCATCGGAAAGTGCTTTTTCTCTTGGTGGCAGGATAATGAGCCCAAGCAGGAATCGATTGACAGCCAAAAATTTGGAGATGCTAGTATGCACCGAAGATTGAATGAAAGAGGAAGAGAGGACCCAAGACTTACTTGATGCACAAGCTGGAGCTGGATCAACAAGTAGCGATGAATGAACGATTATATTTAGTCAATTTACATTAAAATGTTGTTCAATATATTGTAATTAATTGGGAAATTTAGGGTGATGAGATTCTATATTTAGGTTAAGTTGAAGTGCACGACAATAGTCCAATGCCTTCTCTTCAATCTAAGTAGAGGTCATCTCGATCTTTAAATTCAAGTAATTCCCTTGATTTGTAATTTGATCTAATTTGTATGAAATTTTATTCATGTACTTCATTTTATTTAAGAATTTCAAATTTATTAAATCATGTACTTCATTTATTCATGTACTTCAATTATTTATGAAATTTTATTCTTTGCAATTGTTATGAAATTACAAATTCATATACTTGATCTTTAATATTTTACACACAAAAAAAATTCTCCCTAATCACGGGCCCGGCCCCCACACTTGGGTTCGGGGGCCAGGTCCGGGCCAAGGTTTCCAACCTTGAGCCCGGCCCAGCCCGGCCCGTATAGTGGAGGAGCCCGGCCCGGGTAGGCATGGGACCGGTCAGAGCCCGGTCAAACCCGGCCCGGACCGGCCCGAGTGGCCCGAATGCCATCCCTAGGCTTGTTGTGGGCCTTCTGTTGCAATTTATTATTTCTCGTATTATTGTTCTTGTTATTATCCTTGTTATCTTTTGTTAGCCCAATTTATTTCCAGGCACATACTATTATCTACCCAAACCCATCTCCTTATTGGATCCCAAACCAAAATTCTAGTCAACCCAAACCCGCATATTGTTGGATCCAAACCCAGTACCCATCTATATTTGTATAGATCAATTCTATATACTCACTCGGATACAAATCTCTTCACATTCTCCCATTTTGCACGTTCCCCTAACTACAACCCCCCACTATCTCCAACTACCCACTATTATATTTATTATTATTTTTATAAACCTATTCCCATTTTTTCTCTCTCCCCACCTCCTTCTTTCTCCTCTATTTTCCTCCTTCTCTGATTCGAAACCGAAAACAGAGTCCCCCCTTCTCATCTTCTTCCTCCTTCTTCTTCGAGTGCAACCACCCGAAGTCGACATCGCTTCCCTCCAACATCAGCGCCTCCCCCATCGCCATCAACCTTCCTCGCTCGCCTACCCCTCTCGCCTGCGATCCAACACCTCTCGCCCTCCTCCTCATTCCGCGCCGCTCGCATCCACCACCATTGCCGCCATTCCGAAGCTTCGCCCCACTCTCCTTCATCCCTGCTCGACCATCGGAGCACACCCCATCACCTTCCTCCTGCAACCCTTCGTCTTCAATCTCCCACTCGAGCTCCCTCCACCGCTCGAGTCTCCCTCGTCGTCATCATCGAAGCTCCACCACCCCGAGCATCCCTCCAATGTTAGTGCCGCCGCTCGAGCCTTCTGCTCGACTCAATCCTCACCTCCTCCGCCATCCTCACCATTGACCTCCATCGAAGTACCCAATATGCGTCCGCAGTCGACCACCGTTCACCCTCTGCATCGTCTCCCCTGTTTTCAAGCAAAAATAGAGCTCGCATCGTGTCAGAGTCTCGCCGTTGCCGCCGCTTCCCGACCGCAGCAACATCATCGTCGTCGCCCCACTGTAGAGCCTCTCCATCGCCAGCCGCCAACGTCGTCAGAGTCCCGTGCTCTCGCTCTTTCTCTCTCTGTCGAAGGTTGAAGACGAGCCCCCATTGGTCTATTTTGCTGTTTGGTGTTTTGGCTCTTGGGATCCGATATTTGGTGTTCGCTGTTCTGCATTAGATCCGGTGTGTAGTGGTGTGCTGATTGGTCACTTTGGGTGTTTGGTGTTTTGGCTTACTGAATCCGTGATTGCCGTTTGCTGTTTTGCGGAGATCCGGTGTGTAACACCCCGCAAAATTAAAATTATAATTTTGCCCCTGGGTGTTACGCACGTATATTTTGTAATGTGTTTTACTACATATTTTGGATTCGTACTGTTTATACATTTTTCGTATTGATTTCAGTCAACTATAATACAATATTTCAATCCCTAGAATTTACGTGCTTTTTACGTGTTTTGATGCACGTGTTTCCACCACTATGTATAATATTTTCTATAGGTTTAAATTATTTATTCTTATGTATTTAAATCTATTTTATAAAACGAAAATTTATTTTCCCCTTGTTTTGATTAAAATGCATTTTTCAATTTTTGCACGTATGGTGCACGTGCAAATTTTTATTCTCATTTTGCTACTCTCATTTTACTATTTTTAGCATGCATTAGTTTTATTTAGCATTTCTTTTGATCCATGGACTTAAAGTTAAATTCTAGCCCAATAGACTAATTAAAAAGAGAGTCCACTAGGATAATTAAATTAGTTGAATAAAATGAGCCCATGTAGCAAGCCCACTAGATAATCAAACTAATTAATTAGAAATGAGCCCATGTAGCAAGTCCATTATTAAAATCACAAATTAAGTTATACATGACAAGTTACAATATTAGTACACATTTTTGAGTTATAGAAATGTGTTCATATTTGTTTGTGCATGTATGCATGCACACACAAATGTATTTGGACCATTTTGTGGGCTAGGGGAGGGGATTAATGGAGTGGTTAAGTTCATGGAGAGTGGGGAGATGAGAGGTTGGGAGTTTTAGGAGTTAAAAATATGAAGAGGTGAGAATTAAAAAGAGAATTAAAATGAGAAGTTATTAGGTGAGAGATTTTGCAATATAGTCCCCAGCATTGTCCTATAAATAGCAACTCATTTCTCATTCTTTTTCACACCAAAAATAAAATAAACAAGAGAAAGAAAAGAGAAAGAAAAGAGTGTAAGAAAAAGAAAGAGAGTTATTGTGCTTGGAGGATCTCTTGCTTGGAGCATTTGCTAGGAGGAGAAGATGACTAGGAGTTGCTAGGAGCAAGAAGAAGCCATTCATTTGTAATTTTCAACCTTCAAACAAAAGGTGGGTTCTCATGCTTTCTAATTTAGAACTATGCATGCTAGTGATAATATATGAACATTTTGTTTTGATGTGTAGTTAAAATTTCATGTTAGTGTTACATGCTATTTTTATGATTAAACCAATAATAGGAATTTTGACTAAGGAGCTAATGCCATAGATCATGTTAGAATACTTGTAAAATGTTGTGCATGTTAAAAGTGTGTGGTTGTAGGAGAAATTTGTTGGAAAATGTTGGGAATACATTCTTTTGCAAAAAAAATATTTTTGTGAAGAATCTTGTTATGAATAGATAAAATTCATGTTAGTTTAAAGTGATGTTGTGATTAAGTAGAAAAAGAAAGTCTACCATGCTAACTAAAGAAAGAGAATTACTTGATTGTTGTGAACCATGCTAATATGTTTGCTTAGTCTTGTGTTTACAATAGTGTTAATATATGAGAATAACTTTGATGTGAAATTTACAAATGGGAATCATGCTATCATAGATGCGAAAATAGTCTTATTGTGACAATTACCATGTTAATGAAAAAAAAAAAGACAAATTCTTATATAAATCATGTTGTTAAATTGTAGAATTTTATGCTTATAATATTATTGACCATATTAGATTTTATAATAAAATAAAAATAAAATTTCGATTAGTTTATAATATGTCGACATGAGTAGGTTCTATTTTTAAAAGAATGGGAACTATTGTGTGAAAGAGCAACTTTTATTTTCATTATAAAATATGATTTATGACAAATTGAGATTTTTAATCAAATAGACATGGATACTAGTTTTCATTTCTTTTGTAGGATTTAGTTCCTAAAGAAAAGTCTAAGTTTTGCAAAAGATGAGAAAAAGGAATTTCTTTAAATAAGTAAAAAATAGTATTTTTAAAATAATTGGAAATTTTATTAGTTACTATCTTTTTAGTTGCTATCTTTTTATTAGTTACTATCATGGAAAGGATTATTTCTAAAATTGTGAAAGAATTGATCTTTTGGAATGAACACATTTTATGGAAAAAGTCACACTTTGTGGATAGTTGAACAAAAGAACATTTGTGCCTTTTTAAACAGAGATTACACATAGACTTACTGGTTAGCGTAATAAACTTGGGTTTGGTTGAGAATAGTCACGGGTTCAAAACTCCCTGGTGACTTATATTTTATTTTGGGGTTTTAAAATGATTTGGTAAATAGTTTCGAAAGTGGGTCAGTTTGGTAAAAACTTCCGTAGAACTAGATCTGTAATTTTGATAGTGAGTAGGTCAATTTGGTAAATAGTTTCGAGAGTGGGTCAGTGGGGTAAAAACTTTCAAAAGTGTTTCATTTTGGGTAAATTTTAGTATTCATAAAACATAAATGAAGAATTTATTCTTAAAGATTGTTTTTGTGTAATTGATAAGTTTTAACGAGGATTTGAGATAGGAAGAAAAATAAATGACTACAAAAGTATTAGTAAATAGCATGACTTTTAATTTACAAAATAATGATTTAGGGTGAATTGAAATCTCTTTATTTCTAGAAATGCAATATGGTTGAGTTATGTGACTTTTGAGATCATGAAAGATTTTGTTGTGAATAAGTAAATCATGTTTAGTGCTAAGGATGAGACATTGAATCGTGTTAAAATGAGACATCGTATGAATTTGAAATTGTGAATGAATTATTATTTATTATGAATAACTAGATCATGAATAGTGGCAAGACTATGAAATGATTACTTTGTGGATAAGTGTTAAGACAAGATTTGATTATTTTTGTGAAGTGAATTGAAAGATGAAATTATATAAGTTTAAGACATGATTACTAAAGGGTATGTGTACCCATGTTTCTTGTACATGAAAGATTATGATTAAGAATTAGTAAGACTTCGATTACCGGTAATTTTGAAAGAAAGAATTGATATGATTTTGAGATAATGCCGTCGGGCGATCTCGTATTTTGTGAATAAATCCGGTATGAGGTAAAACTGATTCTAGGGTGATAACATATTCATGTCTTGAACTAAAAATAATTAGGCACTTAAGTGAAGATGTGATAAACTTGTGCAAACGTAAATGGGTGCTTCTATATAGTCGGCGGTGGATCTCCGTGGCTATAGACCCAGTTGGTGGACTGTGGTTGCCCCATAGGAGATGGACTGTATTTTATCCGGGACTTAGGGTAGTCGACGGATGTTTACCATACTCCAAAGAATATGTATATACTGGGGCTAGAAGGACATTTACGGGATTATCATCACGATATAATAGCCAGGGAGGCTGGGATCTGTTAATATAAGCCAGGGAGGCTGAGATCCGTATCTGTGAAATAACTCTAAAACTTGTTTTATTACTGGGTAGTCTCATGGCGAGGGATCGAACTCTTTAATGTGGAGTACGTAGACGCTTGCCCTCAGACCTATGTAGTATGGGATGCATAGAATCTGAACAAGTGTGCATTAGTGTCATCCTAGTATAGAAATGTGTGCATTAGGCATTAAGGCATGACATACACTTATGTTTAGAATAATCACTTTTGATACTTTATATGTTCATTCAATCTTTTTGTGATTTGTTAAAGTATGAGATCGTTATACTATTCCCGGCATAGAGAGGATAGCCGTGTATAACATTTCGTCAGTTGTAAGTAACTGACGAGCCCACAGATTAACATGCAGGTAAAGGACTATTCATGGAGTTATAAAGTGGATATGCTGTTGCTGTTTAGAAGTTAAAGATGTTGCCAATGATGTTAAAGTTATACTAGTTGTTTTTCATTGATTGTAATCTTTTAGTCTTCCGCTGTGTAAAACCAAGTTGTAATTGAACTCTGATGTTGGTGAATGAAAAGTTTTAAATTTCCTTGTAAAATTGTACGAAGTGAAGTAAAGATCCTGTGAAATCTCGAATTTATCCTCATTTGAAATTCGGGGCGTTACACGGTGTGGAGTTCGGTCTTTTGCTACTTGGTTTCTTGCACGTGTCTCGCACGTATTTTGGAGCATCACTGGGATTCCGATCTCGTTATTCCTTTTCTCATATTCGAATCTCTCACACAAAAGGCAAGTCCACTTGAACTCGGTTTATTTTTCTAGTTCAAGATTTTTGATCTCCTCCGTAAGTAGTTCCATTTCGAATATCTTAATATTGCTTTGTATACTTTCCGTTGGGGATATCTAGGGTTTACATGAGCTAACCCGAAGTATCCTTGACTCGTGCCAATATCCATTGATTCAAATCCAAACTTACATGCACACACGACATAAACAAATTAACTAGAACTTGCATATAAGAAATATACCATGATATGAATACATGTTAATTGATTGAGATCTCAAGAATTGAATCGTGACATTATAATCTTGCCTTATATACAGTATAATTTTATCTCAACTTGCTGTACATTAATGATAATGCATTGTATAATAACAAGAACATGTTGATTATTCACTTTGACAATTTTATATGATGATTTTTGTTATGCCTTGCTGCCTTTTCTATTTTGTACTGAGGTTTCGACCCTGTTACAATAGGAATCAACCAAAACAATATAAAAGATAATTTTATTTTAATGAATCTAGTTTCCAGACTAATTGACGGATCTTGATTCCGATCTGTGAGCTGTGAGATATCGCAGTTTTGGTCACTGCTGGTCTGTACTTTTCAGATTTGCAAATTAAGGAAACACTGACACAACTTTCAGTTGAAACACCATAATAATAGTAGTATAATGACATAAAACTCTTCAGAAACGTAGTAGACATGCTTAGGATCCATTCCTAATTTTTGTAGATTTTTATATTGATTTTTACACCTAGTTTTTACCTATAAAACTTTAACTATAAGTTGCTGCCAGAACAGTTAACCTGTAAAGATTAGGATAATTGACCTAGCTATGATCAGAATTAATAAAAACTTGCTGAAATAAATTGTAGCCCCGGATGTCTAGTTTACTTTTCCTTTTGGCGGAATCGAATTCCGAGTTATAGTTTGTGAGTTACTGCTGTGTTAGTACTGCTGTGTCTGCTCTTTCAGATTTGCAATTATTTGTAGTTTATCATGCATTGTATCATTTTATTGCACCTTTATCATTGCCTTGACAATCTTATATATATAATTGCATTACCATGAATGAAATAATAAAATGTTAAACAAGCCAGGGTTAATAAGGGTTGACTTAGTAGTGGATAATCTCAGAAAATGTACTCGGTAGGGCCCTTCTTGTGTACTCGTACTATTGACATGGAAGGTGGAGGAATACTCGTGAACTTGTTATTTTGTTATCATGTTATCTCATTGCATCGAGTACACGCTCTGTAGATCCCACCACTATGTCTAAAACGTACACTGTTTGCGTGCACCGAACTTGTGGTATGGGACGCAGTAGTACGTGCACTAGATAGGAAAAATAAAATATTAATAAACCTAAGTTGACACTTGTACACTTGACCATTGTTTATTTACATTATTATTGCTTTTGGACTTTGATCTTGCTTCATACTCCTTGATGTACCATGTTCCCTTACTCTTTGCTTTTCACTATTTGCTCTAAGGACATTTTCTTTTTCACTCTAGTTGATCCAGCTACAGGTGAACAAGGAGATTTGTCAGGAGGCATTGGTGAGCAGTTCTTCCAGGATTGGAGCAGGAGCTGCTTTAGAATACATTATCTTCTTCCATGTTATTCTTTTATCGCATTGTTATTCATTTGTTGAACTTTGTATTCCGGGCTTGTTGACCCATAACTGTTGTTTGTTTTTTCCAATTACCGGTTATTATGTTGAACTATTGCATGTTTAATCTCTGTTGTTGTTATGTGATTATATTATCTGCGTGGTTGTGATTATTCTTTTTTCATATTGTTGAGTTAAGACTAGTACAGCTCATGGATGATGTTAACATCATTCGCTGGGCCTTCGTCACGGACTCGTATTCCCGTATTTTAGGAAGCGGGGCGTGACATACAACCTCGTTTCATTCAATTCTCTTTACAAATTCACTCAACTCTCTCTACAATCTCTCGTCTTTCTCAACAAATGAACAACAATCAACAACATTCAACTACTCTCTTGCAAGGATCAACAACAACAACATCCAACAAAAATCAACAAAATCAACAACACTACAAGCTCTCAACTCTCTCTACCTTTATTCTTCAATCTACATTCTACACTCATACGGTATTTTTGTATTATTGTAATTTTTAGAATTAGCATTGTTGCTTGTTCTCATTTATTTCTCTTAATTAGATTGAATTTTCTTGTACTTCTTCTTCTTTTTCTTTTTAGATTTTTAAAAAAATTTGGTAAACATACACTAGTGTATTCATTTAATTGTTGTTGTGCTACTAGAAATTTTTGTTCTTTTTGTTTAGAATTTTTTTATTAACATACACCGGTTTATAGTAGAATTTTATTTAACTTCATTTGTTTTGTAGAATCATTTTCTATAACATACACTAGTTTATCTATCTTTATTTGTTTTGTAGAATTAAATTTTAAAACATACACTAAAATGAATTTTTAAAACATACACTAGAATTAATTTTTAGAACGAATTTTTATAACATACACTAGTTTAGATGGCATCTAACCGATCACGTGCTAGACATAGTAGCCAAGAATCCACTAGTAGTCGTCGCATTCCTTTCATTCCAATTCCATATGTAGAGAGTGAAGAAACACTTATGAATTATGATAGTATTCCCGATTTTTATGAAACACACACGGATGAAGTAGAAGTAGAAGACATAGAACCACAACCATCGGAACAAGGCCCTTCTCAATTCTGTAAAACAAGAGGGACCACATCCGAACTACACAAATATTTTGACTATGTCCCTTCACAAAATGATAAGAGTATAGGATTAAAATTTTGTAAGAAGTGTCAAACACCCTATAAGTTTAAAATAGGATTGAGAACGAGTACACTTCAACGACACTTACATAAATGTCAACCCAAAATTTCTAACGACAATCTCACACAACAAAAAATACACCTTAAGACCGGTCAAGTAGATAGTCATAGCTATGATCACGATATCGTTCGGAGAGAAATAGCTAAGTTAGTAATTAGAGATAAATTACCTTATTCGTTTGGTGAAAGTAGGAATGTAGAGACTTTTGCACAAACCGCATTAAACCCCCATTATAAAAAAAATCATAGGAATATAGTTAAAGGTGATTGTAAATTAGTTTACAATGAGGCTAAGGATTTTTTAGTAGCAACACTAATATCACTAAACACTAGAGTTTCTTTGACATCGGATGGGTGGGTAGAGGTGAACGGCGTACCAATGATGTGTGTAAAATGTCATTGGATAGATTCCAATTGGCTACTTTAAAAGAGGATAATTTCATTCGGATTTGTTAGGTACCCACATAAGGGTGAAATAATTACCATACACATCATAAAGCATGTAATAATTTTGGTATTTTTGATAAAGTTTTTGTTATTGATTTTGATAACACCTCTAATAATACTAATGCAATCGCTAGTTCAAAAATTACACTAAATCCTATAGAACCGAAAAATTTTCATATTAGGTGTGCTTGTCATATTTTAAATATTTGTGTACAAGATGCATTAAAATATGGACACGATAAAATTGAGGCAATGAGAAATTGTGTTCATTTTATTACGTTGAGTGGTATAATATATCAAGCTTTTCATGATTGGTGTCAACTTAGGGGAATTGTATTTAAACCTTTTCCTAAAGATGTTAGACATCGTTGGAATTCTACTTTGATTTATTAGGTGTTGTTCTTTACTATCGTTTTAATCTTAGAGAATTTTGTGTTGCAATGGGTATACAAGATTGTATGTTAGATGATGATTTTTGATTTTTTACCAATAGTTTGTACAAATTTTTAGAACCTTTTAATGAAGCTACTTTACAATTTTTAAAAACATATTGTCATGTCCCGCTTCCCAAAAATACGGAATACAAATACATGATATTGACCCAGCAAATAAATAATGTCACCCATAAGTTGTTTATCCGATTAACTCAACAATATAATCAATATAGAACAATTGCGCAAGCAATAATAATAATCTTATGAACAATAATACTTAAAATGAAGCAATATATAATATCCAAGTACAATAATCCAATGTCTGAAAATCATAATAAAATCTGGGACATAAGCCCAAAACAATAATAAATCCCAAACACAATAGTAATATGTCTCAATACAATGAAATAACAATAGTCTAATAATTAAGTCTTCATGACAAAGCAGTAATTACTTATTAACCAGTGATGCAATCAATTCTTTCACCAATGTTATTCTCCCAATTTATCAGGCAATTCTCCATCAATACCTGTAAACACTTTATCTAAAAAGAGGGGGGAAATTTTCCTTAGAGCAAGTCATGGACAGCAAGTAGAGAAAACAGGGAACAATAGAATAACGGTATAACAATAAAGTCAATGGATCAATAGGAATCAATAACATGACACGATAATCAATAATCAATATCACGGTAATCAATACAATGGCTATAAATAATGATGCAATATTCGGTAACAATAATCAATGATCAATTCGATATCAATAGGAACAATAAGGAACAATATGCAGTGTCGATGTGGTGTGATCCTTAAGTCTATTAATTATTTTAATCCTAACTAATGTAGCACTTTATGCGTCCCATCTATTTACCACATGGTTGCTGCATACAAATAAGTTACGTTTAGTCTTAGTGGTGGGCTCTATAGTTCATGTACTCAGCAACGATATTCAATAATGACCGATGATCGAATCAATCGAGATATTGTAGTCAGTAATCTACAATTATTCGATGACCGATATGACCGATATGGCCGATAGACCGATAAACCAATAGACCGATAAATAGGGAAACATGGGCCCCTCCTCCTAGTACAGTCCTTATATTGTCCACTACTAAAGTCAACCCTTAAACCCGACTTGTTAATTATTTATTAATGCAATAATACAATATGCAATTTGAGACATGAGATGAACAGAAGTATCAATAGGGGAAACCATAAGAGGATAACATGAAGTAGGACAATTGGAATGGTGACAATAACTCATTAGGATCATGCAATGCATCATACATATATACAATAATTCATACAATACTACGATATAGGAATAATTAATCTATTAAAATCTAAAATATAAAATTCTGGACAGCAAGAGTAGTCTATACAAAAATACAGTTTCCCGCTGCTTCAGAAATCGAAAAGTGAATTCGTCAGAAATTCTAGAAACTAGATTTTCACACGGTTCCAACACATATTTAAAGTTCAAAATCCGACAACAGTAGCTAGGGCAAACCCATTGTTCTTTACAGATTTTAGGTTCAGACAGAATTTTGACATCACGTTATTTTAATTTTAGAAACAGCAAAAACTCGATATTAAATTCAGTAAAAATATTTTCTGGACTCCTAAACATGTTAATCAATAATCTGGAAATTTTCAGAGTAAAATCTTAACATTTGATAAGCTTTTTAATAGTTTAAGCACGATAGATACAAGAATCTGAAAATCTGAAAATAAAAACACAGCTGTAGTAAAATCGGCATAACTTTTTCTGCACAACTCAGAATTTATAAATTCAAGATGTTCTGAAAACTAGAATGATAAGGCTACAACTCTTATTCAGAAAGTAATTCATTTTAAGATCATTTACTGGTTTAAAAATAGCAGTCAACATACAGGTCAGCAAGCGATATATAGGTTTTGTATAGTTTTCTTGAAATAAATTAATTAAACATGATGGGTATCGATTCTTTGGTCAATAAATTGTATAATCAGCATGATGAGTGCCAAAACATGATTAATAAAATTAGAACACATACATACACTAATTTATCATCAATCAACCATCAATCAATCAAATAACATATAACCTAGCAATTGTCTCTACAATAATTAATCGTGTTATGAGATGCACGAAAATTTCCTATCATCAATACTATATGATGTATGCAAGATTCAATATTTTTGGAGTCAAATTGGCACGATGTCAAGAATATTAGGGTTAACTCGTGTAAACCCTCAATAGACCCAACAAGAGATGAACAATTGATAATACGATAACAAAGAGATCTACTTACAAGAGTTTCAACAAAATTTGAATTTGATATAATTAACAATTCAAGAGGACAGTGACTTGCCTTATAAACGGTGAAAACGAATACCAAGAATAACGGGATAAGGATCCCGAAGCAACGAACTCACGAACTAATCAATTTAACACGTGCAATAAAATCCCCAAAAACAATAACAGCAATATCCAAGAGAACTCAGCAACAACCAACACAATAACAAGAGACAGCAGCAATAAGAGCTCAGCCAAAGAGACAGTGACAACAGTGCCCAGGGGCGGCAGCGCTGGCCACCAGTGGAGGCATCGACGGTGAACTGGGGGTCGACATCGATGGGAGGAGCAGCGAATGACGTCAGTGCTCAGGGATGTGCTGGTGATCGGGAAAGGAAGAACAGGGTGGGGATTTGGCTGTCGACCGAAACAAGGATAAGGGGAGAGGAGGTCGGGGTTTGGTGGTGGCATCGAGAGGCTGGGGGTCGCTGGCAGCATCGAGCGGGACTGGGGGAGTAGCGGGGTGGTGCTATGTTGCTGCGTCGATCAGGAAGAGGAGCAGACAGAGGGGGAGAGGCAAGGGTTCTGTGGTGGCGGCACTGGTGACGCACGTCAGGGGGGCACGATGGAGAACGGAAACGGCCTGCGGGGGTTACCGGAAGACGACCGGAGAAGAGGAACAGTACCGGGGTTCTACTGTTGAGTGGGAAAACGAACGGGAGAGAGAGAGAACGGGAGGAGAGAGGAGAGAGAATAAGCGGCTAGGGTTTTGAAAAAGTGCAATTTAGGATTTGCATTAGGGTTGTATTTATAGGGTACAATTAGGATAATGAGTTAGTGGTTTAGGGTCCAATAAAAGTGGTTTTAGGTCAAGAACACATGAAATTGGGGTTTAGGGTTCAATTAAGAGATTTATCAAAATCAATAGGTTTTAAATAAAAATACCCACAATTCAATAAAAGAAAAAAAAATAGGATTAACAAGAAAATAGTTCATTTAAGAAAAACAAATAATTTAACAAAAATTTAAATCCAAATGAATAAATAAGTAATACAATAAATATAAATTGGCATAAAAATAAATCGGTATTCACCAAGAAAATTAGATCAAGTATGAAACAAAATAATTCGTTAAATGTACTTTAATTAAATAATCAAGGAATTACAATTAATAGTTATAATTATAAAAATAATAAAATCATACAATAAAATAATTATTCGGGTTTAACAATTTTTATTAAAATAATCCAATAATAATAATACATATGATTTGGGCCCAAATATAATTAACCGATAGATTATGATTATAAAACAAGTTTAAAATACACCATCATTCGAAATAATATAATTTTTGATTGGAAAATATTTTAATAGAAAATCCCAAAACGAATTTAACAGAAAATAAATTTATCAATAATCGAAATACAGAAAATATTCAGAAAATATGTATTTACGGGAATGGGGGTTACACATATATACCTACATCTAATGGTATTTTACTTGCAATTGTCACTATGATAACAACAATTAAAGATTTGATGAATGACCTTTTATTGGAGAAATGGTTTATGCCTCTTATATTAAATTTTTAAAAAAAAATCATCCACTTCCTATGTTATATTGTGTTGCTAGTGTAATGGATTTCATGATTAAGTTAGAGGGCACAAAAAAGTTAATTGAGATTTTTTATACTTATGCTCCACACGAAAAATACAAGATTTTGATCATGTTGTTTTCACTACAAAATTTGAGAATGTTTTGACTAGTTTATATGATAGGTACGATATACTTTATTCATCTAACACTACACAAACACAAAAGTTTAGTTCTTCTTCTTCTTCTATATTATCAAGGGAAAGGGTCTTGCTACTAGTAATGTTTTAAATCTCATAAAATCAAAAAAATCAAGAAGCAATTCACCAAATGAGTTAAATTGGTATACTGCACAACTTCCCGTTGAAGATTTAGTATATGTGTTTTCTTTTTGGAAAACTAATGAAAATATTTTTAGTATTCTTTCTCGCATGGCTAAATATTTGCTAACTGTACCGATGTCAACCGTTGCATCGAAAAGTATTTTTTCTCTCTTGGTGGTAAGATTATAAGCCCAAACAGAAATCGCTTGACATCAAAGAAT
Source organism: Hemerocallis citrina (assembly GCA_017893485.1). Classification (NCBI taxonomy): domain Eukaryota; kingdom Viridiplantae; phylum Streptophyta; class Magnoliopsida; order Asparagales; family Asphodelaceae; genus Hemerocallis; species Hemerocallis citrina. The sequence goes on from CM030362.1 coordinate 119,308,287, forward strand.
TTGGAGATATCAGTATGCGCCGAAGATTAAATGAAAGCGGAAGAGAGGATCCATGATTTTCAAGAAGCACAAAATGGATCAACAAGTAGCGAATGAACATCTAGTAGAATGTAATTTGTATAATGTATTGTAATTTGTAAATAATTGGAAAATTTTAGGGGGATGAGATTTTATAGTTAGGTTAAGTAGAAGTGCACGATAATAGTCCACTGTCTTTCCTTCAATCTAAATAGAGGCCATCTCGATCTCTAAATACAAATATTTCCCTCGTATTGTAATTTGAATATGTTTGAATGAAATGAAATTTTACTAATTTATTTGATTACATATTAACTTTGTAATTCATAATAATAATTTAATTTATGAATATCTCTTTTATCTATATGTTCTTAACAATTGTGAACCAATTTTCTTACATTTTTTCTTTGTTAAAATATTTAAAACGTATATATAAAAAAACCGGCTCGGCCCGGCCCAGCCCCCGAGCTAGGGGCCAAGGGCCAGGGTCGGGCCTCAATATTTCCCCTCCAGCCCGGCTGGGGATCTTTGGTGGCCCGACCCGCTAAAGCCCGGGCCCGGGTCAAACCCGTCAGGCTTCGGCCCGGCCCGACTCGGTAGGCCCGAATGCCACCCCTCACATATACTTCATGTTTGAGCTCTCCAATCATGCTAGTCATTTTAGTGCATTGGAATAGGCAAAATGAATACAATTAGATAATTTGGCTAGCAAAATAAGTCAATACTCCAACCATACTAGTTATTTGGATAATCACAGATATTTTAAAGTCCAAAATAAAATAAAATATAAATATAAAACCCAAGTCCAAAAAATCCCAAGCCCAAAATAAAAAACCCAAGCCCCAAAAGACAGAAATCTGCTTCTCGCGATTTGAAAACAGATTGCGAACTTTTTTTTTTGTTTTTTGTTTTTTGTTTTTTTGTTTTTTTTTTTGAGAGCTTGAGAGCGATTGCGACTTTGGGATCTGTGAGTTCGGGATTTGTTATTTTTTTTATTTTTTAGTTCGTGATCGTGAGCGTTCAGGACTTTTGATTTTTTTGATCGTGAGTTCGCATGTGATCTTGAGTTCAGGATTCGCTGATTTTTTTTTTTAATCTGAGTTCACGAGCCTTTGATCGTGAATTTTTATTTTTTTTTATTTTTTATTTTTATTTTTTTTTGGTTTTGAGAGGCGGAAAGAGCGGAAGGAAAGTTTGGTGAGCGATACAACTTTGCTGGATCTGGCGAGTAAATCTGAGAAATCTATTTTGATGAGTGGTTTAGCAAGTTTCGGTGGAGCAAAGTTTTTCTAATAAATCTATTATTTTGGCTAAAACTGAGAGATTACTAATGCTGGTAGGAGTGTTGGAGATGGTCATAGTTTTTAGTTTTCTTGATTATGAGCATTGCTGTGAAGTAAAATGGAATAAGATGATAATATAAATTTCGCTAAACCTTCACGAACTTTGACTAATAGCAGATAATCATTCTAAACTTATTGTCTAAGTATGTAAATTCTAAACTTATTGTCTAAGTATGTAAGTAACCTTTCTAATGTTTAAGTAGAAAAGTGGTTGGTCATCGTTTTTTTTTTTTTTTCCTGTGCGGTGGCAGTCATTCGAGGAAGAAGCCGGGCAAAACATTTATTACTACAAGGCTATCGTTGCAGTTGGAATTTTTACCAAAATGACCTACTTTTTGAAAGTATGTACCAAACTAATCCACTTTCGAAACTAATTATCAAAACAACCCACTTGCTATCTCCCATAGCGAGTGTATGGTCATGTGTATGAAAGCAAAATGTCAAAGTGTATACTCGCTATCTCAGATAGCGTGTATATTTGTACAACACTCGCTAACTGGGTTAGCGAGTGTTGTTAGCGAGTGTAGGGTCTTGAAAAAATTACCCAATCTATGTTTGTACCACACTCATTAACTGAGATAGCGAGTATATGGTTTTGAAGAAAAATTCTCCAATCGACACTCGCTATCTCCGTTAGCGAGTGTGTACTAGCGAGTGTCGATTGTGGAATTTTTAAAGAGTCGTTGTTTCGCTCTCTCTCACTTCTCTCTTTCCATTCACTCTCTCAACTCCGAAAGAAACCGAAAACGCCAAAACCCTAGCCTCCCAAATTCGTTATTTCACCCAAAAAATCTGAATCAAATCTATTGAGATCCAATTCATCACTCACAACCCTCTCTACTCCCACTCTCAAAACCCTAAACCCATCATCGAAGCTCCTGAATTGCTCACGATCATTGATTCGAATGTATGATTTGTATAACCTTTTATCATGTACACTTGGGTAGATTAGATAATGTATCTCATATTTGCATAAATATGTATAGGTGTAGATTACGATATTTGTATATGGACTAGATTTGCCCGTGGGCACGTGCCTACGGCACGTATTCAGAACGATACATCTTACGAAAGTCTTGTAAACAGTAAAACAACAATTATGTAGCTCAAGTTTTAATAGTAAAACAATAATTAGTTGTAAATAAAAGTTCATGTTTCCATTAGTATATGTTGAAAAATTATTATAAATGGGGGTATAAAATCCAACTTCTTAGAACTTTGAGTATGGAAAATGATGAAATTTAACTGTTGATGAGATGTTTGTTATTTTCAATGTAACATGAGCAATAAAAAATGTATAAAAAATCTAAAAAATTACAAAACTGAAATCTAAAAATATAAATCTCTGAGTAAATAGAGAGAGAATGAGAGAGAGAGAGAGAAATAAATAAATATATAAATAAAGAAGTTGTTTTGGGGATTTGAATTTGAGTTTTGGGGGGATTTTTGGGTGGAAAAATATGTTTTGTGAGGTTATGTAACCCCTGTTTTCATTAATACGTAATTTTTAAAGTATTTTTCCGTATTTAGATTCTCAGTATTTTATAACTATTTCCCCTAAATTGATTTTATTGTTTAAACTATTTTTAGAACCCAATTCTTTATTATAAACCCAAGTTGTATTTTGGTTTTATTAATTATTAATATGAGCCCAAGTTGTATTTTGATTTTATTATGTATTATTTTGAAACCCAATTGTTATTCTAAGCCCAAATTTGTATTTGATTTTATTAAATTAATTTGAGCCCAACCCAGCCTATATTGTTATATTATTTTATTTAGAGCCCATTTATTGAAGCCCAAGTCTAGAATCCATATAATTGTACAGATTTATCATGCACCCATTCCTATACAATATTTTCCTCAAACCCCACTTTCCTGTCCCGTACTCCAACTCCTCCCCACTCTGCATGTGCACGTCCCCCATGTCTAGTAACTACCCCCCCCCCCCCACCACTATCTTTCATCCCCACTACTTTATTTATTTATATTATTATACAAATACCCATCCCCGTAATCCCTCCTCTCTCCCAACCTCTACCTCTCTGTTTCTCTACCAAACCAGAGAAACAAATCAGAACAACCGAACTCCTCTTCCTTCTTCCTCCATCGAACACCTCCTCCCCCATCGATCTCCGCTCGCCTCGACAACTCCCGTTCTTCCCCCTCGTCTCCACTGCCACTTCACCACCACCAGTTCCCACTCCAACTCCGCGAAGCCGCCAATGCCAACCCCAACCTCAAGCTTCGACTCCACCATCGCCGAACCCATCACCGCTCGCCATTCCCGGTGCTCCTCCGCTCGCCGAGAACCCCTCGCCCCTGCTCCTCGCTGCAGCCCTCAGAGAACCCTCCGCCATTGCCGAAGCTCCATCCCGCCAGCGTCCTCCATTCCTCCGCTCGACACCCCGAGCGTCGCTCGCCTGCACCTCCGTTCGCAGCTCCCCTGCGCTCACCACTCCGCCTCGTCATCTTCAACCTCGAGCTCCCCTGTCAGTGTTGCCGTCTTCCTCGCATCCCCGCTCGACCAGCTGCTCGCCTTCTCCATCACATCCGCTCTCCCTTCATCGCCAGAGCTTCGCCATCCCGTGTCGTCTTCCCCAGCCGCTCGCACCCCACTCGCACAGTCGCAGCCCCACTGCACTGTTGCTCCACCTTGGTCGCCAGCCTCGGGCGCCACTGCCACCGCTCCAAGCTTCCCACTCGACCACTCCTCCGCTCACCCTCGTCGACGCCATCCACCCCAAAGCCCTCTCCGTCTCTTTGCTTGAACTCCGTCGCCTTCCCCGTTCAAGCTCCCTCCGCCACTGCGCTGCCTTCAGTCGCCACCCCGCTCGCCCTCGTCGATCGCAGCCCGCTCCCTTCTTCCGCTCGCTCTCTCTCTCTTTTTATATATATCTCTCTCTCTCGAAGTAAAGAAGAAGAAAAAAAAAAGGATTAGAGTTATTGATTACTGTGTGGGTTTTATTGGTACAATGCTATTCATGTTGCTCTTGTGAAGTTGGGTTGGGTTGATTGGTGTCCCTGTTGGTGTTTGGGTTGTTGTTTGGATTATTGTATGATGTTTGGTGTTGTGGAGTGTTTGCTGTCTCGGAGTTTGTGAAGGAATTGGTGCTGTTTTGGAGAAAGGAGTTGTTGCTATTTGGAGTTTGCTATTTAGGAGTTGTTGACTTGGCGTGACTGCCACACATCTCGCACGTGTTCGACTGCCAGGAATACTGATCCCGTTATTCTATCTTTAAATTTTATCGTCATCGACTACCAGGCAAGTGTCTATTGTACAATTTTATTTGTTCTAGTACAAGCCCTTGTAAAAATACCGCAAGTATATTATTTTTGACTCCAATTCGCATTCATAAGTCAAATTGATACCCGTTTCCATACCTAACCCGTCGATCTGTATTCACATGTGATCGTGAATACTTTGTTCTCATATGCATGACACGAACACAAAAATTAATACACACATATATACTATTATACATGATATTGTGCATGAATTGTTTGTTACTAGGTTTCATGTTGTTATAATATCTTGTATTCTTGATTAAGTATTATGCATGCCATTAGTTGCATCACATGTTTTATAAGCCCTAAAATATATTTCCTGCCTCGTATAAGTTTTGATACTTGATCTTGTCATGTTACCCTTGCCATGTTACTCGTCCTTCTTGTTGCATGTAGTTATTGTTCATGTTTAATTGTAATTAAAAAGATAATAAGCCGGGGTATAAAGGGAAAAGATTTAGTAGTGGACAATATAGAAGAGCGTACTCGGTCGGGGGCTCGTGGTTCCTCGCTGCAAATTTGTAAGTTACAAGTTACAAGTTTGCTAAATTACAGGTTTACATGTGCACGTTACAAGACACACTAACTACATGTTCCACATTGCACGTATCTTGATACAAGATATACTTGACTTGACTCGACTTGACATGACATGACATGACATGATTCCCGAGTACGTGACCTATAGAATCTACCACTAGTCTAAACGTTCACTTGATTGTGGATAGCAACCATGTGGTATGGGACGCATGAAGTGCTACCTAGTTAGGTTAATAAAAGACATGACATTGACACGTACACTTGCATGATCCGTATACATGTTACATGTTATGATGACTGGTTTACTTGTTTACATGTTACGCGTTCATGTCGACATGTTTACTTGCTTACTCGTTCACATGTTACATGTTCCTATGGATTATTTAATTGTTTACATGCATGTCATTTGTTCCATGAGGTCTTGTTCTTGTTTCTGTTGCATGTCGTATTTGCTCTATCATATGATTCTTGATTCTCTATTCTTTCCTGCTTTTGTTTCATTCTGTTATTGTTCCGTTAGCTTGTACCACTTGCGCCCCGTGACTTGCATTAACGGGTACCTTTTTGTCTCTTTTCCTTGTAATAATATACTTGCAGGCCCAGATGGAGAATTGCCTGAAGGTGTTGCTGAACAGAGATTTTAGTGTTGTTTAATTTCATGTTATTCTAGTTCTTGTTTGATTCATGTAATCCTTGTTGTAATCCGGGCGTGTTTGACCCGTAACTATGTTTCTTTCTAGTTGTTGGTTATGTTCATGTAATATGTCATGTACTTTGTTATCCTGTTGTGATTATATATGCTTTCGTGGTTGAAATTGTTATCTTGTTGTTGAGTTAAATTTACAGCTTATGAATGATGTATCCGCATCATTCGCTGGGCCTCAGTTACGTGCCTGTGTTTCCTGTATTCTGGGAAGCGGGGCGTGACAAGTTAGATCTGGACCATTGATTCCAACCCTATTGAATGAGAGCCACTTGATAGCTTTCTTTGTGTTTTATTATATAGATTTATTTCGGTGGTGAAATTATTCGTGATGCAAAACTAGGTTATTATTATAGTGCTGTTGATCCTGAAATAATTTGAGCACCCCGTACAATTACACTGGCAGAATTAGTCGAGAAAATTTACGAGGTTACTAAATGGACTAGGGACCAATGAAAATTTAAAATTTTAGCTCGATATGTAGCGGAAAAATGTGAAGGTTAATATTTTATGACTGTGCCCGTAGCAAATGACAATGCTCTGAAGTCCATGATTGTTAGGACAATTAATCCAAATTATAGTTGATGTGCATTGGAATTATATATTCAGCAAATCCAAATTAATAATGCCCAGCCACATGCTAATCATAGTTCGAGCTTCGTACGAGAAGTACCGACACATGGAATGAGTTCTAACCCTGTTCAAACATCACATGTAATCCCACCGTCCCCACAAGAAGACATGTTCACAAATACAATAAGCCCAGATCCTACAGAAGTTGAGTTGCCATGTCAACCTAGTTTGGTTCAAGATTATGTTCAATCAGCCAATGTCTATGGAACATTTCAAAATGCTACCATCAACAATGAATTATTAGATGATAATGAAGAAGAGGAAGAAACCAACGATGAAGTTGATGAGAGTGTAGAAAATGATGACGGAGTGGAAGAAGATGAATATGTAAATGTTAATCTAAATGAGAGGAACGATAATGACGTGAACGTTAATGATACCTTTAATAATGTCAATGTTCATGTTACCGAGGAGATGTCACAAAGTGCGAGAGTAAATCAAGTTTCACAAGAGTCGTCTGATTCATCGAACGTTGACGAATTGTACATTGAGCAGGAGTTCCAAAGTAAAGAATCGATCCAGCATGCGGTGAAGTTATACTCCATCAAGAAACATTAGGAATTTGTCACATTGAAATCTACACCGACCCTATATACCGTGAAACATAAATTGGCACATATGAAACGTACCATTGAGGAGATGGTGCAAATCCCACCAGTCGTAAGTGAGGGTGGTTGCCTGTGGAGATTACGTGCAATCGTTCCAAAGGGTGGGACAAATTTCGTGGTGAAGAAAATTCTAGGGTTGCATACATGTTTGAATCTTACATTGAATCAAAACCACCATAAAGTTGACGCTAATCTTGTATGCAATTTGATTGTGAATGTCATTAAGACTGAGATAGGAATAACACCGCAGACCATTATTGAGATAGTCAAACTACAATTCAATTATCAGATTTCTTATAGGAAGGCTTGGATTGCAAAACAAAAATCTATTGAGAGGTTATTTGGTACCTTTGAAGAAGCATATACTAAGTTGTCTTATCTACTATCAGCAATACAAGTAGCAAAATCCAGGAACCGTTGTTCATTGGGATAAGTATGAGACCGGTCCCGGGGATGAAACATTCAAAGAAGTATTTTGGGCTTTTGGTGCTTCGATTGAAGGGTTCAAGTCCCGATGTTTTGTGGCCATTGTCTTTCGACGATCCGTTCGGTGCACCAGACCCGACAATATAGCATCCATTCTATTTTCTTCGCCGACAAGGTTAGCTTGTGACCGAAAAGACTGAACCATTTTCCTTGCAAACTCCTTTAATGGTTCGACAATATTGCTCTTTAACACCTTCGTGCATTCTTTTGCCTGAATCCAAGTTTGGGTCATCTATACTCAAACAAAAGAGAGGTATTTAACGCAGAATGTATAATGTACATGTATATGTGTAATGTAAAATGAAAAGATACAAAATAAAACTTATGAGATCTCGAATCGATGTTGACTTCGGTTGAAACATTGGTAAATGAACGGAATTGTTGTCAGCTGGATCAGCGGCTCGTCGCCGAGTCAGTACTTGCACACCCGCAGGCATTTAAGAAGTAGGAGATATATAAAGTTGAGTCATTCTTCAATACCACATCATATACGGTCCATGTAAATCGGTATCGAAAGGTGGAATATTAACAGTCATGTGATCAAAACGGTGATTTTTCATATATCTACATGGGTATGCAAACGAGTGGCCCAATCTGTGACCAGGCTATCAACCCATACCGGTGATACCATGCAAATCTACATTAAAAGGTTTTGCAACAGAAATATTTTGACGACTGCCAAATTGTCGAAGTACTCTGTCGACATAATAGTTTTCCATTGTGCCGAAGTTGACAAGATATGCTTTTGTCAACCACAGCTCACAAGTCGCCGTGCACAGAGGTGACAATCTCGCTAAAAGTTCCTTTATATAAGGCTCCTACTTGATAGACTTATCCGTCAACGTATCAAACTCGTCCCTGTAGTATGTCAAGCAGCGATTTGGGTTAGCCTTCCATGTTAGGGATCCGGTCCAGTATACACCTTGTGGTGCTTTCATGTGCGGGTCATCGGGAACATACAACCACTTTGATGATTGCCTACTAACTACAGGTCTACCGATATGTATGCGTTCCCAACTCCATACTTGTAACAACATCGGTCAATTCATCTGACTAGCACCAAGAGCGCATTTACAAAAACTTTGGTATAATGTAGCCAATGCTGCACTACCCCAACTGTACGCCCCAACGGTTCCGAGATCAGCGATTAGAGGTAAGTACATAAGGGAAACAGAAATATCGGTGGAGTTCGGGAACATTACACCTCCAAACAATGACATAATATATGCTCTGCAGTAGCACTGGACTTCGAAGTTCCTCGAATCTTCATTCAACTTATCGGCGAAAGTATCCTTCCACCATTTTAATCGAAGAGACTTCCCAACAATAGCCCTAGGATCCGGTTCAACCCCAAGATACTTTGTGATAACAAACTGTGGATAAAAGTCCATCGTTCCAGTTACGACCTGTCCATTGATGGGAAGACCTGTGATCACTGCAACATCATGTAGTGTGACAGTTATCTCCCCTACTAGCAAATGAAAACTATGCATTTCTGGATGCCAACGTTCGAGAAGGGTGGTTAGAAGAGGACGGTTGGCCTTAACTGAACTCATGAGGCCGATGTCGTACAACCCGCAATCCCTTAACAGCTCATGGATACGTTGATGCATTGGCAAAGTGGCGTGTCCCCAAAAAATACACTCCTTCAATTGTTCGTCCCACACATCCTTCGAACGATGTTGTCCGTGCAATGTCAATAGCCTTGGGTCGAGAGGATCGGAACCCACCGGTGGAACATAAGATGATGAAGAATGGTCCGGCTCATTTGGCAAAGAAGACAGGCTCGGTTGATTGGGCGAAATAGACGGACCCGGCTCAACCTACACAACAAATAACAATAAAAATCAATTTCACATTATACTATTTTATTAAAGCAGAATCAAATTAATCGAAAAAATACAATCATTTACATTTGTGTCTTTGTCCACCACCGCGACCACTACTTGGGGGTCGTCCATAACAAGTTCGTGGTCCCCCGTGGCCTCGGTTACTTGGGGGTCTACTCGTTCCTTCTTCATAGATATTCCGCGTTCGTTCCATATCCTACAATTTTATATGTATTTATGTATAGTATACATACTATAAAAACAAAAATATAACACCAATAAAATTTATCACCAATAAAACACACACATATAATTTAAGAATTCAACAATAATATGGACAATTGGTTAATAAACATATTCATAACAAAAGCTCTCAATATGCTAGTTCAAAGTTAAATTATATGTCGATAATCTTATTTATATCAAAATTAAATTATATCTCAAAGTAGCATTTCGTTCAATTTAACGCACAATGAATAAAACTTACACATTCCATTAAATAATATCTCAAAGTAGCATTTCGTTAAATTATATCTCATTAGCTCTCAACATTCCGTTCAATTTAACGCGCAATCAAAATTAACTCAAAACTTTAACACCAATATCACAACTCCTTATCAACAATTTAACACTAATAAAACCTACACATCTAATTTACCAATTAATAATTGAAAGAAGAATGAAGAACTCATTATGAACAACTTACACATATAATTAGTCAACATTGCGTTCTAAATTTCTCAACCCCAATCAAGAATTCGGACTACACTAATCATCACACAAATCATCATTTCTCAGCAGTACGTTCTAATTGCAAAATCTAATTGCAAACGTATGAAGACTTACCGAACGATGATATGAGATGAATATAGGAGGTAGATAATGAGGATGAGATGAATGCACCCGCTTCTGCCATAATCCTCTTCACCGTTCATGAAATCAACCAAAATCGGGATCTTCGGTGTTGGGTTTAGAATTTTAAGAGTGGGAGTAGAGAGGGTTGAGAGTGATGAAGTGGATTTCAATAGATTTGGACGGATTTTAATGGGAAAATCACGAATTTGGGAGGCTAGGGTTTAAGGTTTCTTTCGGATTTGGGAGAGAAGAGAGAGCGAGTTTCGAGTGAAGTGAGAGAGATCTGGGATAACGACTCTTTAAAAACCTCCCCAAAAGACACTCGCTATCTCAGTTAACGAGTGTGGTATAAACACATTCGCTATCTGAGACAACGAGTCTAAGCCCAATAGTTTTTAACTTCATCCCCAATCTACACTCGCTATCTCAGTTAGCGAGTGTAGTACAAAAGCAAATGCTATCTGAGATAGCGAGTATAAACTTGCTATTTTTCTTCAAGGCCATACACTTGCTATCTCAGTTAGCGAGTGTGGTACAAACACACTCGCTATCTGAGATAGCGAGTATGAACTTGGTATTTTTCTTCAATTTTCTCCAAAGTGTGGAGAAACACATGACCATACACTCGCTATCTCAGATAGCGATGAGGTTTTAACCAAACTTGCTATCTGATATAGAGAGTGGATCGTTTTGATAATTAGTTTCGAAAGTGGATCAGTTTGGTACATACTTTCAGAAAGTGGGTCATTTTGGTAAAAAAGTTCTTGTAGTTGATCGTTGCACCAATTTCCACCAAAATAAAGTTTAGGGTGACTCGGTATTTTGTCATGATGTCTCATTAGTCAAAAACTTGACGTTGATTTAGTGAAATTTATCTATCCTATCAGATGTTGTATCAGAATAATGAGGAGAAAGCGAAACTGGTTATAGAGTTAGGTGTTTTGCATCATTAAAAAAAAAAAAAATCTAATTTAAAACTGGTTTTTGAGCTAGAATCCAAGGTTTGATTTAATCTGGATCTGGATTCTGGACCAGAGAAAATTTAAATCCATATTTTTAATAGGAAAAAAAAACAAAAGAAACAGCCAATTAATTAGTTAATTAATTAATTAATTAATTAATACATTTGCAATCAACTTTTTTAACTTAGCATGAGATTCTGAACCAAGTACAGGTAATGGATGACGTGGTTGGAAAAAAATAAAAGATTATTCAAACATATCGTCTTTAATATTTTTTTTATTATTGATGATTTTATTTTTTTGTTCAATTTCTGGTTTTCGGCGTTAAAATCCGAAGCTAGAGAATCCCTTAGCAGTCATAGACTGGTCGACTTTGTTCTGTGCCTCCGTAATCTTAACGCTTTATAATTGCTAAAGTTTTCTGCATTTATTTATTGCCACATTCTTTATGTCGCAGGATTGAGGAGTTTGGAGTTTCTCTCTCTTTTGGTGTTGTTTCCCTTTTGGTGTATCTGGTTAGACATTGTCGCTCCTATGTTTTGGTGAGGATTGCTTGTTGTTGGATTTCGTTTAGTTTTTCACTGCTCGTAGGTCCTCTTCCTGGTTTCTACTTTCCTTCCTTGAGTTCATGCAGGAAATTATGCAGGTTATTTGGTGTTCACCCCTTTGGTGCACCTGGGTTTTTTTGGACTGGTGGATATTTTCCCACCTTTATGTTTTGTTTTGTATGTTGTCCCCTCTAATGGCAACTTATGTTATAGGCCCAGGTTGTATGTCTGGACTGATTTCTAAAATGAAATATGAATCTATTATCTATGTGGCTTTGTTTGTGTTGCCGTTTTGTTGGCTGTCTCGATGGCCTCTGTTTTGGTAGGGCGGCAATTTTGCTGGCTGTCTGGCAAACTATTTAATTAGTTGATGGGTTTTTTTGGTATCATGATATCTTGCTTTGTTTTTCTTCCGCGGATTCCTCTTGAGGGATGGTCGCCTCACTCCGCATCATCCTTTTGCCGCATCGAGTACAGCTTTGCCTGGTCGATGTAGACGGGAAGACCTCCTGCGGCCGTTTGGTCGTATCTAGGCGCGCTTCTCCTTCGCTGTATTTGCTCGATTGGTTGCGTTTGGGAGCGATATTTGGATGGTCGCAGTCCCCTCATTCCTGTTGTTTCCTGCAATCCTGGCGTCGTCTACCTGTCTGTCGTTCTATTGGGTAGAGTTGTTTTTGTATCTGTATTATTTTGTCTTGTTCTTCGGGCGTTGTGCTTTCCTATTTAGGTGTCTGTAGATTTGTGTTTTACGGCTCGTAAAACTTTATTTGTACAGCTTTTGATCAATATTATCGCTTGCTTGGCTGGAGTCGCAAGACTCTATCCGTTTCATCAATAAAAAATTTATTAAAAAAAAAAAATTACAGGTACAGGCTTACAGCTATGGTGGTCCAGGTTCATTTTGTCCCATTACACTTGTTTCATGATAACTACAAAAGAACATGCTGATATAACGACGTGGACTTGTGTCACTAATGACCACCACATTTCATTTCCAATCTCTTTTTTTTTTTTTTTTTTTTAATAAATAGAACCCCTCTAAAATCTTTACTTGTCACACAGAACAGAGAGAGAGAGAGAGAGAGAGAATAATGGAGGTTGTTGTGAAGGATGAGTTTGATGTCATCATTATCGGTGCCGGAATCATGGGCAGTTGCACGGCTTACGAGGCAGCAAAGCTTGGCAAAAGCGTGCTTTTACTAGAGCAATTCGACTTCCTGCACCACCTGGGCTCGTCACATGGCGAATCGCGCACAATTCGGTCTACCTACGCCGAACCTTACTACATACAGATGGTTGATCGCGCATTCCAACTCTGGGAAACGGCTGAGTCTGAAATAGGGTACTCAGTGCTGACCAGAACCCCCCATTTGGATGTCGGACCCGAATCCAACTCTATCCTCCGCCGTGTCATTGCCAACGATTACTCACGTAAACCCCAACTCCTCGACCAGTCAGAGGTTCTCGACAAGTTTTCTGGTTTGTTCCAGCTCCCTGATGGCTGGGTTGGAGTTGTAACTGAAGGTGGGATCATCAAGCCTACCAAAGCAGTGGCCATGTTTCAGTCACTGGCTCTTAAGAACGGTGCGCATCTTAAAGACCACATGGCAGTGGTAGAGATCAAGAAGGATGAGGAGGATGGGAGAATCTTGGTGTCGACGTTGGACAGGCACGAATTTCGGAGCAAGAAATGTGTGGTCACAGCTGGAGCTTGGACTCAGAAGCTGATCCAATCAGCAACTGGTTTAACTACTGGATTGCAGCTACCAATCCAGCCCCTCTCCACATTGATACTCTATTGGAAGGTCAAACCAGGGTTCGAGAAGCTTCTAAGACCGGAGAATGGATTTCCGACCTTCGCCAGCTACGACGAACCGCACGTGTACGGCACGCCTTCGATGGAGTTTCCAGGGTTGATCAAGATCGCAATGCACGGGGGACACCCTTGCGATCCAGACCAGAGGAGATGGAGATTGGAGGAAGATTCCGAAAGGTTCTCGACACTGGTGGGGGGCGTAGGGAAGTGGATTCAGAAGTTAATGCCGGGGTGTGTGGAGTGGGAGAAGCCGGTGTTGATGCAATGGTGCATGTATTCGATGACACCAGATGAGGATTTCGTGATGGATTATGTAGGAGGGGAGTTTGGGAAGGATGTAGTGGTGGCAGGAGGGTTTTCCGGACACGGGTTTAAGATGGGCCCGGTCGTGGGGAAGATATTGGCGGAGATGGTGGTGGTCCCCGAAGAGGAGGAGGAGGTGGTGGGGGTGGAGATGAAGTGGTTTAAGGTGGGGAGGTTTGAGGGTGGTGCTAAAGGGAATGCTAAAGACCAAGTGAGTTGAGTAAGATAGGAGGTGGTAGTTTGTGTGTTTGTGTTCTTGTTTTCCTTTAGTTGATGTTTTGTTCGTTATTGTACTAGGGAAGGAATTTATGTGAACTGAAGCACTCGAATTTAGCGCATTAATTGGGATTGAAATAAGTAGTTTGTTTCATGGTTTCTAAAAATCAAATCAAAATTGTTGGTATCTGTATCGGATATTAGCTACCATTTCGCGGAAATGTATATGATACATTTTGCGAGAATGGGTAGGCACTACTTGCGCAATTCTACTTTGTATCGGTTTGATACCATGGATTATTTTTGTAGGTGATTTTCTGATGATAACTAATTTTATTTGCAATTATTTTAGTAATTTCAAGTTCATGTTCTACACTTTTGTATAGAATCCTTTAATCAAAGGACTATATACCTTGTCATAGTTCCTTTGGTATCATTATACAACTTGAAGAATTCTTTTTCTTTTCTTTTCTTTTTTTTGTGTTGAAGAACTGCTGGAGTACAGCCACCATGTTTCATAATAAGAGAATAAAGAAGCAAACCCAGAAAGTCTGGAATCAAAAGGGCTACAAATTGAAGAATGAACTTTCTCATCAAATGGATTCAGAAAGCATTACATGAGATCCACTTTGAGACACCATGATCATGTTCAACTTTTTATACATGTTGCTTAATGTGCACAAGTAAATGAAAAACTACAACTTTTCAAACTGCAAGTGAAAAGAAATACAACAATAATGCACAATATGTATTGCCACTTTGGCAGATTCTCAGCATTCTCCTATTAAAGATGGATTTTCCATCAAAATCTTTACAACTTGCTTTTATTTGAATCTAAACATGGCAAGCTTAGATTTACAATATGGAAAGAATAACCATGAGATTAAACTTTTCAGTTACTTGTATGGTGAAATAATCAGTGTGTGTGGACTCAATTCTATCTGGGAATTTGTGAAGGAAAGATTGGAAGAATATGTGCTGATAAACTGCGAGCTCCCCCGCTGCTGAAGAGCTTGAAAAATAGCAGGTTGGCGCAGCCGCAACTGAATATCAGAAACAAACAAACAAACAATTAGTATTTAAATATATAGAGAGCCATGCATGCCTTTTCCGAGAGATACTAACACAAGCAAGCAAATGGCAAACTATGCTAAATAAAGCCAAAAACAACTGTATTCATCCAACAATTAGCATTTAGAGTCATATAACAATTAGCATATATAGTTGGTGTCTGGAACAAATCATCTAAACCTTTCCATACTCATGTTCTGACTCACAATGATCAAAAGAAAACATCAACATGAGGTGCATATTGTGATGGTGACATCAAGAGACGGACCAACCAAAATCACTTTTCTTCTCAATGCTAAGGCTCAAACACCCTCATGTTAATGTTATATAAGTAGCAGGTTTACAAAAAAAAAGTCAGGAAAGGCGAGGTTTCCAAAAATATCATTATAACATAAAGGAAGGCTAGAATTAGATTAATAGAGAAAGCCCACAAAGGAAGGTTTACTACAGAAATTGTGTTCTGCTCTGACTGAGGCACATATAATCCAAAAAGCTAAAATAAAACTCCTTTCTACGGTAAGGTTTATTTCTGAGATAACTCCTCACTACAAAATAGATCGACCCAATGTTCTGGAATTAGAGGTACTTTTACTGATTAAATTTTAGTATAGCTTTTTACTTTTCTCCCCTATTCCTCCAGAATTTGGGGAAATCTTCCAGTTTGCATGTCTTTTGCATATCATCCTTTGCATGCTGGCCTTGTGGAAAATAATGTGCCAGTCAAAGAAGTAAACAATATCATGTAAATAATTCATTAAAGAAGAATCTTTGAGTGGTGAAAAACAAAGGTCCTTAATCCCATGCCCGAAAATCCAAACGAAATATTTAGCCAATTCTAAAATTTTATATTATGACGACTACTGAGATACTACAAACTGACAAAATGAAGTACTATAAACATACTCTGGCAGAGTGAAGATAAATATAAAGAAAGTAATTGAGTCGATGATAATTTAAAAAAAGCACGAACAAAATACTGTTTTCTAGGGTTCGAAATAATAAAAATGATGTAAAAATGTCTAAAAGAGAATAAATTCACTTAAATGCATCGGACAAAAAAAGGTTCAACTAGAGATATTCAAAAAAGTTACTGAATGCCCTCACTCATGCAAATATAAGCAACCAACCCATAAGGAATAAGACATTTTAGGTTACAACGACAACTACTGCAATAATGATAATTTCATTGTTTATTATGTTTACTACTTTCAAACATGTTGTGTTTTTTTTTCCGTTTTTCTTTCCTTTTTTTTTCTGTTTTTTCTTTTTGGGTGATGCTGGTGGTTGTGTGTGAATGTCTGTGACTATTATGTTTTCAAATTAAAAGGGAATAGAATAAAGAAAGGAAGAAAGAAAGAGCTGGAAAAAGAAATAACGAAATGATTTACAAGCTTGAGAATATTCATAATCATATTAAGAAACAATATTAGCAGAGACCTGGTTTTCAGCCTTAGGCAATGAGTGGATCTTGACCATCCTTCTTGCTCCGCACATGTGCACATAGCACCTCATGAAGAAACATTAACATAATGCACTAGCATTGAACAAAGCAAGGGAAATCAACAAAACTCAGATCAGCATATCCGTAGCACAAAGGCGGAAGAACATCTTATGATACATGTTCTCCATACACTTAATATACAACAAAGGGTAGCTCAATCTCAGAAGAAAACTTAATATTCAATCTCACTGTAGTTGCCACTGTCCTAAAATGTCCTAAAAGATATTTGAATAACCTCTTATTACGAAATGAAGATAATTTCAAAACTGCCAAGGATCTTTTATAGTTTCATTCCTGCAAATCCATCAGGTGCATCACATATGCAATAATGGAATGATGTTGGAGCAAACCGCTATCGCAATTAACATCCGACACTGAGCAAATTTGCAAGAAAAATATCGTGTTATACGATCAAAAAATCTTTCATGGATAATAGGCAAAATTGTGTAGAGTTATTAAGGCATTTATCACTAGTGGAGATTGAAAGGACAGTACAACATTCATCACTTACTGGAGACTTGTATCAAATAAAACTTGCAAGTAATCCATGCAATAGTTTCCAGTACATAATAACTCCAAGCCGCAACGTAGGTTGTCTCATCAGCAATCTTTCAGCTGACACCCTGAGAATACATAAAATATAACCAGTTAGAGATTGAGACTAGAGTCATGAAACTGACCTTTACAAGTTATAAAGAATGAAATTATGCTTGCCATATCCCATCAATTCTGTCTGTCATAGGCCGAGTAGCTCTAGGAACAAGATGAGACATAGTAAGTGAGAGGCCATGTGCTATAGAAGGGGCAAGACAACAATATACAAACTTAGTAGTTATTACATTCAAACAAATATGAGAGTACACTCGCATGAACATGGGAGAACAAATGAACAAACCTTTCTCATCATCTTCATCATCTAATACATTATCATCTTTTTCCATATCTATAGCTATATCAATTTGATCATTGTTGGCATTACGTCCACTACGTAAATGTGTCTTGATTGGAGAGGATACTTTGTTTCTTTGAACCTGAGAGAGGAAATTACCAAATAATTGTTACAGCGAGTATCAGACTGAGTGAGTTAAAAAATGCCTTGAAGATCAAAATTGTCCCTTTGATAAGTTAATTCTTTCACTAAATTGTTGGACTAAAGTGATACTCGTCTTTGCAGATACAACAAGAGACTTTATTATAATAAAAAAGAAAGAAAGAAAGAAGAACTCCTGAGAGAAGTAAAAACTTCAATACAATAAAACAATTACAAGATATCAATCTTTGTTCAACAGGGAACCCAATCAGAAGAAAATAGTCTATTTTAACAAAATAAAACCTTTCGCAGCAGACTAAGAACCCATCAATTATATTAACCATTGGATATTAAGAACAACCACACAAGATGAACCTTATGAAGATATAAAGTTTTTTAATGTAAGTAATTTGCCAGCTTACCATTTGGTCAATTTCTACATGCCCTGGGGAATTCAAATTGGATGGTAGGACCACATCTCTCTCTCCGTGGAATAGCTCTCCCTGAATCTCTTTGCCATGTAAATGCTCAAGATCTTCAGTTTTACACAATAGTTCTTCCTTTCTACCTCTTTCAATTTGCAGCAAAGCATCCTTGCTTTGAACTGTTAACTTCAAATCTTCTAACCATTCACAACAGATATTATTTTTTTTTCTAGGATGTCAGTATATACTTGAATTTGACTGGCTTGCTGATCATTGGTATATACATTTGGCTCCCCAAAAGGCAAAACCATATTTTCCACACATATTAGTAACTCATCAATCTCAGAAGAGTACTTCTTGGTTGTCTCATGCAATGCCAATACATCATTTGTGCATCTAGTCAGTTCTTGACGCAAGAATGAAATCTCTGAATCCCTTCATTGTAACTGTGACTGAAGGCTTTCTACTTCCATTAGAAGACTCTCAGAAAGGTCGTGCAACTCATCAAACTTGGTCACTGTCGTTGAAAGCTTTGCCAAAGCCTTTGCTCGAGAGGTTTCGACAGTCTCCAATGCAATTGTCTTCTCTTGTACTATCTCCTCCAATCCCTGGTTCAGACTTTCTAGGGATGCCATCTTCAAATCTTCTTCATCAAGTAGTTGCATGAGGTCATCAATTTCTGCAAATGAAAATACTTCAGTTAGATTATTAGAAGTAAGAATCCACAACAGTGTTGATAAAAGCATACCTTGATCTTTGGCCGCAAGGGTTTCAGTTAAAGATTTCAATCTATCCTGTAACTCTTTTGATGAGGCCTCACAAACTGTTAGCTCATCAATTTTTTACTCTAGTAATTCTTTATCATTCTCCAAGTTGCCAACCTTCTTCTCCAAACTAGAGACCTGTGTCCTTAAAGAATCAACATCTTTCACATATCTTTGTGAAAGCGTGTCTGCCCCCTTTATCTGGGATACAAAATCTTCACTAGTTTTCTTCATCTCAATATCCATCTCCTGAACTTCTCTCTGCAAATTGAATATGTCGGCCTTCAATTCACTTTGGATACCCTCTGTCTCATTAAAATTGATTAAGCCGTTAACAGCCAGAAACAAAGAATCAACCATCATCTTGATAGAGTGATCTGAGTAGGATAAAACATGACCATCATCATCTTCATTCCCATTGGAAACTCGTCCTTCAAGAAGAAAACTACTTTCCACAACTTGAGCTTTTCTGTTATTAATATCCGTAATGGAAAACCTACAAGCTTCATAAAGAAGAGACAAATTTCTATGCAATGAAAGGATTTCAGAATCTTTTTCCTTGATAGCCAGATCTAGCTTGTAGACATCTCTATTTAATGATTCTGAAACTTCCTTAGAATTTAGTTATCCTTATACAGTCTTCAAAGCTTCCAACAAGCCTGTGGCTTGTTGTCTAGCGGAAAAGAAATATTGTTGTATCTTTTCTTTCAGACTGTCATATTGCTTCGTGCATTCATGCAAACTAAAACAAACACGAGTAAGATGTTCAGTTATTAAACTGCTGTCAAAATGTGAATCAATCTTAAGTTGCCAGACCACCACAACAGCAGGGGAATTCTCCTATGAAAAAAACAATTATCAGCTAAAGAAAAATGTAGAAAAGAGAAGCATTCTGTATCACACAAAAAATACAGCCAAATTTAGATATATAATCTCACTTGCGACTTCAAGCACTCAATCCCATTGTGTGGGCAAATATAAATTGAATCTGGTTACAAGTCATCTACAAACTAGACCACATGTCTACTACTTTAAGAATGGAATTACTGGATACTTGAACCTAATGAAGCATGCAATTCTAAGCCTCAACTCAGTCATCAAATCTGTAAATACTCGAAATCAGTATCGAGTTTGCAGGACGTGAACCATGCACATTTTTTACCCAACAAAGTTGCTTTTCAATGCAGATTCATTTTCCAAATGAGAGATTTATATATCTAACAGAATGGTGGTCCATTTTCCAATTATGACACAGAGGTGATGTTCATTGATAGCAACAAACCAAGCTTTAAAGATTCTTTAGTATTACCAAATGCAGATCGTGAGATTTTTTTTTTTTTAATTTTTATTTATTTATTTTTTTTATATGAATTGAGAGGATAATGTGTTTTGACTCCAAAAGAAAACCATAGCTCATGAGAGCATCTAAGAGACTATAGAAATACAACAGTCTGAACAATGCAGTAACTTTTAAAGAGTTTAACATCCTAGAGGACAACTTTAGGCAGATCAAAATTTTGTACCTTAAGTTATGTGATTGCATGGTCTTAAGGGTCACTAAATCCAATCATTTTGGTATGCTGGATGAAGAGAAGTTTGATGCATGATTAAGGTGTTTGCCAACACTAAAACGTTCTTTCAATCCACATATATGTCAGGATGTACGCAACTCTCAGACTTTGCAAACATTAGGTTATATGCAACTTCTTAACTTGGTTAATTATATTCCCAACTGGATTTGAACTTCAGAGATTCTGCAATTAGATAAACACTAAAAGCTCACGTTTAATAATTAATGGTTAATTATATGACAAAAACATAACCACACCAAAACAAATAAATATGCGATGAGGGTTCAGAGTGATTATTTTCGGACAACAATATATATATGCAGATGTTTCATATCTAAATATTATGCCACTAATTAAAAATCTTCTAATAGTCTCTGAATATTTATCAAAACAAAAAAAATCAAGAATAAAACGCATAAACTGGTGCATAGAACTACACAAACCTACTAAAAATTTACTGTAGAACATTTCTAATATTTGAACGAATTCAGCTAATTACAATTTAAGGCCATAGCGTGTAATACCCCAGATTTTTAAATAATGTTTTTAAGATTAATAAATGAATTAAAATAATTTTTGGTGATTTAATAAACATTTTTCTGAAATTTACCTCTCTACACGTGCAAATATTTTCTTGGGAAATTCAAAGTCATAAATTATTTTGGGGAAACCCATTATTTATTATTAGATATTATTTGAGAATTTTCTGGATTTCTCTAATAATTATATTATTTGACCTATTTGCAAATATTACAAAAAAAGAGACTTTTGTGCAAAACTACCACTTGGAGTAAATACTCCAAATTTTCAAATTTTTGGACTGAGCATGATGCCTAGCCAACACAGAGGTAAAGAGTTCACTTTTTGTTTTAATAAATTTGGTTTATTTTACAAGTTTTGATAAAGAATGGTCTTTTTGCAAAATTGCCACTTAGAGGGCAAAAAGTACAAATTTCGTTTTCCGAGTCTACAAACATGTGCCGGTCAGATATTAAGGTGGTTGTTTTGTTTTTAAATTTAAATTGAATTGGTTTATCTAATTCCCAAGTATAAGGATTTATATATGTAAAAGTATATTTAAAAAAGATACTTTACAAATCTATTCAAAAACCTTAAAAACTCTAATTTCCGGCCTATTAAAGGTGAGGTCCAGTCGTCTCTTTGCTGCACTACACAAAAGGATTTCTTTATTATTATTTTCTTGGAGTTTCGAAGCGAGGATCTTGGTTTTCTTGCGAAGTGAAGGATTTTCTTATTTTCTTTATTATCTTCGATTGATTCTCCAATAAGATGAGTGTAATACCCCTAAATTCTTACAATATATATATATATACATTGTTATATATATATATATATATATATATATATATATGCAGACATTACTATTATTTTTTTTTTCATACACTACACTATTATTTTTATGTTAGTATGGTTAATTTTTTTAAAAAATAGCCTAATGTGTTTTCTTTTAAAAAGCTCAACACCTTCTTTCTTAAGCCCAATCCAATAAGATTTAGGGCTTAAGTGCAATTACATAAAGTTTGAGGGGTTAAGTGTAAAAGGTGAGGACACCTAAGCCTTCTACACCTTTCCACACTCCTCTCCTTCTCTCTTTTTCTTTCTTTCTGCAGATAGCCAGCAGTAACATCAGTTTTGTCCCCTTCCTTTCTCTATATATGTGTGTTAACAACTACTACTACTTACTACCTTTTACTACTACTTACTACTACACTTCTCTCCTTCTCCCTTTTCTCTCTTTACTGTCGACAGCAACAGCAGCAGCAACTTTTCTTTCCATCTCTCTTTTCCTATATATTTACTACTACTTTGCTATTTCTTCAACAACTACTACTACCTACTACTTCTTCAACTACTACTATTATTACTACTACCACTTTTACTAATATCACTTCTACTACTATCATTTCTACTACTTAGCTACTACTACTACTATACTATTATTGGAGCAAGAAGTCAAGAAAGAATCAAGGAGCAAGGAGGAGAAGATAGCAACTTGAAGCTTGCAAACAAAACAAAGTGGGTATTCTTCATACCTCATGTATTATTATTATTATTATTTGTTTGTTATTTATATTTAAATAATTGTGTAGTAGTTTATTAACATGAGTGTGTAGTAATTTATTTGTAGCAAAAGAAAAATTGTTGATAATAGTTTGCTTTGGTAGATGGTATAGATTGCTTGATGAATTAAAATTGATAGCTTGAATTGTTATCGGTTGTAATCATTAATAGTAGTGATTGAAAAGTATTAATGTACTAATGGTTATTATAGTAATTGTTAATAGAGTAAATATAAATAGTTATGTACGCATGCTTGTGTGTATTCAAAAGTTCATGTATTTGTAATAGGAGAGTGATTAGAATAACTATGTCAAGTTCATATGAATAATAAACTTCAGGTTTAAAGTCCTTTTATTAGCAAGTTAGCAAACTACTAGTTTTGTGTTAGTAAGCTACTAACATTGTATGAGTAAACTACTAATGAGTTAGTAAGCTTAGTTATAATGTGAGTAAGCTTAGTTGTAATGTTAGTAAGTTAGTAAGTTAAATAGATTAGTATGGTAGTAAATTAGTAAAGTAAATATGCTAGAACGTCTTGTTAGTGAGAAGT
Organism: Hemerocallis citrina; assembly: GCA_017893485.1. Taxonomy (NCBI): domain Eukaryota; kingdom Viridiplantae; phylum Streptophyta; class Magnoliopsida; order Asparagales; family Asphodelaceae; genus Hemerocallis; species Hemerocallis citrina. Next base: position 119,331,429 of record CM030362.1, read on the forward strand.
AAGGAAGTTGAAAATAGACTTGATCTTGTTATGCTGGTAAGCAAATTGAAGGAGTTAGTAAGCACCTAGTCTTAATAATGAAAATGCAAGTTCGAGATTAGTAGGTGGAAGGACAGTTGAATCAAAAATGTGATTAACTTGTGAAGTTAGTATAGAGTAGTGTAATTGTTTTCTATAGGCCGGATAAGGGCCAAGTGGGGTCACTAATTGAGAATAAGACTAGTGTTATTTTATTATGATATTTTATTGTAAATGTGAACAATAAGACCTTGAGTACTGATATTTTCTCTTAGCATGATTGGAGGCTAGGTTGAACCCCAACTAAATCAAGATGAGACTTGTTGAGCTGGTGAATTGAGAAATTAAACTAGGATAATTGGTAAGGACAGGCACTAGTTGGGCGTTGTACTCTCCTGTCAAGGGGACTCGTGCGGCGTGGTCTCGTCTGGAACACATGCGACGTGGTCTCGTCTGTTAATTTCTGAAATTTAGTGATAAGGACTGTATGGTGGAAGTTAGGGAATGGACCCTCCAAATCCACCTAAGGTTCTATGTTGTTTAATGCGAACAGGGAGCAGAGCAGGGCTCTAGGACTCTTGGTGGAGCAAGTAGGACCTACAGGGTCAACTTTATGTTCGTAACAACTTTTGAGTAAGGTCCGGGAGTGGCGTAGGACCACAGGGGCCGGACGGAGTATGACCGGAGAGGCGTAGGACCACAGGGTCTCGGCATACATAATGGCATAACCAATGATTCTGACTGCAGCGACGGAACTAGACCGAGCGACTGCAACCTTACCAGTCACTAGATGAATGTCAGAAACAGGAAGGAGTATAAGAGTAGGATGCATGGCGAGGGATTGAACCCTATCATCTGGAGAATACGAACTCAATTTGGGGAGTATGTAGTATGGGATGCATACGTTTCTAAATCAAGTTTGCATTAGATTAAAAGCATGATGTGCATATGAGTTGTGCATTAGAATTTAGATCATGACATACACCGATACTTGTGGTTTGACTTTCACATTTTTCTTCTGCATCAAATATTGATTGTTGAGGATTTTGGAAATCGTGGTTTTCATCCGCGTTGCGCCAGTTGTATTCAACTGACGTGCTCACAGTTTGCTAATTGCAGGATCGCTGATCGTGGAGTAGGGGACTCGTGTTGCGGAAAGCATCCAAGTGTAGGATAAAGTTTCCTTATGCAATGTAAGTTTCTAATTTTCTGTAATTTTTCTGTGTTGTGTACTCATTGAAGTAAAGATTCTGGGTAAGTGTCACGAGCTCCCAGTGTGTGGAACTCGGAGCGCTACAATGAGTGACACATGTTTGTTCTTGTATTGTTCTAAACATATTGTATGTGATGATTTATCTATTAGAAAGCATGTTAGAAATTGTATGAAGATATAACGAATTTTGATGAGTAGATGAACTAAAAATTGGATTTTTCCATGAAACTATGCTTAAAACCCTGTTTAGATGACTGAGATTATTAATGAACTGAACAGAAATCATGAGTAGGTTGTTTTCCTTCATATACTTGTTGTTTTGATTTATTATAATGAGTTGTATGAGGATATTGCATGAAAGTAAATGATAAGTTATTCTTCACTGTGTATATAATGCATATGCTCTGTTTAGGGTTTTGTTGAGTGAAAACTTGATGAGTGATCGTTATAATTGCCTATATTCATGGGTAAAAACTATTGTGAGTGATTGTGAATGAGTTTAATGAATTACAAGATTGGTTATTGAATCAAAGAATCAAGTTTTGAAGTTTGAGAAGGGGATTGGCTTTCGGGTCTGAAGCTTAATGGCCAAAATTGAGTTTGGTGTATTTTTGCTAAGTTTTCAGTTGGATTCGAGTTGTTTTGGTACTGAGATCGTTTGAATATTATACCACTTCTAAATAATAAGATTTGGATGCTTATACTGATACAACATGCACACATACACTTATATATACATCTATATATACTATTTCACTGTTTTGAAGAAATTGAGTCTTTTGTGCGTTTTTGTGAAGTTTTAAATTGAATCTTGCTTATTTTTATACCGAGATTGAATCAGATATTGTAATCCTTCTATTTGATGATTTTTAAATTCTATAACTGAAGCTTAAACCCTTACATGAACACACACACATATATAGTGGTTGTTTTGAAGAAATTTTGTGAAAACTTACTCTTTTATGGATTCGATGTGGTTTTGATTTATTTTATAAACTCCTATATGTTGTACAAGTCATATTAAACCATCTCAGAATTTTGGTTTTGCAAATTTAAGATTTAACAAAGAACTATAGAAGTATCAGTAAAATGTGCACGAAATTTCACAGCTGCAACTTATTGGAATTGACAGTCGACCGCTTCGTTTTTGAACTGAGGATGGCAGTCGACTGTCAGTTCTTAAATTTCAAATTTTCGCATGACAGTCGACCGGCCATTTTTGAACTAACTTCGACAGTCGACTGTCAGTGCTTGGCTGATGGGTTTTTTGTGAGTTTTTTGTTGTCTTCTTGAACGACTATTTCTTCGATATTACGGATTATTGATCTACTGTTTTAGATGATGTTTTTACTACAGATTACAATATTTTACAGAAAGTTATACTTGTTTATAATAGAACTTAAAATGTACTTCTCTGACTTTATAAGTGAGATATAGGTGGTTTTTGAATAAATAGATGTTTTGTGATATTCTACAACTTCAAAATATGATTCCCAGTTATTTAATGGATTTAATACTTTATTCTGAAATTTATGAGTACAGTAAATGAATTCAGATTTGTTGATTTTTGGAAAGTTTTCTTAATGTAAGAATATTGATAATAGAAGTATGAGTTTTAATGAAAGTTTTGGTGTTGATGGTTGAGTTGTGAGTCTCTAGAGGGTGTGTCGGACCCTAGATATCGGCAGTTGAGATTTTGTAATTTGGTTAGTTGAGGCTTTGTTGTTGATCAGTTAAGTCCGGTAAGGTACACCAACTCTAGGAGATTCGTAATCAACTAATTAACTTAAAAAGATAAGGACAGACACTAGATGGTGATATCAGTGTAGTCAAAGGCGTAAGGCGCAACGCAATTTCACTACCCCATAAAAAGCCTGAGGCGCAAGGCGCAATTTGAGGCGTAAGCCTCACTTAACCGAGCCTTATCATTACATTTGGAGGTTTTTTAAATTTACAAATAAGATTATATAAACAAGATAACATCATAACAATAAAATATATCATACAATGGCCAAGATGACTGTGTAAGTTATCATTTTTGTAAAACTACAATGTGTTCCTCTGTAATGTATAACTACAATGTGTTTCTTGCCCCAAAGGCGAAGTGATACAATGTGTTCCTCTGCAAAACTACAATAATATTATGTTAACCTTGAATTCATAGTTTCATATAGTAATGAGCATACGATATTACAATATTACAGTAATGAAGATACTTACCATACAACATCAATATTACAGTATTACAGTAATGAGCATACAGTAAAATTACACTAGTATCAAATTAAATATTGCTGTAATGAGCATACAATATTACAGTATTACAGTCTTAATAAATAGTAAGGTATTTTAAAATATTACAGCAATAACATAAAGTTAGTCGACCATAAAATTTGGTCATGGTCTAGATGCAGCTTTTTGAATAAGACGTGATTTCATGATTATAGTAAATTATGGAATGAACTAGCTTCAAAATTTTGTTTCGAAGTAACTTGCAAAAACATCATAAGCAAAGATAGACGAAAACCCAAGAAAGAAACCATAAAAGTGTAAAATCAGACAGGAAAGAAACCAGAATAGGACTGGAGAGTCTGGAGACTGAGTAAAAAAGCCGCCGGCATAGCCGATCTTTCGCTGTAGCCGCTGATCTGCTGTATGTTGTCGTGTTGAGCTGCTTCGTTGGCGTCGCCGATGTTGTTGAGAGGGGGAGGAGATTGATGAGGATGGGTGCAGATTGAGGAGTTTGGAAGGTGAGATTGGGGTTAGAGTTTGAAATTGGGGATGAAAGAGAATTGGGGGAGTTACGGGATATGAGAAGGATTGAAGATGGGTCAAGCTGTGAAGACCGGGTCGGGTCGGGTCGGGTCTGTTATGTTCAGGCGCGCCTTTTGCTTGAGGCGCAAGCCTCGAGCCTTTGCTAAGGTGCGTCCATGCGCAAGCCTGAGTGAAGCTTCGAACAAAGGGGGAGCCTTAACTGAGGCTTGAGGCTCAAACTGTTGTTAAGCCTGAGCCTTGAGCCTGAGGCGAGCCTTCAACTACACTGGGTGATATGATGAAATAAGAACATGGGTTATGGACCTCAGTATGGCCTGCGGTGTAAGATAATCCCCGAAATTATCAAGATGTGAGTGAAAGTCTTCGGAATTACCTAGGGTGTGGGATTGATCTCCGGAATTATCAAGGTCGACGAGACATTCATGGGGTATTCATGTCATGAGGCGGCATAGCTTACGGTGTGGAGTATTCTCGAAGATTCCCAGGTGTGAGTGAAACAGTCTCTGGAATTATCTATGGATAGGGATTGACCTCCGGAATTATCGGGACATGGGCTAATACTCAGTTTATCTAGATCTCATAGTAGTCATCGTAGTAGGATTAGTTGCATAATGAGGGATCTAACCCTATAAAGTGGAGAACGTTAAGGGCTTACACCGGATCTATGTAGAGTAGGAAGCATAGATTCGACAAGTGTGCATTAAAAAGTCAGCATGTAGTATTGATGTTTTCTTGACTTGGTTTTATGCATGTTGTTTTCCTATTTTCCTACACTTACACTTAGTCTAGTTTCACTTGTTGTTTTTCATGTTTTATTTATTTATCAACTCCTTTTCATTTATTATTACCGTTGGTATATGTTGTTTATGACTTTATCATTTATGTTTTATTTATATTGCATTTCTTTTGATGTTACTCATACCATTATGCCTGACCCCTGTAGTTTTGGGGGTTAGGGTTATCTCTAGCCTCATATTTTACAGGTAGGTTCCTATAGCATTGGATTTGGATGCATGAGAAAAGATTGATTATGTGGCTTATGTATTGTAAAAGAAAGAATTTGTAATTCAAGGTGTTTAAATTTTCCGCTGTGCATTGTAAAGAATTGAAGTAATAAAAGTTGAAAAATTTATCATTGTTTTGGCTATGTTTACTATTACAATTGAGGTTGATGCTGGAAATTGTGTCATGTATTTCTGAGATATTATATTAGAAATTCGAGGCGCTACATAGCGCAACTGAAGCAAAGTTTTAAAAGCATAGCTAATACTTGAACGAATTCAGTTCATTACAATTTAAGGCCATAGCGCAACTGAAACAAATTTTTAAAAGCATAGCTAATACATGTAAGGTAGTTGTATCCCAAATGGTTCAAAATTTACTGAAAACCTGTCAAGCATGGTTATCAAAATTTGATTTCACTAGCAAGCAAAACAATGAGTAATATAAAAACAAATAGAATAATACAGATACTATTATAATTACCTCAATTAATGGATTAACAGAAAGGCTGATAATTTTAAGAAGGGGGAAGTCAGCCACATCTTCACCATTCATTTGTTTTATGATAAATTCCAAAAAGGACTGAACATGTGACGAGATCCACATAATTTCTTAAGAGATTCGAAACTAGGGAAGAAATTTCAACACATTCTTTTCTAAGTTGATCGATACCAGACTTCAGCTCCACCAAACTGTCAACCTGCTTCTTTCTTTCCTCAGATTGATCTAATGTAAACTGTTCAAGACGAGACAGAGCATCAACCTTAGCAGCCTCTGCCTTCGTCAGCTCCTCTTGAAGTATATCAGCTCTGTCCTGTACTTCATTCAACTCAGTTAATAATAACTCAGCTGCTTGTCCAGACTTCTGTGCTTCCTGTTCAGAAGAAACTAGTGCTGACTGCAAACCACGGTTGAAGTTCCCAAATTCTGCCATCAGCTGTACAGGATTAATAATATTAACTTCTCTGCCAATATCAATGTTATGAACAGCAGTCAACAAACTACTAAAATTCTGGCTGCTTTCCTGCAGATTCTACTCACTCTCTGCCAATTGATTCATCATGAAAGACTTTTCCGAGTCTAAAGATTCTAATCGCTGGTTATGCTCAGCCTTTAAGCATTTCATAACAGTAGTCATCTCTTCCATTGTTTGTATAAAAGCATCTCTTTGATGCACCAAAGCCTTTCCTTTTCTAACAGCAACATTTAGCTTCTATTTTGCAGTGGCAGTTTTTTGCTCCTCCTGAGTAAGTTTCTCTTGCAAATTATCCCTATGTTTACTTATTGCCACTAATTCCAGTACCAAAGACTGATATTTCTCAGTCTCACGAGTCCTCTCCTCTTGCAACTGATTCAAGTGTCTGGTTATTTCCTCTATTTCCAACACCAAAGAATGGCATTTCTCCATGCCGACATCTCGCTCCTCTTTAATTAAAACCAGATTCTGAGAAGCCTTATCAATAATATACTACTAGTAAGAGCATCCACTGTCGTTGGCTAAAAACTCAAAAATTAGAAATAGCTTTAGGAAAAAGCCATGTAGTCGTTCGCTAAAAACTCAAAATTTAGAATAGGAATGTGAAGTAGACTGCTAAAGTTAGGAGCCGCTTTAGACGATTGCTAAATATAGGGGACGGAGGATGTTCATCCGTTTGAGGATAGGGACGGATGAAGATCATCCGTCTCAATTCGATTTTTAATAAAAATTTGAAAAACGGATGAAGTTGTTCCGTCTATTCGTCAATTTCATTTTCAATATATAAAATTAATTTATTAAATAGGTAAAATTTATTTTTTTTTTAAAAAGGGAAAGTGAGAGACGGATGAACTTCATCCGTCCCTCACTTTTGCTAAACAATAATTTACACGTGCATTTACCCTTTTACCCCTAAGGTTTAACCGTTGATGGGGTCCGTTTTCAAAGGTAAAGGGTATTAACGTCTTTTCATATAGGTGACAAAAAAAAATTCAAGCAAATGTGCCAGAAGGCATGATCATCCTTCTGGCACTATTCACTTGATTTTTTATTTTTATTTTTATTTTTATTTTTTTTGTAAACGGAAAAAAAAATAAATAATATAGCGATGGAGGATGTTGCTCCGTCCTTTCTCTAAAACGGATGAAGAAGCACCGTCTACTCATTTTTTAATAAAAAAACGTTAAACGGATGAACAAGATCCGTTCAATACAATATTTTTTCAAAATTTAGAAATAACGATAGCAGCGACATTTCCTAAAAGCTAAAATCTCATTAGTAAAATTAGAATAGCTTTAGCCAACGACTGTGGATGCTCTAAGGGATGCTTTCGGATCGGATACAGATCGGATATTGGCAATACCAACATCCATATCCGCAATCCAAAGAAGGATTCGGATACGGATACGAATATGATTCGGAAAATAAAAATCATATCCGTATCTGCAATTTTCGGATACGGATGCGAATCGGATACGTTCTACCGGATAACGGATACGAATTCGGATATCAAATAAAGTTTTTGCTATTTATTTTTCTTAACTAGTACTTAGACATGTATATCACTGAATTGTGGATATCGATTTTCATATCTAATCACAAAATAGAAATTAACAGAACAAAAGAGGTGAATGAAAATTTATTTCAAATATATACAACTCTTATAAAAAAATGAATACAATACGCACTTACCTGTCTATGTTGAATTGGTTTGAAACTGACTCTTTAACTTTTTTTACCAGAACGATGTGGCGTTATTGAAAGACAACATTTGGGAAGAACTGCACTAATGGAGAAAGTTAACAATGACAATGTATAAATTATTTCTTCATACTTAAAAAAATAACATAATTTGTACTTGTATATAAATTTGGCCCAATGCCTCAATTGTTCCAAGAAATTATTATAATAAGCAACTTACCATTATTTCTCTTTCTTAATCTTTGCCTTTTTTATAATAAATCTTCACGAGCATGGGCTCCTCTGGTTTCCTTTCTTGCCTGAGCAGAGAGTAAGCATTTATTAAAAGATTTTCCAGCTCTACAGTTTCGATTAAGTCAGAATTCTTGAAACAATATTGTGGACTTAGTTTTGTGAGAAGTATTGTACATAGAAATGTGAGAGTACTGAGAAAATATTAAATACCATATCAAACTCCATTCACCGATCTTGACATCATGAAAACTGTCCCATGTCTTATCAATCAAACTGCAGCCTACAACCAATTTAAACAAACCATCTTATCAGCACAAAAAAAAAAAATGCTTGCAAGAGTTCCTCAATTATTCCTACAGTAGTTTATACTTGTAGTTTATACTTCAGAGGGTTTATATTTCAGAGGGTTTTGAGCTTCAGAGGGTTTATATCTTGCCGAATGAAGAAAGAAACACACAGACCAAAACATACCTTTGGAGACCTTCCATTATTCCTACTGGGTCGACATCAGTATAAAATGAATCCCATGTGCACCATCCAAACCAGTCTAAACTTGCAGGGATCTGCCATTCCAGCATATTTTTTTCTAATTAAGTAAACTACTAAAAAAGAATACTTGCAAGCTAATCAGACATTGAAGGTCAACAGACAAATACTATATTAATGGGTACAGCATAATTAGTAATGGGGTACCTTCTTGTTTTCGATATGACTGAACGTTCCTTTGATCTTTGCTAATATCCTACAGTAATCACATTAATTAAAATAAACAGATTAGACATATTCTGAACATTAAAAAATGTATTCCCTGGAATGGTTGACAGAGAACAAAGCAGCATAACAGAAAGCTCATCTCAATTACAGGCACCAAATAAACATCAAACAAATCATTTTGAAAACAATACATAGGGATTTAGTATCTACAAAATCACATATGACAGCAGTCCATGCAACAGTAATAAAAAGATCAAGAGTGCAGGGCAACTAACTGAATCGTCGTAGTACTGATATTAGAAAGTTCAAGCAAAATCCACGAAGATCATCATATCGGCTAAACTCCAGAAAAAGAGGGGCAGAAGAGCAGGATTTTGAGAGCTTTTTATGACTATGACAGTGATATATTTAGTGCCTCGATGGGATAAAGTTTCCAGCAAATACCTGATATGTTCTGCATATAGAGTTTATCTAGTTTGCGTGATGAATGATGCTTATGTAACTAAAAGTCCAAAATAGTTATTTTACTAACCAGATAATCCAAACATAGGTTCTCAGCGGCAAAAACAATACCATATAAATATATTCAACAAATTTTAACAGTTTAGTCACTTAGTTGTTATTAACTAGTAACAACATGCAAATCCTATGTTCGGATAAACAAAGAGTTGAAAGCATAAACCTTTGGTGCAATAAATAAAATTACCACAGTAGCCATTCTGTTGAAAATATTATGAAGTTGGAACTGCCATCCAACTAAAACTATAAAACATCCAGAACCGCAGAGTCTATTTGATTACAGAATGAAGATACAACAAAATCTTTGGCCATGTTTTTGTGTCCAACCTTTTTTTTTCCTTTCTAGCTTTTGCATAAATAAATGGCTTTCATGCATTGCCCATCAAAATGTAATGCAACTATATATTGCTTGATAAAACACAAGAAGATTGTGTAAGCACATGTAACAAAACTACTTCTTTTGGAATATAGTGCATGCATTGCATCCAAGTTTAAGGTACCATTGAGAGAGCTGACCAGTTAAGGCTTCGTAATAATCAGTTTATCTGGATAAGGCTGTTTCAAGATCCTGATGTGTAAGTATACCGTGTTTGAGCTCCAATCACAAGCTCTACTAATTTACCTACATCAAGAATGAAAAGAACTCGATACAGCAAATAAACAAGAGAGCTTATAGATGAAAACAAGGAAGTGAGATTTTCCAGACAGTAAGAAATCACCTGTAAAGAACCCAATAAATGGAACCTGACTGAGGTAACTATCAGTTTTCTCAAGCCGGTGCCTGAAATTAAAAAAATGTTTGAGCAAAATCCAGAAGAATCAAATTTGACTGTAATAGAAACAATATCAACCATACTAACAACTGAAAATCAAAATTACATACTTGGTATAATTGGAAAAGAATGGATCTCTCATGATGTAAAGTGCCCATACGAGACCTGAAATTTTAATCTAAATCAAAAATTACTGGACTGTTATATCATTCCCAAGGAAGAAAAGAAGATCCTATACTATGCAAGATTTTACAGTAGATTTCAAACTAAACTTGCAAAATACTGGATTACTGTTAGGTACAATCTCACTTTTTACTTTAAAAAAAAAGCTTAAGGGAACACAAAATTAAGAAATCATAAATAAGGTATGCAGAAAATTTTCAAAAAGACTGAGACGGAAGAACTAGCAAATGAACCATATAACAGATCAACCTAAGAATGCAAAGTAATACACCATCATCTTCAGAGTGATCATGAGTCCAACATAAAATAATTCTTCACAAAGAGAACACTGTATATTTGCATAGCTCCTTAAACTAAAATCTAGCAATATGAGCCAGACCTGAAATTTTGTTAGTGCCTCGTTCAAATATGGCCGCAGCTGTGTGGAAAGTGCATGCACCCTTCTCCAAGATTCCCTAAAAGCCTCTTGATATTCATCAAGAACATACAACTATACAAGAGTTCATCAACGTAGTTAAACCTTACACAATGTAAAATGCATGTGCATTGACATAGACTAGCAAACAAATCTGAGTAACATTAGATGATTGAATAGCAGAAAACAAAACTGCCACTACAGGCTAATGGCTATAGCATATAACAGTTACCATAAAAAACACAACAAAGAATAATTTTCCAAAAATCCAGGGACATTATATGATAATTAACCTCATCCATTATTAAAAAAATAATCATGCATCAATATCAAGGGAAATCTTATTGGAAAACAATAAACCTAATTAGAGTATATTAACAAGATATATAACTCGTGATAAAACAAAGAAACACTACATTGATTATCAGATGCAAAGCAACTCAAAGAAAAAGGTATAATGCTGAAGTATGTCTATTAAGTAGGGATTTCTTTTTTCCAGTTAGAGAGTACTTTGATCTCATCTTTCTCTTCTAACTTTGATCTCATCTTTGCCCTCCTCTCTCTGATATCGGAAAAATATAATAAATCTCAAATTAAAAACATACGACATTAAGCATTTGCATTGTCTCAGTTCAATCTACATACCTTAGACAGCTCTTGATCCTCTCCTCATCTTCCCATTGAGAAGCTCTAACATAAGATGATAAACCATTGCCTTCAGAAGATGACAAACCATAACAATAATTTATAAAAAATACACAAATCACTCTTATACAGTCAGTAGCTGGTTATCATAGAAACTCTATTTCCAAATTAACCAGAAAAGAAAGGTGAGAAAATCTTTCCTTTAGTTTTTTACTTTGATTCATAACTCAAAATCCATCCAAAATAACAAACAGAAAAGTAAAACAAATGGCCCTCCATGTTGTCACCTCACATTACATCTATAAATAAACCATATGATGATGAACCAAGTCTTCAAAAGAAAGCGGGCTTCCATCAACTCAGAATGCAAAGATCAATAATCATCATCCAATTGTTCCAAGATATATTCATCCACCTCATCGTCACCTTAATAACAAAAATTAAATAAAATTATATTTATGCAAATAACCAAAAATTCTTGCAAGTGGTGTAAGTGTGTAACATTATTTGAATCTCATCATACCTAGAGTTGTTGGTATAAGAGTCACATATTCATCCTCCGTCCTAACATCTTTATTGACCAAATCATTAGAAAATAGTTCTACTTTGGATGCTACAAATTAACACACAATAGAGATAATTAGATAATGATTAATAAATACATGCAAAAAAGAAGGCGAGTATTGCAAATACCTCCATCCTCTGCTCTTAGCCAATCTTGAGTTAATATCAAGGCTTCAATTGTTTCCTTCTTCATTTGGCTTCTATGACAACGGATCATACGACCACTAGTGCTAAAGGTGGATTCAGAAGCGACTGTTGAAACCGGGACGGCAAAAACATCTTGTGCAATCCTTGCAAGTATAGGATACTTTCCGATATTCCCTCTCCACCAAGCTAATATATCAAAATTTTCCATTATAGAATCATTCCACATAAGAACACCCTCGTCCATATATATGTCTAAATCCGTCTTCGTAGGCATGCTTTGACAACTCTCAATATATTGATCAAATCTACTCTTTCTCTTTTCACCAACACTTTTCACTCTTTGTGAAGAATTGCTTGAGCCAACTCCTTGTGGTATACATTGACTTTTCTCATGAGAATTTTGTGAATATTCACCATGAAGTTCCTTGATTAAGTTTACAATATTTCCTAACCGCCTTGCACAATCAAAACCATATATCTCTTCATAATAAAACTTAATGGCAACTAATTTATATCTTGGGTCAAGAAAAGTTGCAACGGTAAAAAGCTTGTTAGCTTTCAACCAATACTTCATGAACTTCTTCTTCATCGCAGTTGTCATTCTCACAATTACAGTATCTGAACTTCTCTCCCATTCATTTAGAAGTAATAGAACTTCACAAAATTCCTCGAAAAGAAGATTAGCAGTACAATAATCGGAACCATAAATAAGCTTAGTTAGATCACTAAAATGCTTTAAGCAATTACTCAAGGTATCAATATGATTCCATTCATCTTCCGATGGCCAAGAATTGTATTTGTTATCTTTGAGACGGAATTTACTAAATACTTGCTTATATTCTAGTGCAACACTTAACATATCATAAGTGGAATTCCATCTTGTGCAAACATCAAGGAAAACATGTCTTCCATTCACACCAAGTTGTTTAGCAATATCATAGAAACTTTCTTGCACTTGTGGTGACATTGTAACATATTTAATGCTTTTCCTCACATTAAGAATAGCTTCGGAGATTTGCTTCAAACCATCTTGGACAACAAGATTAATAATATGTGCAGCACATCTCACATGAAAAAAAGATCCCTTGCAAGGAAGCGTATCCAAAATACGATCCTTTGCCAAAGAGATAGCAACATCATTAGCCATGTCATTATCAACGGTAACGGTAAAAATCTTACTATCAATATTCCATTGAAGCATGCATGACATAAAAACATCACAAATAATAATTCCCGTGCCCCCTCTAACTTTAATAAAACCGACAACCCTCCGTTGCAAATTCCAAGCATCATCAATGAAATGAGAAGTAACACACAAGTATGACTTTTGTTGTGAAGATGCGGTCCACTTATCCACTGTGAAACTTATCCTACTTGTATGCGAGGAAAATGTGTCAAACAGCTTCTTCTTGTAATCAACATAGACATTCATACACAATTCTGTGATTGTATTGCGAGAAGGAACTATGTGTTCGGGACGTAGAGAGTGCAAATAATCCAAAAACCTTCTATGTGTCACTATATTGAATGGGTATTCATGAGCAATGATTGCTTGTGCAAGTTTATAGCGACTTTTCTCATTGTCAAATTGAAAATTTTCTAGACTACAAGTTCCATCAACTTTCTTGGAGGATGCTCGTATCAACATTTGGCGTATATCGGCTCTCGGTTTCTTTGAACATGTTGTTATATGGTTCTTTAGATGTGTAGTTCCAAGTCTACTTTCCGCACTAGTTTTGAAATGACAATGTATGCCCTCGGCCTTTTCGCGTTTTACCACTATCTCTTTCCCATCCAACATTTCTTTTACATCCTCATCAAATTTAACGAAATCTTTCCACACTTCCGATCTATTTCTCGGTGGTTTTCGTACTTGAGTATTTGAATTACTTGATGATTCGGTATTAATGGGTTGAGTGATAGATTGTTCATTAGCAGAAGACATAATGAACACTATTTTTCTGTTAAAAAAAATATAACATATAACATATAATTAATCACTTTGCACCTATGAAGATGCAGCCAACTTAAAACTACAAAAATATAATGAATAATATATTCAAAGAGAGAGAGATTTATACCGTCTCTTGAACTCTTTGGCTTTTGTCAGTGGCAAAGAAAGCGAACAGCTGCAAGTCGACGTAGATGTTGGGGATGGGTTTCAGATTTGAGAAGAATTATAGCTAGGGTTTCAATGTAGGCAATGTATGCACTAAAATCAGATTTTGTATGATAGGGTTTCGATTAAGGGGAATGATAGGGATTATTTTAGTGCATAATCTGATTTGGAAAATAGGGTTTCAGATTTGGGATTTGGGGGCAGCCGAAAGGATTTGGGGATTTGAGGATGGATGGAGGAGAAGGTCTAGAGAGGAGAACGGTTGCAATTGATGGCAAGGTTGGTCGGATAAGAGATCGAACGATGAAGGCTGAGGGTCGAAGCCAGAATCGGGAGAATGGGTCGAACGTCGAAGCCAGAATCGAGGGTGCCAATTTGGGTTTGCTGTGTAGTAGTGGGTACTGGGTACTGTTTATTAGTGTTTAGGAATTAGGAAATAGGTGGGAAATGGGTATATTTTTTATTATATAACTATTAAGTATTAACTTATTTAACTATATATATTTATTAAATAAATATATAATAAATTAAGCGCATATTTGTATCCGAACCCGCTTTTTTTTAGGATATCCGTATCCGTATCCTTATCCGAATTTTTTTGGATTTGGATATCCGAATCCGTATCCATCCGAATACGGTTTTTTAATATATGTATCAGCAAAAAATTCAGATACGGATACGGATCAAATCGGATATATCCTTATCCGAGAGCATCCCTACTTATCATAGTCTCTGTGAAGATGTAAGTTGACTTTCTTATGATTATCAATAAGCTTTGTTAATAATGCTCCTAGAGATGAAATGCCAAATCCATCAGAAATAGTAGCTGATTCTAGCAACGCATTACAAACCAGGTTATGCAGACTGTGCATCTCAGTTTCAATTTCATGCTGATCCTTGAACTTTTCCAGCCAATTTTTCCTCCAAGCCAGCGAGTTCTCTTAGCAGGTTCTCTCTCCCAACTTCATCATTTACAGCCTTCTCAAAGAGAGCTAGATTTTCAGACCTGAGTTTGTCCAGGCTATCAGAAAAGATATCTTTTTCTAATCCAATGATTTCAACCTCTGCACTGAGTTCCAATATTTTCTTGCCAGACTCCTCTAAGTCAACCATGAGCATATCAGTTGAGTACTCAAAATTTTCAATTTTTTTGCAGCAATGTAACTCTTTCCTGCTGGATGTCAAAGAGTGCTCTTCCCAAACTTTCAATTCTATCTTCCGGTTCCATAGTTCTCAAATGAGACGGTATGTCTATTCTGTCGAGCGTGTCTTCCCATTTCTCTATAAAGCTATTTCTATCCTTCAGGCATTGGCCAAAATATCGTAGTGCTCGGCTAAGCCATAGAACTTAGCTTAAAGCTCATCATATTTTCTTTTCAATTCGTCATACTCTTGATTTTAACTTATCTGTGTAACTTCATCTTTCCAGTTATCCATAACTACATAACCTGCATCAGAATGTGAGTGGCCCTCAGAGCTTTTATGATCATAATCAGACGCGGCAAATCTGGAGAGCAACTCAATTTTCTCAACTGTATCCTTGGAGTGAAAATGCTCGGGCAGATATAAGTCTTCCAAGACCTCCTCGATCCTCTGAAGAACAGAGTCTTTAAGGAGAAAAGAGTCCCTCAGTGCAGTTGCGGAGTTCCGAATATAAGAGAGTTCAGATTCCAAAGCTTCAATGCGATCCACTTCTGAACAGGAATTGAGTTTTTCCTTGACTTCATGAAACATCGTTTCTTTTGAAGGCAATTCCCGCATACACGTTTCCAGCTCGTTAGTCTTGTCTGCTAAAGTTTGCTTAAGACTATCTCATTGCACAACCAGACCTCTGCCCTTTGCAAGAGCTATGCTAATTCTCCCTTTGTAACCCCCATTCCTGATAATAAGTATTTTTCGCATATTTTTTATAATTTGATTTTTGTAAATTTATTTTGTGCTAAATTTATTTCGGATCTTTTATTAAATTATTTTCTAATCAAAAATTTTATTCAATTCGAATAATAGTATATTTTAATCTTATTTTCTATATCTTATCGATCGGCTATTTATATGTGAGCCAAATCAAATGTATTATTGCTATTTTGGTTATTTTAATAAATTTATATTTTGTTATATATAATAATAATATTATTATTATTATTAGATTTGTCCGTGGCCACGTGCCTACAGCACGTCTTGAAAACGATACAGCATATGAAAAGCCTTGTAAACAGTAAATCAACAATTATATAGCTGAAGTTTGAATAGTATGACAATAATTAGTTGTAAATAAAAGTCCATGTTTTCATTAGTATATGGTGAAAAATAATTATATATATATATATATATATATATATATATATACATATATATATATATATATATATATTATATATATATATATATATATAAAGAGAGAGAGATGAATAATTAAATAAATAAATTAGTTGTTTTGGAGGGATTTTGAATTTGAGTTTTGGGAAAAACTTTTGGGGAAAAAATGTGTTTTGTGAAGTGATATGGCTAAAAATGGGGTTTAATCGGAACCGTCCAAAATCGGGCACGAATCTTGAAGCCCAGGGGTAAAACGGTAATTTCACCTACCCATGGGTCTGAAGCGGGTGCGGGTTTTCTTTCTCGAAGACCCACTAACCCGCGAACGGATCCATCTCAACTGGGTGCGGGTCTCAACCCGCAGCAAACCCGGTCCAGAAAGGATAAGATTAGGGTAGATCCTAATCAACGACCCCGATTCACGTCCATCCTTTCACTGGGAATTAGGGATTACATTCCTTATCTAACCACAGGGATTACATTCCTAATCTGATCCCAGCAGCGCCTATAAATACCCCCCATCCATCTCCATTAAGAGTTAATCAATCTTTTGCCAGTTTTTACGCTCTTTCATAATCACTTCTGATTACTGACTTGAGCGTCGGAGGGTGCGTCGCCGGGAACAACCCCGGTGTCTCGCACTTTTTGCAGGTGTACGGCGGGAGTCAGCATCAAACTCCGGCAGAACAGGTAACAGGTTTGTTATTCAAAAGTTTCCCAGGAACCCAC
The DNA here is from genome assembly GCA_017893485.1 of Hemerocallis citrina. Taxonomy (NCBI): domain Eukaryota; kingdom Viridiplantae; phylum Streptophyta; class Magnoliopsida; order Asparagales; family Asphodelaceae; genus Hemerocallis; species Hemerocallis citrina. The sequence goes on from CM030362.1 coordinate 119,348,472, forward strand.
AAATACTATCTGTTTGTCCCCACACCAGATTTAGCAGCAACAGATTGGCACCGTTTGTAGGAACCATACGAATAGCAGCCTCCCCTCTTCCCGTTGGTCAGATCTTCTCCAGCCATGCCTCCTAGGAAAGCCAGATCAAGAGGGTCCAACCGAGGACCCAACCCCGATCAGCAACAAGAAATTCACATCCAACCCGTTCCGCAGCAGGGGCAACTTCCTCCTCCAGCGGAAGACCCACTCCAACAGAACCTGCCTCCTCCGCAGAATCAACAACCTCCCAAGGGTCCGAATCCGCAGAAACAACCTCTCCATCCGGACCACGTCTCCATCCACAACGCCTCTTCGGATTCTATGGCCTACCATAATCCCCGAGCCTCCGACCTCCGCAACACCGTCCTCAATCGGCAGAAGGATGAGGATCTTCACCGCCGTCTAGATGAAAAGCGGGCCCGAGAGGGAGCCTCCCGCCAACACCGTCCGGATGAGCGATCTCCTCACCGCCGAGACAACAGAAGGTCCCCTATCCGAAGGGGGCGGAGAGAGTCCCCCGAGCATCACATGAGAAGGCCCCTTTCCCCTGCCGGTCGGCACGATCATAGGAACGATGAGGCACCCATCACCCGTGCCGAGTTCCAGCAGTTTCAAGCAACCGTCCTACAAGCTCTCAATCTCCGTCCCAACACCAATTCTCCCAAGATCCCCTCTCCTCCTCCGGTCCGAAGTCCTCGCCGACGGTCCCCAACTCCTCCTCAGCTCCCAGCAACTCCCGGCTATGCAAAGTCCTCGCCGCTCCAGGAGCTACCGTCGTCGTAGCCCCCGCTCTCCCTCGTACGAAGACGAGTCTAGAGGCTCGGCTGATTACCGTCGAAGGGATGACGCTGTATACTGCCATCTCCATGAGATGGAGAGGTGCTTGGGTCAGTTGGACCGAGAAGAAGAGCTTAGAGGAAGGACTCTTCGTCCTAGCAGACCTCCTTTTTCCCGAACCATAATGGATGCGCCTGTGCCCATCGGCTTCAAGCCCCCTCAATTCGAGACTTATTCTGGGGAAACTGATCCAGTCGATCACATCGAAAGCTTCAAGACCCTCATGCTCATCCATCAAGCTTCCGACGCTATGCTCAGTAAAACCTTCCCCGCAACTCTCAAGGGCCCAGCTCGAGAATGGTACTCTCGCCTTGCCCCATCCTCCATATTCTCTTTCGAGCAATTCGGGACCCTCTTCGTCACCCATTTCGTAAGTAGTCGTAGAACTGAGAAGACCAGCATCTCGCTACTGTACATCCATCAGAAGAAGGGTGAAAAGTTGAGAGACTATGTGAAGAGGTTCACAGCTGAAGCCAGGTCCATAGCATCCCTCGACCAGTCGGTCGCTACAGCGACTTTTCAATCCAATGTCCTCAACTCCAGCCTCCGCTCCTCCCTCGCCAAGAAGCCCCCGCAGAACTTCTCTGACCTCCTCCTCCGAAGTGAAAAGTAAATTCGGGCCGAAGAAGCCGAGCACCGGCCCAACTTGGAGGGCTCTTCCTCCGGGTCTAAGAGAAAGGGAACAGAAGAGGAGGGAACCAAGAATCTCCAGAAGGATAATGCCGGCCAGCGTCGACCTTCCCCCAGATTCGAGAAATTTACTCTTCTCACCACCAATGTCTCTACCATTTTAATGGAAGTTAAGAAGGAAGGGATCATACCTCCTGCTCCGAGGATGAACACCCCCGCCAAGAAAAGGAATAAAGAGAGGTGGTGCCGATATCACCGGGACCATGGCCACGACACCAATGATTGTCGAGCCTTGAAGAATGAGATAGAAGCCCTCATCCAGAGGGGGCAGCTGACCAGGTTCGTGAGAAAGGACCGAGCCGACCTTCCTCCCCCGCCTCGGGGGGCTAATAAGCGTCCGGAACGCGATGAAACGCCCGACTTCGAAGAGGAGCGTGTCCTACACCTCATCCATGGGGGCCCAATGGGGGGCTCCTCCAACTCCTCTCGAAAGGCATTTATAAGAGAAGTCAATTCGGTCCGCGCCACCCCTCCTCCTAAAGGCCTCGGAGTGCCCATCACATTCTCGGACGAAGATCTTGAAGGCGTCCGAACCCCTCACTGTGACGCACTCGTCATCAACCTCCACATGGCGAACTTCAAAGTGGAGAGGATCCTAGTGGACAATGGCAGCTCCGTTAACATCCTCTTCCTCGCCACTTTCAAGGGCCTCAAGCTCTCCCGAGATAGACTCAAGCCCTCCAGCTACACGCTCCATGGGTTCACGGGAGTGCCAGTGACTATTGAAGGGGTGATCACCCTCGACGTAACCGCTGGCAAAACTCCTACTACCCGAACGGAGTCGATGGATTTTATGGTCGTGGATGTCCCTGCAGCTTACAATGTCATCCTAGGCCGACCCGGCCTAGCAGCTCTAGAAGCCGTCCCTTCGGCATACCATCTCAAGATGAAATTCCCCACCCGGGCCGGAGTGGGGGAAGTAAGGGGCAATCAGGAAACGGCCCGTAAGTGCTACATGACCTCTACCCTCGGTCCAGTCCTCTCCCTAGAAACTCTGGAAATCCCCCAAGATGTCGCTCGACCGACATCTGAGCCAGTGGATGAGTTGGAGGAAGTGCTCTTCTCTGAGCAGGACCCAAGCCGGAAGTTCTTTGTTAGCAAGACCCTCCCGTCCGCCCTATGCTCCGATATAGTCCAGTGCATCCGAAGGAACCGAGACCTCTTTGCTTGGTCAGCTGCAGACATGCCCGGAATTTCCGAAGAGCTCTTGGTCCACCACCTCAACGTTGTCCCGGGGTCCAAACTGGTGCAACAGAAGAGGCGCAAGTTTGCCCCGAGCGCCAATTAGCTATAAAAGAGGAGGTGGACAAGCTCTTGAAGACTCGGTTCATACAAGAGGTGAACTATCCCGAGTGGTTGTCGAATGTAGTAATGGTGAAGAAGTCCAATGGGACTTGGAGGAACTGCATCGATTTTACCGACCTAAACTAGGCCTGCCCAAGGATCTCTTCCCTCTTCCGAGTATTGACACTCTGATTGATGCTACCTCGGGACACGAACTCCTAGCTTCATGGACTCCTTCTCAGGCTACAACCAGATCCGGATGTTCCCCCCGGATATCCCGAAGACATCATTTGTGACCGATCAGGGCCTCTATTGCTACAGGTTTATGCCATTCGGTTTGAAAAATGCAGGCGCCACATACCAACGCCTCGTCAACAAGGTTTTCCAAGCTCAAATCGGCCGTAATATGGAGGTGTATGTTGACGACATGCTCGTAAAAAGCATCCGAGGAGCCGATCATGTAACTGACCTACAAGAGGCGTTTGATGTTCTGAGAAAGCACAACATGAGACTCAATCCGAACAAGTGTGTGTTCGGTGTCTCGTCAAGAAAGTTCCTCGGCTTCATGGTCAGCCAACGAGGAATTGAAGCAAACCCTGAGAAAATCAAGGCCATATTAGACATGGCCCCTCCCAAGAATGTTAAGGAAGTTCAGAGGTTAACGGGCCGCCTAGCCGCCATAGGGCATTTTCTCTCGAAGTCCGGGGAGAAATGCCTCCCCTTCTTCAAGGCCCTCAGGGGGGCTAAAGGTTTTGAATGGGGGCAGCAACAACAGAAGTCGTTTGACCAGCTCAAGGCTTACCTCGTCAACCCTCCTCTCTTCAGCAAACCCATTCCTGGTGAACCCCTCTACCTCTACCTGGCAGCCTCCGAACAGACCCTCAGCGCCGTTTTGGTAAGGGAAGAAGATCGGGCTCAAAAGCCCATCTACTATGTGAGCAAAGTACTTCGGGATGCTGAGCTCCGCTACCCGAGGATAGAAAAGATGGCTTATGCCCTGGTGATGGCCGCGAGAAAGCTTCGCTCATATTTTCAGTCTCATTCGGTGGTCGTTCTTACCGACCAACCGCTGAAACAAGTGCTCCACAAGCCAGAGACCTCCGGTCGTCTTATGAAGTGGTCTATCGAGCTGAGCCAGCACGATATAACATATCAGCCTCGGACCGTGATCAAGGCTCAGGCCTTAGCAGAATTTATAGTTGAAAGTACCATCCCCGAGTATAGCCAAGCAGTGAAGGGACCACCTGTCTGGTCGGTCTATGTGGATGGATCCTTCTGCAATGAGGGAAGCGGAGCCGGGGTCATTCTGGCGGGACAGACGACTTCATCCTTCAATACTCCCTCCGTATCAACTTCAAGGCCTCGAACAACGAAGCTGAATACGAGGCACTCATAGCCGGCCTTGGAATGGCTCGCAATGCAGGGGCGCAACGCCTCTAGATCTTTAGCGACTCTCAGCTAGTCGTAAATCAGGTTTTCGGCGAGTATGAAGCACGTGATGACAGGATGGTTAAATACTTAGCCAAGGTCAGGAGCCTCATGGCACTGTTTGAAGAGGCCCTCATCCAACGAATACCCCGAGAAGAAAATGCTCAGGCCGACGCCCTCTCCAAACTAGCCTCTTCCTCCCTTCAAGGTCTCGAACAGACCGTCTTGATAGAGGTTCTCCTGAAGCCAAGTATAGAGGATGAAACTTCCGACTCTATAGAGTCGCTGCCTGTCCTGCTTGAAGATAACTGGATGAAACCCCTCATCGAATTCTTAAGGGACGGGCTCCTTCCCGAGGATCCCAAGGAAGCGTGAAGAGTGAGAACCCGAGCCGAGCGTTACACACTGATCGGATGCATATTATATAAACGCTCCTTCACACAGGTAGACGGCAGGCCGTACCTCAGATGCCTCTCCCCTGGGCAAGCCGACTATGCCCTACAAGAACTTTATGAGGGCACCGGCGGGGCACATTCGGGGTCTAGATCTCTAGCCCGCAAAGTGTTGAATTACGGATATTTCTGGCCCACTCTCATACGAGATGCCGAACGACACGTTCGGCAATGCAGCTCTTACCAGAAGTACTCCGACATCCGATGCCTCCCACAAGCTCCACTCACTTCCCTATCAAGTCCAATCTCCTTTGCAATGTGGGGGATGGATTTACTAGGGCCATTTCCACCAGCTCCCGACCAGTTCAAATTCTTAGTCGTGGCAATCGACTACTTCTCAAAATGGATAGAGGCCAAGCCCTTGGCCACGATCACCGAGAACAAGGTTGTTCAATTCTTCTGGAAGAGCGTAATCTGCCGATTTGGCGTCCCTCGGATCCTCATAACAGACAACGGAACCCAGTTCACCGGGGCTGCCTTCCGAGCTCTATGTGAAGACCTTGCTATCCAACACCGATTCTCCTCCATTTCTCATCCCCAGGCGAATGGCCAAGTCGAAAATGCTAACCGACAGATCCTCTCCGGCATTAAGAAGAGGTTGGATAAATGTTCCAAAGGCTTATCGGTCGATCAGCTTCCCAACGTGCTGTGGAACTACCGCACCACAAAACGGACCCCCACAGGAGAGTCTCCGTTTAATCTCACCTATGGGTCCGAAGCCATGACCCCCCTAGAAGTTAGTATACCCTCTCCTCGTCTAACGGCTTATGAAGAAGAACAAAATGCCAGAGTGCTCCGAGCAAATCTGGACCTGATTGATGAGATCCGTGAAAGAGCTGTCATTCGTCAACAAAGCTACCGAAGAAGGATCGAGTTGGCATACAATAAGCGAGTCCGTTCTACCGGCCTCAAAAAAGGGGACTTGGTCCTCAGAAAGCTAGCCATCTCTTTCCCTGGACAGGAAAGCAAACTGGCTCCAAATTGGGAGGGACCCTATAAAATCGCAAAAGTGGTTCGGCCCGGCACATACAGACTAGAAGATCTCGAAGGCAGGGAGATCCCCAGGACCTGGAATGCCGACCATCTCTTAAAATACCAAGAGAGAGCACCAGCGCCTCTCTAAGTATTTTGGGATGTCGAACCGTTCCACTCCTACTACTTGTAATGTTTTTCTTTTATTTCTCTCTTGTAATAACAGCTCGCAACTTTAGAAGCAGCCAACCATTAGTCAATAAAGAAAGCTTTCTCGTATTTTACTTGTAAAAACTATTTACAACTCTCTGCCTTTACTCTTAACTTTACTAATGGTTCGGAATCCAACACTTGGCTCGATTCTACTTCGGAAGTTCGCTCGTAAGCGAGCTAGAAGTAGGTCGCCATTCGGAACTGCTCCTACAACCGTTGAACAACTCTACCGATGGTTCGGAGTCCAACACTTGGCTCGATTCTACTTCGCAAATTCACTCGTAAGCGAGCTAGAAGTAGGTCGCCATTCGGAACTGCACCCATAACCGTTGAACAACTCTACCGATGGTTCGGAGTCCAACACTTGGCTCGATTCTACTTCGCAAGTTCGCTCGTAAGCGAGCTAGAAGTAGGTCGCCATTCGGAACTGCTCCCACAACCGTTGAACAACTCTACTGATGGTTCGGAGTCCAACACTTGGCTCGATTCTACTTCGCAAGTTCGCTCGTAAGCGAGCTAGAAGTAGGTCGCCATTCGGAACTGCTCCCACAACCGTTGAACAACTCTACCGATGGTTCGGAGTCCAACACTTGGCTTGATTCTACTTCGCAAGTTCGCTCGTAAGCGAGCTAGAAATAGGTCGCCATTCGGAACTGCTCCCACAACCGTCGAGCAATTCTAATGGTGGTTCGGAGTCCAGCGTTCGACTCGACTGTGCTCACTCAATACCCCGAGCCGAGCGGACGAGGAACCGACCCCCACATATGGAGAAAAATTCCGCTGAACCAATTTTACCGTTAGATCATCTCAAAATGCGTACTAGAGCGTGATGAACGGATCAGATCGTGCCATGTATCCACAAAACGACAAGATAGTATTTTTTGGGAATTTGTGCCCCCCACCTCGTGATGCGTACCACGATCATGATCGACCGTCTAGATTGAGCCACGTGGACTGCGTCTGAAATCCGAGCTATCACACCGCGGAAGTGCAAAGTCGCCTCGGTATACTCCGAGCAAAAAACTAATGTTCCACAGCTAAAACACTCGAAGAAGATAACTATGGGTCCTTATAGTTCAGTGTCAAGAATAAGGCAACCGCGGCACAACGATGGGCAAAGCAACTTTGATTTTATTGAAACACTTCGTAAATTTACAAGGCAAGAAGTTACAGCGAGAAGGCGACTAGATAAATTTACAAGGCATGTTATTACAACAACAAAGACGATGCAAGAAGTAAAAAGCTCGATGCAACTCGTTCAGCGCCTCCTCAGAATAGGAACATTCCGATTCAGAGACACTCGGGGTTTTCGTTTCTTCACCTCCGTGCTCGTCTCTAGGCCGACGAATTGAGATGCCTCTTCGCCACTAAGCCTGACTGTGGCTCCGACCGAGGCTCCGCTCGAGCTAACAGCTACTCCGCTTTGTGCGTCGGCCGCGGTCCGACCAATGACGGGACGACGAGTCGTGAGCTCGTAAAAGGTGATACCTCGCTCACTCTCCTCGCGAGTGCACGAGGTGCTGCGGACATTAGTCCTCACTGGCTGAGGCTTCAAACGAGCCACCTCCTCCTCGAGCTCGACGATCCTGTCTTTCAGAGTGTCGTCCTTAACCATTATCTTGAATTGAGGGAGTTTCGCCGAACCAGGGCACTCAGCGCTATCGGATATAATGCGACGTAAGTTAGTCACCTCGATGCTCTTGTCGACCGTGACCCTCTGCAGCTGCTCGACCTTCTTCGCGAGCTCATCTCGCTCGGCTAGCACCAAGGCTAGCTCTGCCTCCTTCACCGAGAGCTCCTTCTCGACTATCCGGAGATGGTGCACCTCGGCCAGAAGCTCGCTGTTCTTCTTCTCCACGTTGAACAACACCCTCCTGATTAGGTCGATTTCACCCTCGAGGCGAGCCTCACGAGATTGCTTAAACAGCTCGGCACGACGCCGAGCCGGTACGGTATTTGGGTCATGGTCGAGGATCTGAAACACAAGAACGACACAATTGGAAGACTATAGACCGACCCAAACACTTGGACAAATTTGAGAAAATATTTTCATTCATAAAAGAAGAGGCGGTGGCCAGTCAGCAAAAAGGCGTTACATTTTTTGAAAAAAAAAATTTACAAAATGACGAGAAGATCAGGGGTCCACCTGCGTCGTCGGCTTGACCACAGGCGCTTCGCCAGACGGCCCCTCATTTCTCGTCCCGGCCTGGGGGTTTGTCACCACCACCTCGGCGACCACCTCCTCCTCCTCATCACCCTCTCCCTCGTCACCTTCGCCTCCCTCCTCCTCGCCATCTGATGCGGATCCGGGCCACAGCGTGCAGCCGACCCGCTGAAAGCCGGGGACGCGATCCTGAATGTGGTCGAGCGCCCTCTGGTAGGACTTCTCCATGTTTGAGGCCATATGCACCTTCGCCTCGGCCTCGACCTCGGCCCTGATCCTCGCCGCCAAGGCGTCCTTCTCCGCCTTCGCCTCCTCCAGAGCCTTAGCCGATGCCGCCAGCTCCTCGGCAGCTTTAGTGACCTTGGCGACCTCTTCGGCGAGCCGCCCCTTGGTTCGCTCCAGGTCTGCCTCAAGGTCGGCGATCCGGACCTCCAAGCCTTCGGCTCGCCTCTGCTCTACTTCGAGCTGCCGAACCGCCTTCACCTTGTCTGCCCTGTCCTTATCATTGGCGGCCTTCAACTCCTTCTCCTGTGCGGCGAACGCTTCAAGGAGATTGTTGAAGTGACAAGTAGCCTGCCGAAACAAAAAGATAGTAAGAAAAAAGTAAGAGCCGAACGGCAGACTTGAAGAAATTCTGCAGAAGAAGTACACGCAACTTACCGATACGAGCGACCGAGCGACCTCATAGGTATCGTCACCGACTGTCCCCGCCTTCAGCGCGGCTCGATCCTTCGGGGTCGCCAAGTGCTTGACGGCCTGCATGGACATCTGCAAATTTCCGAGGAAGCCATCGTGCTTCTTGACTCGCCAGTCCGGGATGAACAGTTGCTTGTGCTGCTCGGTCAAGATCACCTCAGCCTCAGCGGTCAGTGGCGGAGCCTGAAGCGACAATGCCGCCAAGACGTCGAAGGCCTCACCGGCCGTGGTAGAAGCAACAGGAGCCGAGGGCTCGGCGACAACGACTGCCGTTGGCGAGGGGACCTCAGCAACGGGGGGAGGCGGAATAAATGCCGAAGCAACCTTGGTGGGCCGACCTGCCGAGGCGGTCGTGCTCGGCCTCTTCCTCTTCCTTCCATCGGTGACCTTACCCCTCTCGTTCATCATGGCCAAAAAGTCCATCTTCGGCGCTTCTGTACCAAACAACAAACAAATTGAAAGTCAGTGAAACGAGCTAAAACTTAGAAAGAAAAAAAATATTGCGAGATGTCAGGAGCGTACTCGGGTCGATCGGACTAAGACCTGACCCGTGTAGCACCTCCTCGGTCATCTCCCTCCAGCTCAACATCGGGAGGGCCATGATCTTCCTTACCACTTCCTCCTCGGCTGCAGTCAGTTCCGGGTCGGCCCTCGTGAAATTTGGCACCTCTGCTTTCCACCGACTCAGAACTTGCAGCATCGAGGGCTCCCTCAATATGAAGAACTTCTCCTTCCAACCTTTGATCGAGTCTGGGTTTTTTATAATCCGAACGCCTTTCCTCGGCGCCAGGTAGTAGCGATGCTCGGTCTTATGCTTCCGGTGAATCCGGTACATGCTCCGGAAGATCGTTAGGTCCGATTCGACCTCGGCATTACAGCACTGCAGCAGGAAGGCATTCACATGGCGCCAGGTGTTCGGCATGAATTGGGTCGGCGCAAGGCAATACCACCCGAGGACCTGACGAATGAAAGGGTGCAGGGGAAAGCGCAGTCCGGTGTTCAGAGAGTCGTAGTCGAACATACACATATCCGACGACGACAGTTTGGAGTTTGCTCGCATCCCAGGGCCGGGGAGAATCAGCTTGTACTCCGAAGGGATGGCGAACCCTTTTCTGATCCGGAGCAGGTCCCTCTCGGAGAGCACCGATCCGATCTCGTCCGCCTCGGTGGTCAGAATCGGGTTGTTCTCCTCGTAAACTTCCGACCGACCTATGATCGCCTTCTTCATGAGGTCGCCCTCGTATTGCTTGACCCCGGCATGCCCGGACAGTACACAAGGGTACCGGCCCGTCTCAGAGGCTTGCCTTGGATTCTTCACGATCTCCTCGACTACAGGAGATTGGGCCACTACCCTCTTCTTCTTCTTCTTCGCCTCAGCCACGGATGGCTCGGCCACCTGCTTTCCCTTCCTCTGGATCTCCATCTGCCTCCTCTCCTCGGCACCACTATCGCCCGAGGACGAGGCCTCACTTCCCGAGTCTACCCTTGACATCTCTAGAAAAAGGCTAAGGCAAGTAAACTGACCTTGATGTGACGTGCCCTTGAAGTGACGTTCACGGTCGGAATAAGTTCACCGGAAATCGCCTGGCCCACGCGACAGCTAACGTAACCGCCTTGGAGGAAAAATCGCCGCTAGCAGAGAGCGCAGAGAGTAAAAGTGAACTTGGAGTAAAAAGTGAGAAATGAGCTTGGGGGGTGGGGGAGTAAGAACTTATAACCCCAGTGCGACGTTTGGGCTTCCTTGGGAATTTAAAAGCCCACTAAGAAGCCTAAGCGTCAAAGCGGAGAGTTGCGACGTTTCAAAACAAAGACTCCTCAACTCGCTTAAGTCCACGACTCGGCCACCGGTGTGCCTAGCCAAGCTACCGAACCGCTTGGCCGAGCAACCGAGCTACTGAGTCCACTTCAAGACATCTAACTCCAACCGAGCTTCCGAACCGAGGGGACGAGGAACCGACCCTCTTATATGGAGAAAAATCCTTCCGAGGATGAATAACCGTCGGATCTCTCCAAAATTCGTGTCAAGACGCGATGGACGGTTCAGATTGCTCCACGCTCACAAAATGACAAAATAACGTTTTCTCGTGATCTGAACCCCGTCCTCGTGATTCACAAAATGATGGACGCTCCAGATCTGACCACGTGTACCTTCCGAGCTGCTGGCCGCCGGTTTGCCTAGCCAAGCTACCGAACAGCCTGGCTAAGCAGCCGAACTACTCAGCCAGAGGGTGGCGACGCTTCAAATCCAGAATGCCTCAAAACGTCCAACTCCATACCTCGACTAACAGAACCGAGCTTCCGAACCGAGGGGACGAGGAACCGACCCTCTTATATGGAGAAAAATCCTTTCGAGGCTGAATCACCGCGGATCTCTCCAAAATTCGTGTCAAGACGCGATGGACGGTTCAGATTGCGCCACGCTCACAAAATGACAAAATAATGTTTTCTCGTGATCTGAACCCCGTCCTTGTGATTCACGCAATGATGGACGCTCTAGATCTGACCACGTGTACCTTCCGAGCTGCTGGCCGCCGGTTTGCCTAGCCAAGCTACCGAACAGCCTGGCTAAGCAGCCGAACTACTCAGCCGGAGGGTGGTGACGCTTCAAATCCAGAATGCCTCAAAACGTCCAACTCCATACCTCGACTAACAGAACCGAGCTTACGAACCGAGGGGACGAGGAACCGACCCTCTTATATGGAGAAAAATCCTTCCGAGGCTGAATCACCGTCGGATCTCTCTAAAATTCGTGTCAAGACGCGATGGACGGTTCAGATTGTGCCATGCCCACAAAACGACAAAATAACATTTTCTCGTGATCTGAACCCCGTCCTTGTGATTCACGCAATGATGGACGTTCCAGATTTGGCCACGTGTACCTTCCGAGCTATGTGCCGAGCTGCCGAGCCGAGGGGACGAGCAACCGACCCTCTTATATGGAAAAAACTCCTTCCGAGGCTGAATCACCGTCGGATCTCTCCAAAATTCGTGTCAAGATGTGATGGACGGTTCAGATCGCGCCACGATCACAAAACGACAAAATAACTTTTTCTCGTGATCTGAACCCCATCCTTGTGATTCACGCAATGATGGACGTTCCAGATTTGGCCACGTGTACCTTTCGAACTATTTGCCGAGCTGCCGAGCCGAGGGGACGAGGAACCGACCCTCGTATATGGAGAAAAAATCCGCCGACCCTTCTCAGCCGTTGGATCTTGTCAAAAAACGCGCTCTTCGTGATAGACGGCCCAGACCTTGCCAAGTTCACTAAACGACAAGATATCATTTTTGGGGATCCGTGCTGAGATGGATGCTCAGGATCACGCCACGTAGTTCGGCTGATTCCGAGCTAGGTGCCGAGCGGCCGAGCCGAGGGGACAGGGAACCGACCCTCGTATACGAAGAAACTATCTACCGAGGAACGCGGATCGTCCGATCGCCCAGAAAATCGCGCTCGGCGCTGATGGAGGGCCCAGATCGCGCCACGCCCTAAATCGGAATTAAAAATTAGTTTTTATTTATTTTAATCGTTTTATTTATTTAAAAATTGCGAAAAAATTGCTAGAAATTCGGGAAAATTAACTAAAAATTCTAGAAAATAATTATAAAGTCTGGGGTGTATTTTTGAGCCCCTGAACGAACAATTATTGCCTATAATGTGTTGTTAAGACCCCCGAATGACTAGTTAACACATCGCAAAATTAAAATAAATAATCCGAAAAAATAGATAAAAATCACCAAATACCCAGAGAAGCTCAAGAACAACTTAGAGTTCGACCAACTTGAAAAATCACCGCACTACCTCCTTCAAAGATTCAAGACCTTCCATTTGGATTCTGATACAACTCCACCAGCCATCAAAACAGTAAAACTACTCCTCAAAAGCTGATCAAGCTCAGTCTTCGGGAGTGGGGGGCTCGTGATATGGCTAAAAATGGGGTTTAATCGGAACCGTTCAAATCGGGCACAAATCTTGAAGCCCATGGGTAAAACGGTAATTTCACCTACCCATGGGTCTGAAGCGGGTGCGGGTTTTCTTTCTCGAAGACCCACTAACCCGCGAACGGATCCATCTCAACTGGGTGCGGGTCTCGACCCGCAGCAAACCCGGTCCAGAAAGGATAAGATTAGGGTTTCTGATTAGATCCTAATCAACGGCCCTGATTCACGTCTATCCTTTCACTGGGAATTAGAGATTACATTCCTTATCTAACCACAGGGATTACATTCCTAATCTGATCCCAGTGGCGCCTATAAATACCCCACATCCATCTCCATTAAGAGGTAATCAATCTTTTGCCAGTTTTTACGATCAAGATCATGCACCAATAAATTAGGAAAATTCCTACAACATCAGTCATTCTGTTTATCAATTGCTGATTCTGCCTTACGACACAGTTCTACCATTTGATTTTATTAAAATATCAAATAACCTCAGAAAAATCTGAAATAAATAATGAACAATCTACACATATATATGAACAATTCCTAAAATTTTCATGGTCTAATTTTTTGTATTTGACTCTCGGAAAAATCAACCAAAAAGCATTCTGAACCAGTTTTCTAGTTTCAGTTCTGACTTCAACTTTCAAATTCTTAGATGTTCATCCTAGCACATCCTATCATACATGTATGCAAGAAAACCAATTAAAAGACATAAAAGAAGGTTTAGAGAAACTCTCCACCCTTGGTTGCTATAGAGGAATTGATCTTCTCAAACTTTTCCCTTTGAAAATCCTTCCTTGAGACATTCTTCTTCACTTTCTCTTCTTCCTTTCTTTTTCTCTCTTGGAGGAGTTCTGAAATTTCTAGAGCAAGGAGGTGGAATGGAGTGGAGAAACAATGGAGAAAATAAGGGGATATGGCCAGTTTTGAAGCTCGAGGGGGGGGGGGGTAAGGTAGGTGTGTAGGTGGTTTTGGATCAAACCATGGCTTCTAGCCCATGATTTGATGGTTGTTGTGTTGGCTGCCCATCTAAGCTTAAATGGGTTCCTACGAGTGTGAGACGAGAGGTTCATCGAGCGTACGCAATATATATCCACTGTAGTATCATACAGTGTTATATTTGCATAGGCGTCGTACCGAAAACTAGCGTTTATACTAGTATCAATCCTCTTCGTTCTCGTGCATCTTTTAGAATGCAATCCTCCCATGAACCATCCTGTAACCCTAACCACACACCATGATAGCAAAATTAACCCATAATACTATAATCAAGTGCATGCATACGGACAATATACATACATACATACATACATACATACATACATACATACATACATACATACATACATACATACATACATACATACATACATACATACATACATACATACATACATACATACATACATACATACATACATACATACATACATACATACATACATACATACATACATACATACATACATACATACATACATACATACATACATACATACATACATACATACATACATACATACATACATACATACATATATATATATATATATATATATATATATATTCAGGTATCATACAATACGGGGTGTTACATTTATATTCGCTAGATTTGGTTGGAAGTCTATTTTCTAGATATTTCGACGGATTCAGATTTTCCTAGATTCGGTTGGGAGTCTATTTTCTAGACGTTTCGACGGATTCAGATTTGCGTGTTTGTAACTCCGGAAATCACTGTTTTACTACAGTGTGGTCTTGCTGTCCTGAACTAGAGCCTTGGCTATTTTATTCTTTTATGAACTATCTTGCACACGTACTGGTTTATCTTGCAACTTGAACTTATCACATGATCATGTCATGTTATACTTGATATGTTTTGCACACCTATATACTTGATATCAATAAAATAACCACGCCCTGGTTTAAGGGAAAGATCGAATAATGGATAATTCATAAATGTGTACTCAGAAGGGAGCCCGTGTTTCCCACATTTGGAATTTGGTATATGATTTGGATTATTTGGAATTTGGTATATGATTTGGTTAATTTGGAATTTGGTATATGATTTGGATTACTTGTCCCTGAGTACACTGCCCTCTATGGTCCACTATGAAATCTAAAGCGAAACTATTTATTGTAGCAACCATGTAGTAAAAGCTGGGATGTATGAAGTGCTACCTAGATAGTAATCACTATAAGAGTTGATACATGCTTACTTGATACTTGACTACATGATACTTGATACTTGATACTTGTTTACATAATCTTTGTTCACCTGACTCTTGATATATGCTATATGATACTTGTTCACCTTACCATGCTAGTTGTTTATTTTGACATCATGCTTATTCCATGCTATTAGTTAGTTTTCTCCATGTATTTGTATCCTGCATTACAAGCGGCCCGTAACTTGCAATTGACGGGTACTTGTTTTCTCTTTTCCTCTCCCTGCAATTGTTAAATTATAGATTATGGAGAACAGGTTCCAGACGGTATTGGTGACATGAAGTATTAGTACTGGATCTTGTTATTATTATTTTTGTAATAGTTTGAACAATTTTGTATTTTGATACTTGGATTTGTATTTGTATTTGGGCAATGTGACCCAGGATATTTATCTTATTCAGATCATGACTATTTGAGATTAATGTATTTGGTTTCAAGTATTCTTGTTGGCATTTCGGTTCATATGTGCATGTTGGTTGATTCTTTTGCTTCCGACTCTGATTATTCTCGTAAAATATTGTAAAGATTCTTGAACAGCTTATGGATGATGAAAATCATTTGCTGGACTTTTGTCGCGTATCCGTATTCTGTATTCTCTTTTGGAAAGCGGGACGTGACATTATTATTTTCTTGGAGTTTTAAAGCGAGGATCTTGGTTTTCTTGCGAAGGAAGGATTTTCTTATTTTCTTTATTTTTCTTCGGTTGATTCTTCAATAAGGTGAGCGACTTGTATTTATTTTCTTATTGTTCTAAGCATGTTATATATGATGATTTATCTATTAGAAAGCATGTTAGATGATGGTATGAAGATATAATGAGTTTTGATGAATAGATGAATTAAAAAGAGAATCTTTTCATGAATCTATACTATTGATGATTAAAACCCTAATTAGATGAATTGAGATTGTTAAGGAACTTAATGGAAATTATGGGTATGTTATTTTCATTCACATTGTTGCTAATTTGAATACATATATGAAGTTGTGTGATAATATTGCATGAAAACAAATAAAACTTCACTTTTACTGTGTGTATGCATATATGCACTCTGTTTTGAGATGTGATGAAGGAGAACTTGATTTTTGCATGTTATGATGGTATATAATTATGAGTAAACTAGTGTAAGCAATTGTGTATGAGTTTAATGGATTGTAAGAAAGGTTTGGGATCAAAGAAATAAAGTTTGAAGTGGATTTTAAGCATTTTGTTTTCAGGTCTGTTGGTATGCAGACTGAAAAGTGGGTTTTTTGATATTTTGATGTTTTCGATTGGTTTTGAGTTCTATATGATGCTGAGATGAAATACAACCTTACACTACTCCTTAACATGATTTTACTGATCTATATACTTATATATATTGACACATATACACATTCACATTTGTATACATATTGTTTTTGAAGGTTTTATGAATTTTGATGGAGTTTTGATTGGATTTCAATTATTTTGGTACTGAGATTGTTTTGAACATTAGACTACTCTTATTTGATGTATTTGATGTTCAAACTGAAGCTTAATTACCGTACTATATACTCTTTTGGCTGATTTTGAAGATTTTTTGTGAAAATTCCTATTTTGAGATTTTGATATGTTTTGATGTGTTTTATAAACTCCTATATGTTATACAAGTTCTATCCAACTATCTCAGGAAATTAGTTTTTACAAATTTGCGTTTTTATGAAGTAAATTAATGTATCAGTTTAAAACATGCACAAACTTCCAAACCTGCAACCTGCTATAGTCGACAGTCGACTGAGCTAAAGTCGACAGTCGACTGGTCAGTTATTGAATTTCGAATTTGTTTGTATTAACAGTCGACTGTTTTGTCTTTGAACTGAAGTCGACAGTTGACTGTCGGTTCTTGAATTTTGAGTTTTCGGATTTTTGCAGGACAGTCGACTGTCATTGCTCTAGCTGATAGATTTATTGAGTTTTCTGATGTTTTCTTTAAACGATTGGTTCTTTGATATTGTAGGTTATTAATCTACTGTTTTTAAATGACGTTTTGCTACAGATTACAATATTTACAGAGAGTTGTATTTTGTTTATAATAGGATTTAAACTTGTATTTCTATAACTTCATATAGTAAAATAAATATGTTTTCTTTGAAGTAATTGATGTTTCGTGGTATTCTGTGATTTCAAAATATAATTCTCAGTTATTTAATGAATTTAATATTTTATTTCAATTCTAGAATTTTACGAGTATATTAAATAAATTTGGGTTTTTGATTGATTAAAGAAGTTTTATTAATATAAACATTTTAATGATGATATTAAGAGTTTTTGGAAGTTTTGGTGTTGATATTCGTTTTTGTGAATCTCTAGGAGTTGAGTGGGAATCCTGTGAATCGACAGATAAGATTTTGTGGATTTTGACCAGTTGGGATCATTGGGGTTGTTTTGTGGAATTAAGTTTGGCAGGATACACTAACTCTAGAGAGGAGGGATTTTTGTATTTTAATAACAACCAACTTAAGGACAGACACTAGTGGAGATATGATGGAACTTGGGAAAATTAAGTATATGCTCTTGGTTTTGGTCCAACGGATGCGTTCCAGGACTTGTGTATTGTTCTGTCTCGAGAGGACATTTGTATGTTCACGTGTCGAGGATCTGCAGGCCTATTCACAGAGCATGCAGAGTGCATTCGCGTGTTAAGGGTCGGCAGGCCTATTAATGGAATGTACCTGGTGTTTCTGCACGTCGAGGGCCTCACAGGCCTATTCGTGGGGTATAGGCAGAGAGGTGATTCTCCGGTTTTTGAGCTATTCTTACATAATGTTTGGCGTCGAGGGTTGTGATGCCTATTCGCGGAGTATTCTGGATCTTGTTTCCATCACCGTAGTAGGATTAGTTGCATAACGAGGGATTTAACCTTATAAAGTGGAGAACGATAAGGGCTTGCATCAGACCTATGTATTGTGAGCTGCATAGAATCCGACAAGTATGCATAGAGAGTCAGCATATAGCATCTGTGTTTTCTTGACTTGGTTTTATGCATGTTGTTTCCTGTTTTCCTACACTTAACACTTAGACTAGTTTCACTTGATGTTTTCATGTCTCATTTATTGTTATTTCTTATCTCATTTATTCTTGCTATTGGTACATATTGTTTATGACTTTATCTTTTATGTTTATTCATGTTGTATTTCTTGTGATATCACTCACACCGTTATGGCTGACCCCTGTAGTCTTGGGAGTTAGGGTTATCTCTAACCTCGTGTTTTATAGGAAGGTGCCTGTAGCTTGGGATTTGGATGCATGAGATAGAATGGTGTTATGGCTTATGTAAATTGTAAAAGAATGTATTGTAAAATGAATAATTTGTAATTCAAGATGTTTGTTTTTCCGCTGTGTTTTGTAAAGAAATGATGTAATAAAAGTTGAATATATATATATATATATATATATATATATATATATATATAGGGTAAAAGAGATATGAGCAACTTGCTCATTTAGTAAATGAGCAAGTGATTATGTGGTATGCATGCAATACATTGGACAACTAACCTTTTTAAGGATTTTTCAATCACACGCATGCCACATCATCAATTGCTTATTTACTAAATGAGCAAGTTGCTCATACCCCTTTTTTCCATATGTGTGTGTGTGTGTTTTGGCTATGTTTACTATTACAATTAAGATTGATGCTGGAAATTGTGCCACATATTTCTGAGATATTATATTGGAAATTCGGAGCGCTACACCAGCTCAGCTAGAAGCATTAACTCAGGATCCGAGTAGACCACCTTTCCCACCGCAGAGGCAAGTTCTTGATCAGAGGAGGGATAGTGCACCAGCAGGAGGACCAACTCCAGGTGGAGGTCGTGGCCAAGCTTACAACCTGACCATCGAAGACGTGACTACAGGTATTCAGTAATATAGTTGTTTTGTTTATTATTCTTTCTTTTCTGTTCTTGCATTGGTTATTCTCTCTTACATCATTTGTCCCTTCTGCATCTTGCATTTATTTCATTTATTGATTCATTATTGAGTATTCTGCAAGGCTTTCCTTCCCTACCATACCCTCTTCAGATTTCGATTGTACCACCATACTCGTTTCTCTCCCTTCATATTCAATCCTTCCATGCTCTATTCTCTTTCGTCCCTCGTAGTCATTCTCATTCATTGATTTCTTATTGAGTGTAAACACTACAAGAAATTTGCCATATACCAACGGACACCTATAGTGACGGATCTCTAAAACTGTGGGTATAGGTATCATATACCTACAAATGAGATAAAACACCGTGGGTATAGTCCGTAATTTATTTTCCCCCAAAATTTTTCATTTTCCCTCTCTCTTCCCCCAAAATATTTCATTTTATCCCTCCTAAATCCCTCTCTCCCCAAACCCAATCTCTAAATCCTCCTCTTCCCTGCTGCCGTCGCCCCCCTCTTCCCGCTGCCATCGCCCCATCTCCCTGGGCCACCGGCTCCTCTCTTCAAGATCCCACATCAACAACCTCCCCATCCTCCTCTCCGTTCTTTCTTCGTCTTCTCCTCTCTTCAAGATCCCAAATAAAGTTTAGTGTGGCCGTGGAGAAGAAGCAGGTGGCCCAGCAGGAGGCGGAGAGGTCCAAGTTCTTGGTCGCCAAGGCCGAGCAGGAGAGGAGGGCGGCGGTGATTAGGGCTGAGGGGGAGAGCGAGGCGGCGAAGCTGATTTCGGACGCCACTGCTGGGGTGGGGATGGGGATTTTGGAGCTGAGGAGGATCGAGGCCGCGAGGGAGATTGCGGGGACGCTGGCGAGGTCGGCCAATGTGGTGTACTTGCCCGGCGGGAACAACATGCTATTGGGCTTGAATCCGGCTAATATGGGAAGGTGAAGGTGAAGGTGAAAAATATGTCCGTTGGTATAGGTTTTACGGGCTATACCTACGGTTTTTTGCGCTATACCCACGGATTTTTGTTATCACTATATGTCAAATTCCTTGTAGTGAAATCATTCTTTTTCTATCTATATTATCTTTGATTCTAGTGTTACCCATTCTTTTATTCCTACTTGGTTGTCGATCGACATCGCTCGATCTACAACGACATGTTTGCACCTTGGATTTCTGCGCAGCAAAAGCGTGGTGGACCCATAACCCACATGCCCCAGGATTCTCATGTTGTTTCTCCTCCCTTGCATTGCTTACTCCCTTACTCTTACACTTGCAATTGTCATTTTTCATTGAATCTTTGGTCAACATCATTCGTGATCATTTCATTCATATCCATGTTCCTTCTTATTCTGGAGTTGCCACAATTTTGCCTTTTCCCTTTACTCCCAATTTTGTTATTTCACCAGTTTGCTTTTGCTTTGTTCTATATACCGCCTAAGCAAATTTTGAGGACGAAAGTTTGTTTTAAGGTGGGTATGATTGTAACCCCCATTCTCGATAATAAGTATTTTCAGTGTATTTTCTATAATTTGATTTTTGTAAATTTATTTTATGCTAAATTTATTTCGGATCTTTTATTAAATTATTTTCTAATCAAAAATTTTATTCAATTCGAATAATGGTGTATTTTAATCTTATTTTCTATATCTTATTGATCGGCTATTTATATGTGAGCCAAATCAAATGTATTATTGCTATTTGGGTTATTTTAATAAATTTATATTTTATTATTATTATTATTATTATAATAATAATAATAATAATAATAATAATAATAAGCCCAAACATGCTCAATTTTATAAGCATTTCACTATTTGATTATATGTGTGTGTGCGTGTGTGTGTGTATATATATATATCTATATAATAAATTACAAAGAAAGCTATCAAGTGGCTCTCATTCAATCTCCCCTAAAACTAATGGCCTAGATTGATTTTTACAAAACATATTTTTCCGCCCAAAATTTCAAATCCCAAAGTAAATTCCCCCCCCCCCCCCCCCAAAATTAAAAAACTCATTACTTTATTACTATCTCTCTCTTCTCTCTTCACTTTTTCATATTTCTCTCTTTCTCTCTCTCCCAATATTTCTTTATTTACTTAGAAATTTAGTTCCAAAGACGTGTCGTAGGCACGTGCCAATGGGCAAATCTAGTGTGTATATATATATATATATATATATATATATATATATATATATATATATATATATATATATATATATATATATTAAATACCCTATTGTTCTTTCTTGATTATTTTCGTTTTGATTAAATTTGTTCATGAAAAATTTCAGTTCTTCTTGATTGAGTTTTTCTTGTTGAACCTATTATCTTTTATTTAATTATGGGTATTTTTATTTGAACCCTAAAACTCAATTTGAATTGATCTTGACCCAAAATCGCTATTATTGGACCCTAAATCACTAACCCAATACCCTATTTGTGCCCTATAAATACAACCCTAATGCAAATCCTAAAAATTGCACAATTTTCAAAATCCTATTCGTCTATTCTCTCTTCTATTCTCTCTCCTCTCTGTTTCTTTCTCCCCGTCCAACTTTTCCCGCCAAAATCACCCCCAACCCTATTTCGTTGTCTTCCCCGGCCAGCTCCGGCGACCTCCCCTTCGTCGCCACTCCCTCCGGTGCCCTCTCCTAGCACCACCCCGAAACCCCCTGTCTCCGCCTCTGCTTTGTCGACAGCGCCAGAACCCATAGCCGACCTCCTTCTCTGATCGCTCGACGACAGCGCAACAATCGCTAACCCAGTGCATCGCCTCGCCGTCAACGCCGCCTCTGGTCGCCAGCGCCGCAGCCACTGGCCTTGTCCTGCTGTCGTTGCTGAGTTCTCTTGTCTGTTGTCATTATTTGGGTTATTGCATGTATATTGCACGTGTAATATTGTGTGTTCGTGGGTTCGTTGCTTCGGGATCCTTATCCCGTTATTCTAGTATTCGCTTTCACCGTTTATAAGGCAAGTCACCGTCCTCTTAAATTGTTAATTGTATCAAATTCAAGTTTTGTTGAAACTCTTGCAAGTAGATCTCTTTGTTATCGTATTATCCATTGTTTATCTCTTCGTCGGATCTATTGAGGATTTACACGAGCTAACCCTAGTATTCTTTACATCGTGCCACTTTTGACTTTAGAATTTGGATCTTTCATGAGTGCATATAGAATTGATAATAAGGTTGTTCATATAATCGTCACACAAATAAATTATTGTAGAAACAATTGATAGGTTGTATGTTGTGTGATCGATTGATGATTGATTGATGATAAATTGATGTATGAGCGTGTTCTAATTTTATTTATCATGTTTGACACCCATCATGCTGATTATATTCTTTACATCGTGCCACTTTTGACTTTAAAATTTGGATCTTTCATGAATGCATATAGAATTGATAATAAGGTTGTTCATATAATCGTCACACAAATAAATTATTGTAGAAACAATTAATAGGTTGTATGTTGTGTGATCGATTGATGATTGATTAATGATAAATTGATGTATGAGCGTGTTCTAATTTTATTTATCATGTTTGACACCCATCATGTTGATTATATAATTTATTGACTAAAGAATCGACACCCATCATGTTAATTAATTTATTTTCAAGAAAACTACACAAATCCTGTGTATTGCTTACTGACCTGAATAACTGCTATTTTTGAACCAGTAAACGATCTTAAAATGAATTACTTTCTGAATATGAATTGTAGTCTTATCTTTCTAGTTTTCAGAACATCTTGAACTTTTGAATTCCGAGTTGTGTAGCAAAAGTTATGCCCGTTTTACTACAGCTGTGTTTTTAATTCTAGATTCTCAGATTATTGTACATTCCATGTTTAAACAGTAAAAAGGCTGATCACATGATACAATATTACTCTGAAAATTTTCAGATTGTTGCTTAACATGTTTAGGAGTGCAGAAAATATTTTTAATGAATTTTATTTCGAGTTTTTGCTGATTCTAAAAATAGAATAATATGATGTCGAATTTCTAGCTGAACATAAAATCTGTAAAGAACATTGTGATTGAGCTAGCTACTATTGTCGAATTTCGAACTTTAAATATGCGTTGGAACCGTATGGAAGTCTAGTTTCTAGAATTTCTGACGGATTCAGTTTTTGATTTCTGAAATAGCGAGAAAGTGCATTTTTGTACAGACTACTCTTACTGTCCAGAATTTTAATTTCCAGTTTTTATTGAATTAGCTATTCCTATATCGTTGTATTGCATGAATTAAAATATATATGTTGCATTGTATGATCCTAATGTCCTATTGTTATCATCCTAATTTTTCTATCTAAGTTATCGTCCTATTGTTCCCCTATTGTTGATATCGTTCATCTAATGCCTCTAGACTGCATATTGTATTGTTGCATCGATAAAATAATTAACAAGCCGGGATTTTAGGGTTGATTCAAATAGTGGACAATATAAAAACTGTACTTGGATAAGGGGCTCACGGTTTCCTATACTGTTATCTTGTGATCTTGTGATCTTGTGATCTTGTGTTATTGTGTTCATGTGATTTTGTGATCTTGTGATCTTGTAGCATCTTATTGATAAATTACCGTTATGGATGGAACATTATTATCGTTGCCGAGTACATGAACTATAAAATCCCCCACTAAGTCTAAACGTAAGTTGTTTATGTATAGCAACCATGTGGTAAATAGATGAGCCGCATGAAGTACTACATTAGTCAGGATTAAAATAATTAATAGACTTAAGAGTTGCATCACCTTGACACTGCATATTGTTCCTCTCTGTTCCTATTGATATCGAATATTGGCTAAATATTATTAATATTGATCATTGATTATTGTTACTGAATATTGAATCATTGTTTATAGCCGTTGTATCGATTACCGTGATCTTGATTATTGATTATCGTGCCATGTTATTGATTCCTATTGATACATTGATTCATTGTTATACCGTTATTCCATTGTTCTATGTTTTCTCTACTTACTGTCCACGACTTGCTTCAAGGATAATTTTTCTTCTATTTTTAGATGTAGTATTCACAAGTGTTGATGGAGAATTTCCTGCTGGGAGTAGAGAACAAACTTTCTGAAAATTTTAATATTTTCTAGTTGCTTATTATTTTATTGAACTGAATGTATTGAGTCTTATTATCTATTTGTGATTGGATTATTATTGTATTGGGTTTATGTCCCGGATTTTTATTATTTATTTTCAGACATTGGATTATTATTGTATTTAGATATTTATATTGCTTCATTCCAAGTATTATTATCATGAGATTATTATTATTGCCTGCACAATTGTTCTATATTGATTATATTGTTGAGTTAATCAGATAAATAGCTTATGGATGATGTTAGTCATTCGCTGGGCCAATGTCATGTACTCGTATTTCGTATTTTTGGCAAGCGGAGCGTGACACCCTTACAGAAGAAAGACTCTGCTCAGACTACTCAAGTTCCGATACTTTTAAGCTCAATTCAGAACGAGTTGCTTCTAGAGCCTCTTCCATCTTACACAAGCCTCCATTGAGATTCTGAGTATCAGAATCATGTTGAATATTTAAGGCACTTATTAGCAGCAGTTCCGCCTGTAACTTATTTACTCTAGGTACAAATTCTTGACTGAGCAAGGTAGGCAATGGCAAGTTCCAGTTGTCAGCTGAAACATCTGTAACAATGTTGTCTTCCTTTAGGTATTTCTTTGAAGAGTTAATTTGCTCAACAAGCTCCCCATATTTTTGAAGATGTAAAGAAACTAATGCCTCCAGGTGTAATAACATGGACTGACAGAACTCATTTTCCACCCTACCAGAATTCATAAGCATAGATACTTTATCTGAATCCTTTAAAAAGTCACAATCTTCCAACTTATGAGTGAAAGAAAGAACCCCCTTGTATAGTTCTTCAAAACTTTTGCTTTTATTCATCAACAGTGATTCAAGCCCTTCTTTGGAATGACAATCATCTTCCAACTTCTTGGACAATGCATTACATCGTCTGTTCAGCTCCTCGACTTCATATTACTGTTCAATACTCTAGCTCATTATTTTTGGATAAAAGGCGGGGCCGCTCCTCGGCTAACTTCTGCAAATGCCCCATAAGCAGGTCAAAATTTCAGGGTAGAAACTGTAATATTTCATCAGTGTTTGCATCCATCAGAACTTCACCTGCGTCCTTGTAGTAATCATACACAAATTCCTTAGGCTGTTGTAGAATTTTTTCAGTAGCTGACCCGTCATCTCATTCTTTCTTTCCAAATCCATAACTGAAGTTTGGAGTGCAATATAATTGAGATGAGAAGCTTCAAGTTTCTTATTCAGATCTTCTAATGAAGCTTGCAGTGCGACACAATCGAGATGTGAATCTTCAAGCTTCTCATCTAGGCTCTTAATTGCAAGTAGAGCTGCATCAACAGAAGTCATAACATGAGAATTTACATCCAATCCATCACTAATCTGCAGCCCAATGGAAGTATTGAGCTTCTGAACTGCCTTAATAATAGATTCCTCTTCTTGCTTCAGAATAATCCTGTCATTGGCTTCATTCTGCAACATCTCAACTTGACTTAATAGCCTCGCCAACTCTTGATTTGAGTGCCGCACTTCATCTAACTGATTCTGTAGGTGAACTGTCTGAGATTTATAGTCAGACACCTTTTTAGTAAGCTCGTCAATCCTCTCGAGAAGTAAGATATTTTTTTGGTTTGGGACTTCAGACCCCATGCCGGACTTGTTCAAACTGTCTCTGCAATGTGTCTCAGCCTTTCCAACATCCAACAACATTTGTATCGGAATATCCATAAGACTGCCTGTTTGCCCCTTCGCTGAATTATATGAATCTTCGCCACATCCCTCGGCCATAGGCGACTCAGGTTTTAAACTTTCTCCACAATATGTGCTTTCGACTCAAAAGCTTGGATAATTTTTGATATGCCAGGACCTGCCACTCTTGCACTTGACCGACTTAAGGACACTGAGTGAGAGTACATACCATCAAGTGACTTCTCGAGATTGTGCAAGATGTTAATGGCATCTACAACATGCTGCTTCAAAACCCCAAATAGAGAAGAATATTCATGATCTTCCTCACCGTTCTTCTCAAGCAAAGGCATCTCTTGAGACCCAGATTCTTCCGCTTTGGAATTTATTTTCACAGCACCTTCCACTTAGCTCCTTTAGCTCATTTAAGTTGCTCTGAAGCTGTATCTAAGCTGTATCTGTCTATCAATGGCACTATGTAACTGCTCTTTCTGTTCCTTCACCTCCTCAGATAACTTGTTGCTCTCACCGGAAACTAATTCTTTCTCCTCCTTGGCCTTCTTCAACACATTTTTTTTCTGAAAGCAGGCTCTCTGTCAACGCCAAATTCTCCTTCTGCAATATTTCCAGTGTGACTCTGCATTCAGATAGTTCTGACAAAACACGTGAAAACCCTTCTTGGGACTGATCCAGCCTATCCTGCAACTCACTAGCTCTGACACGAAGTTCCTCCATCTTGCCTTCCATGGAAAGGCATCAAGTCTCAAGTTCCTCTTTTGCAGAAGTCCTAGCTTGGAGTCCAGACTTGCATTGTTCAAGTTCTTCATTCACCACAACCTGGTCTTCCTGTGTTTCCTTCAACAAATTCCTGAGCTTCAACATTTCTTCAAATGATTGCTGCTCATTCTCGGTGCTTAATTTAATCTGCTCATCCAGCTGCAATTGGAAAACATCCCTTTCGACAGTAGTTTAATATAGTAGTTCCCTAACACTCAACTTCAATACTAGAACTACCCAACTGAGAACCTTCTACATTAATCCCCTTACCTTCTTCTACAATCTTCTCCAAATACCTACTATTTGCGCTAGCATCCTCCCCATTGACGGCCAGATTACTTTGCGATGGAGACAGCATGCATGGTCTCCGAAGTTTCTCCAGAAGAACTACTCTCCTCTGGCCTACAAGAAGGATTTATCTCTGCCTCCTGAACTACTTCATCAGATATTGAATGCCTTTGAATCGAAACATCATCTCTTACTTCCCCTTTCTCTTCAGTACCCACAAAATCATAAGATTCAGAAGTACTGTCCATAGATTTATCCAAAGACCCAGTTTCCTCTTGACTCCCGCCATGTCCAGAACTCTGAAGAACCGAACTTTCCTCTGCCTGAACCGAGGACTCAGCAGATTGAATTTGCCCCCCGTCACTGTCATTCTCTACTTTATTGGAAACTAACTGATCCCCTGAGCCATCAACATCGCCCTCTGGATACCCGATACTGTTAGCTTCCTGCATTGCCCCAAATGAGAATTAAATTATACATCAAACACACCCCCCCCCCCCCCCCCCCCAAAATCCACCCACAAACTAATCAAAAAAATCACATCAAATTCCCACAACCTCCTTCGTTTTCGACGGCTCCTCAGCTTCTCCCTTTATTACTGGAGCCTTTCCCATGGCCACTGCCTCCCTTGTTCTTCCTATATTGCTGCAACTGAAATCAAAATGCAAAATTAGCTTTACAACTTCTAGTTTTCATAAAAACCAAAACATTCCCCCAAAAAATTGTCACCAAAAGCAATAAAAAAACTCACATTTTTCTTTCCAGTGACTAACAGATCGCTTCTGCTCTTGTTCTTATCCATCTACTCGAAATCAAACGATTAATCCCCAATTCTTCGATCAAAAAACCCTAATTTTTCAGGAACTGAGATTGGGAGATATTAGGGTTTGGTTGGTTCGAATTGGGGATTAGGGGTTTTTTTGGAGATGGTGGAATTTGGGTGGGTTTTGAAAAAAAAAAATCGGGGGAAAATGAAGCATTTAATTGGGGGATTAGTTAGAGATTAATTAAGATGATCGAAGATTATTGCCGGTAAAAATCGAAGGAGAATAGAGGGTAACGTAAGCATTCGAAATAAAGCAAGGGAATGATATGAAAGCGTAATACATCAAAAGATATGAAAGCGTAATCATATTTTCATACCGTCTGTATACGATACGCATACGGAAGGGAATACGGATATTGAATTACTCAAGACAATTTTTCCGTACTGACCAACTTTTTGAAACTATTTGGCGCTGTGACCCACTTTCGAAAATAATTAGTTTTGGACACGTCAGAAAAAACCGTTATCGAGAAAAATGCCATAGGTTATTTACATGCCGTTTTTCCCAATAATGGCATCAAAATTTTAAAAAAAAAGTGTCATGCCGTTATTTGGAGTAACGACATAGGTTATTTTGTTTTTCAACAGCTTGTAGTTTCCATATAGAAAAAAATTGCAAGTGTGAAAATCTTATAACAGATGTCATTATTTCAAATAACGGCATTCTCAATACTGATGCCGTTATTTGGAATAACGACATCAGTTATTGTTGCCGCTGAAATCAGTGTGGGGGAAAACAGATAGATTTGTAGATTCGAGTGAAGGTGAATAGTCAAACCTGAACAACTTCATCGGGGTTTGACCGAGATCCTTTCACCGTTAACCTGCAAAAAGTGCGAGACATCGGGGTTGATTCCGGCGACGCACCCTCCGACGCTCTTGTCAGTAATCAGAATGATTAAGAAAGAGCTTTAACTAGCAAAAGATTGATTACCTGGTAACAGTGGGGGGAGGGGTATTTATAACCGCCTTAGGAGTCAGTTTCGGGAAAAGATCAAATCCATACTTCCCGATGTAGATGGATAGAAGTGGTCAAAACCACTGTTTGAGGATAATCATGAATTTGAATCCTCTCCTATCCAGTTTGACTGGGTTTCTTACGAGTTGGAACCCATACCAGTAAGACGGATTTGTTCATGGGTTATTGGGCTTTGAAGAAAGACCCAATTCCCATTTCAGACCCGTTTGCAGGTGAAATTACCATTTTGCCCTTGCTGGTCTCAAGATTCGTGCCCTAATATGAACGGTTCCTATTTAACCGTATTTTTAGCCATATCACAAGCCCCCCACTCCCGAAGACTGAGTTTGATCAGCCTTTGAGGAGTAGTTTTACTGATTTAATGGCTTGCGAGGTTGTATCGGAGTTCAAATAAGGGATTTCAGATCTTATATGAGGAATGATGATGTTTTTCTGAGCTGGTAGCTCGCTCAAGATTGTTCTTGAGCTCTTCTGGATTTTTGGCGATTTTTTCCAATTTTATATTATTTTTTCGAACCATTTATTCAATTTTGCAAAGTGATGATTAACTTTCCGGGAGCACTAATTAATTGTTCTAGCCAATAATATCCACGGGCTCAAAAATATTTCCCCGAATTTATAATTATTTTTTAGAATTTTTAATTAATTTTACTGAATTTTTAATTATTTTTTTGCAATTTTTAAATAAATAATTCGAATTAATAAATAAAATATAATTTTAATCACCTAATTACGATGTGGAGCGATCTGGATCGTCCATTAGCCTTGAGCGTGAATATCTGAGCGATCTGACAGCTCGAGTAGTCCGGAGGCATTTTTCTCCGTATGGGTAGCTCGGCTGCCGAGCTACGTGGCCAGATCTGGGTCATCCATCTGGCTCGAATCGCGGCGCAAGAGGCTCAGATCACGAGAAAACATGATCTTGTCGACGTGGCGAAATCTAGGCCATCGATCAGCTTTTGGCGCGAACATCTGGACGATCTAACAGTTCAAGGAGCTCGAAGGCATTTTTTCGCCAATACGGAGGTCGGTGCCCCGGTAGCTCGGGAGCGTCTTCCTCCGGATGGGTACCTCGGTAGCTCGGTAGCTCGGCGCTTCGCTGGTTGTCGAGCTACGTGGCCAGATCTGGGTCGTCCATCTGGCTCGAATCTCAAGATAGCGACTCAGATCACGAGAAAACGTGATTTTGTCGTTTTGTGGATGTGGCGAAATCTGAGCCATCCATCAGCTTTTGGCACGAACATCTCGACAATCTGACAGTCCAAGGAGCTCGGAGGCATTTTTCGCCAATACGGAGGTCGGTGCCCCGGTAGCTCGGGAGCATCTTCCTCCAGATGGGTACCTCAGTAACTCGGTGCTTTGAAGGCTGCCAAGCTACGTGGCAAGATCTGGGACGTTCATCAGGCTCGAATCTCGAGATAGCAGCTCAGATCACGAGAAAATGTGATTTTGTCGTTTTGTGGACGTAGCGAAATCTAGGCCATCGATCAGCTTTTGGCATGAACATCTGGACGATCTGACGGTCCAAGGAGCTCGGAGGCATTTTTTCGCCAATACGGAGGTCGGTGCCCCGGTAGCTCGAGAGCGTCTTCCTCCGGATGGGTACCTCGGTAGCTCAGCGCTTTGAAGGTTGCCGAGCTACGTGGTGAGATCTGGGATGTTCATCGAGCTCGAATCTCATGATAGCGGCTCAGATCACCAGAAAACGTGATTTTGTCGTTTTGTGGTCGTGGTGAAATCTGAGCCGTTTGATTGTGATCAGGTGTGAATCACGATGAGGAAGTCGTTTTTCCCCAATACGGAGGTCGGTGCCTCGGTAGCTCGGATTCGAAAGCCGAGCTATGTGGCCCGATCCGGGGTGTCCGGTTAAGGTCGTGCTCGAATTTTGAGACAGCACGGCCGTAGGTTGTTTCTGCCTTTAAGAATTCTGTCGTTTAACATTCTTAATGGGCTTGAGTGGGGCCCAATACGTTAGAAGCCCAAGAGTCGTGCTTTTTTTACTATAAGTTCTCACCCCCCTCAACACTTTCCCATTCTTTCACTTTTTACTTTCAAAAAAACTTTTTACTCTCGAGTTGCTCCACTAGCGGTGATTTTCGCTCCTGGGTGGTTGAGCTCGCTGTCGCGGCGGGGCGAAGTGATTTCCGGCAAACTATTCCAACCGAGAACGTCCCATCAAGGTATATATATATATGGCAAACTATTCCGACCGAGAACGTCCCATCAAGGTATATATATATATATATATATATATATATATATATATATATATATATATATATATATATATATCTTCACTTATATATATACTTGTCAAGATGTCTAGAGTGTCCTCGGGTAGTGAGGCGTCTTCCTTGGGAGCGGAGAGTGAGCGGACGCTAGAGGTTCCGCTCGTCCAGGAGAAGGGGATAGAAGTAGCCCAAGAGAAGGGGAAGGAGGTAGTAGGGTTGGCTGTGGTCGAGCCCATTGCTTCGCCCGCCAAGGGAAAGGGGAAAGATGTGGCACGGTCGATAATAGTCGAGACAGTGGTAGAGCCCATCAGCGGGGGAGGAGAGATGGGTCGGCTGCCGACGGAGATATCAGGCCATGGGGGAATCAGGAAGTATACTGACGACCTGTTGACGAAGGCCATCTATGGGAGGTCGGAGACGTATGCGGAGAACGAGACGAAGGAGGTCACCGAGGTCGACGACATCGCCTTGGTTCTGACAGAGAGGGACCTGCTCTGGATCCGGAGGAGCTTCATGATTCCCCCGGAGTACACTCTATTACTCTAATCCTCCCCGGACCAGAAGTGCGAGCTTGCACGGTGATCTCACCTGATACGTGTGTCTTTGCCTACGACGCACTGAATGCAGGTCTGTATCTGCCCCTTCACCCCTTCATGACCGAAGTGTTACGATGGTATGGACTGAGTTTGATCCAGTTCATGCCAAACATGTGGTGCCACGTGCTCGGCTTTTGCTTCAGTGTCGAGCGGCGAAGGTGGAGCCTCAGCTCTTCGTTCTCCGAAGTATGTATCGGATCAACCGGATGAACAAGATGGAGCATCGATACTACTTGTCGCCACGAAAAGGTGTCAAGTTGATAGAGAATTCAGACTCTATTAAGTCGTGGAAGGGGAAGTACTTTTTGATCCGAAGCCCTACGGGGTGGGACTTCCCGACCAGGTGGAAGGAGGATGTGCCGAAGTGGGCGAAGGCCGAGCCGGTGTTGACTCCGGTTGAAGCAGAAGTTGCGACGAAGGATATGACCGAGGAGGTGCTCCACGGGTCGGGTCTCAGTCTGATCGACCCGAGTATGCTCCGGACATCTCGTCTTAACTTCGTTTTTTCTCTTTGGCAGAGGCTCCGAACATGGACTTTAAGGCAACCATGGCGGAGCGGAATGTGAGCGGCACCAAGGGCTCCAATGCCAAGAAAAGGAAGAGGACGACCGCGGGACCCTCGTCTGGCCGACCTACCAAAATTCCTTCTGCCGTGGTCGAGACTGTGGATCTGGCATCTCCTCAGCGGTCTGCCTCAGCTGCTGCTCTTCCTCAACCGACCCCGTCCGAGCCTTCAGCCGAAGACTTCTCCATCTCCGCGGCGTTGGCGCTTGAGGCTCCACCCTTCACCGAGAAGGCCGAGGTGATTCTGACCGAGGGGCACAAGAAGCTCTTCGTCCCCGACTGGCGGGTGATGAAACATGATGGCTTCTTGGGGGACTCAGCCATGAGTATGCAGGCCTTGCGCCATCTGTCGACCCAGAAGGACCGAGCAGCCCTGAAAGCGGGGACGACGGGTGACGATGCTCTTGAGATAGCTCGGGCGACGATGTCGGTGAGTCTCCTAATCGATTCATTGATAATCCAAAAAAAATCTAAGTCATTTGCTCAATTTTTCATTGTTTCTTTTCCTCTTTTGTTTAGATCACGTGCCACTTCGACCACCTCCTCGAGCGATATTCCGAGCAAGAGAAGGAGCTGAAGCTATCGTACGACAGGGACCGAGCCAAGAGGGTAAGGGTCGCGAAGCTTTACGAGGCAGAGCAGCGCCGCTCAGAATCCTTGGCCACTCAGATCACGTACTTTGAGACGGCCTTGGCGCAGGAGAACGAGAAGGCAGCCTCGGAGGTGGGTCGGGGGGATGAGGAGAGGGAAAAGGCGAAGAAGGCCTTAGAAGACATGGAGAGGGAGAAGGACGCGGCAGTGGCAGCGACGAAGTCGGCGATAGAGGCCGAGGCGAAGAAGCACATGATGGCGAACATGGAGCAGTTCTACGCCACCGCCCTTGAGCACGTCGAGGCTCGCATCCTCGGCTTTGACAGGTCGGGGTACACACTATAGGGCCCGGCCGGTGGCGAGGACCTCAAAGCCGACCAAGAGGGAGGCGACGAGGACGAAGAGGAGGAAGAGGAGGAGAAAAGGGGCGACGAGGCTGTGGCCGACCACCAGACAGCGATAGTGGAGGTCGGGGAGACGACCGCCGAGGAACCCTCCACCGAGCTACCACTCAAGGTGGCCCCCTGACTTCAGTTATCTTACTTCGTCGCCTTTGTCTCTTGTATTGCCTTATAGCGGACTGGCCACCGCTCTTTTGTAGTAATCAAATTTTTAAATGAATGAACTTCTCTATTTTGAACAAGTGTTGGAGACATTTTGAATTCATTGATTGTCCTACTTTTGAGTCTTGCACTATACTCGTCCAGGCTTAGCTTCTCTACTTTGGTTCTTTAAACATAGCAATTTTCTCAACTTTTTCAGCTAGTCGAATCTTCACCACTCCGTTCTCAGCTAAGTGTCGTTAAGTTGGCTCTTGCTCGGGCTCATAAGTGACTCTTCAAGTCTGAATTGAAGTTGAATCACGCTAGGGCGTTGTTGGCTAAATGAGATTCCGAACTAGAGCGGTTAGAAGAGCAAGCTCGTGAGGCGCCCCCCGAAAGGGAGGAGAGAAGCCCCTCGGGAGCTTATCACTTGGGCCTAAGACAAGTAGCTCTTCGAGGTCTTCTATTCAAGATAAGAGCTGAATGGGACGAGTTGAAAAATGTGGTGCTTGAAAAAACTATGGAAGCGGAACAACTTCGGAGAAGCATCTCTGAGGCTCCGCACGGAGGTGGTTCGAGTCGATTACGACACAAGATCAAAGTGACCGATGAAGCACTTAAAGAGCGGGTGATTGAGTTAGAGGTAGAGAACTTGCGCATTTGG
Organism: Hemerocallis citrina; assembly: GCA_017893485.1. NCBI lineage: Eukaryota > Viridiplantae > Streptophyta > Magnoliopsida > Asparagales > Asphodelaceae > Hemerocallis > Hemerocallis citrina. The sequence goes on from CM030362.1 coordinate 119,382,120, forward strand.
CGGTTGACTGAGGGGAGCAGCGTTAGGAACGTCTCTTATCCTCGGGAGGAGTATGCCCCAGGGCGAACTTTCCACGATCTTGCACTCCGACTAACATCTTAAGTGCGAAGCCCTGGGGATGTGCAAAGTGGGGTTGCTGGTTCGTCAAGTGGCGCTACGGTTAGATTGGGGGCCGAGGGCGCAACTCAACCCGCTGGCTTATAGTCTTCCGCAGAAAGGGAAAGAATGCAAAGTGTTGCTTGTCGGCCTTGAGTGTCGCTCCGGAGGAGCATCCCTCGTCCTAGGTGAGGGTAGGGGATTTCGTAGTCTCATGACTTATATTGCACGAGCTTTTGGTCCTATGTAAGATTTGTATCTTGGCGTAGGACTCGGGTCTTAGTATAAGATTTGTATCTTTGATTGGACTTGTGTGAAATGAAGAAACAACTTTTTGCAAGTGTCTATTTGTGCTTTGGTAGCGTTAGTCTCGATAGTCAACAGTTGTGGGAGCAATTCCGAATGGCGAACCATTTCTTACTCGCTTATAAGCGAGTAGTTGAAGTGGAGTCGAGCCAAGTATTGGACTCCGAACTCGTCATTTAAAGAGAGGATCAACGGTTGTGGGAGCAATTCCGAATGGTGAACCACTTCTTACCCGCTTATAAGTGAGTAGTAAAAGCGGAGTCGAGCCAAGTGTTGGACTTCGAACTCGTCGTTTAAAGAGAGGATCAACGGTTGTGGGAGCAATTTCGAATAGCGAACCACTTCTTACTCGCTTATAAGTGAGTAATAGAAGCGCTTATAAGTGTTGGACTCCGAACTCGTCGTTTAAAGAGAGGATCAACGGTTGTGGGAGCAATTTCGAATGGCGAACCACTTCTTACTCGCTTATAAGTGAGTAATAGAAGCGGAGTCGAGCCAAGTGTTGGACTCCGAACTCGTCGTTTAAAGAGAGGATCAACGGTTGTGGCCTGTGGGAGCAATTCCGAATGGCAAACCACTTCTTACTCGCTTACAAGTGAGTAGTAGAAGCGGAGTCGAGCCAAGTGTTGGACTCCGAACTCGTCGTTTAAAGAGAGAATCAACGGTTGTGGGAACAATTTCGAATGGCGAACCACTTCTTACTCGCTTATAAGTGAGTAGTAGAAGTGGAGTCGAGCCAAGTGTTGGACTCGGAACTCGTCGTTTAAAGAGATGATCAACGGTTGTGGGAGCAATTCTGAATGGCAAACCACTTCTTACTCGCTTATAAGTGAGTAGTAGAAGTGGAGTCGAGCCAGGTGTTGGACTCCGAACTCGTCGTTTAAAGAGAGGATCAACGGTTGTGGGAGCAATTCCGAATGGCGAACCACTTCTTACTCGCTTATAAGTGAGTAGTAGAAGTGGAGTCGAGCCAAGTGTTGGACTCGGAACTCGTCGTTTAAAGAGAGGATCAACGGTTGTGGGAGCAATTCCGAATGGCAAACCACTTCTTACTCGCTTATAAGTGAGTAGTAGAAGTGGAGTCGAGCCAGGTGTTGGACTCCGAACTCGTCGTTTAAAGAGAGAATCAATGATTGTGGGAGCAATTCTGAATGACGAACCACTTCTTACTCGCTTATAAGTGAGTAGTAGAAGCGGAGTCGAACCAAGTGTTGGACTTCGAACTTGTCGTTTAAAGAGAGAATCAACGGTTGTGGGAGTAATTCCGAATGGCGAACCACTTCTTACTCGCTTATAAGTGAGTAGTAGAAGCGGAGTCGAGCCAAGTATTGGACTCCGAACTCGTCGTTTAAAGAGTGAATCAATACACTTGAGGTATTAAACAGAGATAATCCGAACACAAGAGAATTATTAATCAAAAGAAACTCTTTATTAAAGATTGCTAATCGGCCGCTTCTAGGTTGCGAGCCGTTATTACAATGGAAAAACAAATGGAATGGCCTTAAAACTGATGTTGCTTGGAGAGGTGTTCAAACACCCTCTTGGTATTTTAGTAAATGATCGGCATTCCATGTTCTTGGTATGTTCCTTCCCTCCAGGTCTTCAAGTTGATACGCTCCGGGGCGAACCACTCTGGAGACCTTGTAGGGTCCCTCCCAATTTTGGGCTAGCTTGCCCTTCTTGTTGGAGAACGAGATGGCTAGCTTTCTGAGGACTAAGTCCCCCTCCTTGAGATTCGTAGGGCAAATTCTTCTGTTGTAGGATTGCTCGATCCTTCTTCGATAATTCTCTTGGCGAATCGAGGCTCTCTCGCGGAGTTCATCGATAAGGTCCAGATTGGCTCGGAGCTCCTTTGCGTTCTGCTCTTCATTATATGCAATTAGGCAGGAGGATGGCAAACCAACCTCTAATGGGATTACGGCCTTAGAATCGTAGGTGAGGTTGAAGGGTGACTCTCCTGTGGGGGTTCTCTTGGTACTGCGGTAGTTTCACAGCACGTTAGGAAGATGCTCTACCCACAATCCCTTAGCCGACTTACTTAGTCTCTTCTTGATGCCTGAGAGGATTTGCCTATTAGCGTTCTCTACTTGGCCATTGGATTGAGGGTGGGAGACAGAGGAAACCCGCTGCTGAATGCCAAGATCTTCACAAATGGAGCGGAATGTTGCCCTCGCAAATTGTGTTCCGTTTGTTATCAAGACCCGGGGTATACCAAACCTACAGATCACGTTCTTCCAGAAGAACTGTTGCACCCTGTTCTCCGAATAGTTGCTAGTGGCTCGGCCTCAATCCACTTGAAGAAGTAATCGATTGCCACGACTGGGAACTTGAATTGGCCCGGAGATGGTGGGAATGGACCCAGCAGGTCCATTCCCCACATTGCGAAGGGGGTTGGACTTGAGAGGGAAGAGAGTTGAGCTTGCGGTAGGCAACGGATAGTGGAGAATTGTTGGCATGGGCCACATTGTCAGACATGTTGCTCGGCGTCCCGAAAGAGGGTAGGCCAAAAGTACCCATAATTCAAGACTTTGCGGGCGAAGGACCTTGATCCCGAATGAGCTCCGCTTATCCCTTCGTGGAGTTCTTTCAGAGCATATTGAGCATCTTCTAGGGAGAGACACCTCAAGTAGGGTCGACCACCTACTTGGGTGTAGGAACGTTTGTACCAGATTCCCTCAATGAGGGTGTACCGCTCCGCTCTTGTTCGGATCCTGCGGGCTTCTTTGGGATCTTGGGGAAGGATCCCGTCTCTGAGGAGCTCAACTAAAGGCCTCATCCAGTTATTTTCGAGTTGGATCGGTAGCGACTCCATCGACTCGGGGGCTTCTTCTTCGATACTGGGCTTTAGTAAAACTTCGATCAAGACAGTCTGCTCGAGCCTTTAGAGGGAGAAGGAGGCTAGTTTCGAGAGGGCATCAGCCTGGGCGTTCTCCTCTCGGGGGATCCTCTGGAGTTGTGCTTTCTCGAAAGAAGCCATGAGACTTTTGACCTTGGCTAGGTACTTGGCCATACGGTCGTCTCATGCCTCATATTCTCCCGAGACCTGACTCACCACAAGCTGAGAGTCACTGAACATTCGAATACGCTTTGCCCCCACCTTGCGAGCCATGCCCAGGCCCGCTATGAGGGTTTCGTACTCGACCTCGTTATTGGAAGCTTTGAAATTGATGCGGAGGGAGTATTGGAGGACGAAGTCATCTGGGCCCGCCAGGATAACTCCCGTTCCGCTCCCTTCGGCACAAGAGGACCCATCCACATACACCGTCCAGATGGGTGGTCCATTCGCCGCTTGACTGATCTCAGGAATCGTGCTCTCTACTATGAATTCGGATAGAGCTTGAGATTTGATGGCGGTCCGAGGCTGATAGGATATGTCATGTTGTCTCAGCTCGATTGACCACTTCATGAGGCATCCGGAGGTCTCGGGCTTATACAGGACCTGTTTGAGCGGCTGGTCGGTGAGGACGACCATTGAATGGGATTGGAAATAGGGACGAAGCTTTCGGGCCGCCATAACCAGGGCACAGGTCATCTTTTCCAACCTCGGATAACGGAGCTCGGCGTCTCTAAGGATCTTGCTCACATAATAGATAGGCTTCTGTGCTCTATCTTCTTCCCTCACTAGGACAGCGCTGAGGGTCTGCTCCGCGGCGGCGAGGTAGAGGTAGAGGGTCTCTCTGGGTTTTGGCTTGCTAAGGAGTGGGGGATTGACCAAGTAGGCTTTGAGTTGGTCGAACGGCTCCTGCTGTTGCTAGCCCCACTCGAAGCCATTAGCCCCCCTAAGGGCTTTGAAGAAAGGGAGACACTTCTCCCCGGACTTGGAGAGGAAACGCCCTATCACCGCGAGGCGCCCGGTGAGCTTTTGCACTTCTTTCACGTTTGAGGGAGGAGCCATATTGAGTATGTCCTTTATCTTCTCGGGGTTGGCTTCAATCCTCCTATGGCTGACCATGAAGCCTAAGAACTTACCCGATGAGACTCCGAACGCACATTTATTCGGATTTAGTCTCATGTTGTGTATCCTCAGTACGTCAAAGGCTTCTTGGAGGTCGGCGACATGGTCAGACCCATTGATGCTCTTTACCAACATATCGTCGATGTAGACCTCCATGTTCCGCCCGATTTGATCTTTGAAGGTCTTGTTGACGAGACGTTGGTTGGTGGCACCAGTATTTTTAAGCCCGAAGGGCATCACCCTATAGCAGTAGAGGCCCTGATCCGTGACGAATGATGTCTTCGGGATATCCGGGGAGAACATTCGAATTTGGTTGTATCCCGAGAAGGCATCCATGAAGCTCAGCAGTTCATGGCCCGAAGTAGCGTTGATCAAGGTGTCATGCTAGGGAGGAGGAACGAATATTCGATAACACTATACGGAAATACAGGCACGCAACTGAGGTCCAGCAACTTGGTTATCAATTGATTGATTGTAACTCCATGTTCCAGTTGTACGTATTTTATTATGTAAATTTTTGTACTTCAATTTTCAGATCAATTTTATTTTTCTCTTTGGACTCTTTATCTAGAGCCAGAATATTTTTTTGAGCAATTCCATAATTTTGTGATTTTTCGATCGGAGTTTAAATACAAATTCTAACCCCAATTATCCCTAATCAACATTTCTCCCATCTGCCTAACCCACTCCCGCTAATCACTCACATACGGCCAATCTCTTCATCTCATTTTTCTCATTCTATGCCTAACTCTCTCATTTTTTTCTCCTACTCTACTGCCTCCACCACCCTACTACTCCTAATCACCTCTTCCGTCACTGTCTCCTTTTTCATTTTTCTACAACCAACCTCTCTTTCTCTCCTTATATATTATTATATATAATACACATGCATGCATACATGCATGCTGTGTCTCTCCCTTTCTTTTATATATATACACACACCCATGTGCATACAGCCATCCCACGCCTCTCATTTCTTTCTTTCTTTCTATATACACACACACACATAAACCTTTCATCTTTACGTCCCTTCTTCTTCTCTTCCTCTGCCTTTTTCAAACCCGAGAATTCGAGCCAACACCCGAGCTTCAACCAACTCAACCCAACGTCTCCTTGCAGTTATTCACTTCTCACTGCCTTAGTCGTCATCTCCTTGTCACTGTGGTCGCGCTTGCTTATTGCTATAGCTGTTGTGATGTCGCGTACTTGCATCTCGTAGCACTACTGTCGTCTCGTTGTTGCGTTCACGATCACCGTTGTCGTCATAATTGCATTGCCGTTGCCATGGTATTCTCTTCGTCCTGTTCACACTCATAGTCACGTTATAAGGCAAATATCTTGTACACTCTTTTTATTCTCGTACAAGCATTTTCCTTGAACTTGTGGCAAGTAGTCTAGTTATCATCATGTTATATTGTCAAATTCTGTTCTAGTCACTTTTTCCATGCTATATCAACTCAAGAGTGAACTATTAACATATTTCGAATCGTGTTATCGAATATCGAATATTCAACTTTGCTATCTCTAAATTTTTTGACCTTACACTAAGAATTCATCCATGTTCCCGATACTGGATTGAAGATTTTCTACGTGAAAATCGTAGCTCATTGAGTCCCGAATCCAGAACATCTTACGGTTTCTCAATCCGATGTATAGATTGTGAGATATCGTGATTTTAATACTGTCATATCGTAAATTTCTGAACCTGTACGGGACCAATAACCGGTCTCTTGTACTGAGAATTTGACCATGTTCCCGATACTGGATCGAAGAACTTTCTACATAAAAATCGTAGCCCTTCGAGTTTAGATATTCATAACATCTTACAGTTTTTCAATCTGATGTATAGATTGTAAGATATCGCGATTTTAGTATTGTGACTTTGAATTTCCAGAATGCGCGCGAAACATCGAAACCAGCGAAGAATGAAATTATACGCATAGCTACTCTCTCTAGAATGTATCGTGTGAATATGCATTGGAACCGGAAGAGAGTCTACTTTCTAGAATCTCTGACGGAATCAAATTTGCTTTTCTGTAACAACGGAAAAGTAAATTTGAATGCAGATATGTCAAGTTGTCTAAAAATTCATCTCTATATTTTTGCATATGAACCCGTTATTTTTCATATTTAATGAACTGAGTGTATTATTATTCTTATAATAATAACTTGTATAGATATAATAGGTTGATAGCATGTATTTTATACTACTTGATAATTTATAATGACTACTCTCGATACATGTACCCGTTTCATCTCATATCATGATTACTGCCCTTGATATTTTTCTAGATTAATTGTCTTGATTACACCGTTCCACTAGTCGTACCAACTGCATGTTCATAATTAATTATAACAGAATAACAAGCCGGGGTTATAAGAGTACGACTTAATAGTGGACAATATAGGTGAGTATACTCGGAAGGGGGCCAGTGTTTCCCGAAATAGTGATTCTTGATTCTTGATTCTTGATTCTTGATTACACAATTCTTGAATACATGATTCTTGATTACATGTCTTGATATTATCACTGGAAGACCCGAGTACATAATCCTATAGAATTCACTACTTAAGTCTAAACGTCACATGATTGATATACACCGAACTTATGGTATGGGACATAGAATTGCGTGCATTAGATAAGTTAATAAAACAGATAAACTTGAAATTTCCACTAAGCATGATTCTTGATTACATAATTCTTGATCACATGATTCTTGATTATATGACTCTTCATTACATGACTCTTGATTCTTGATTACATGATTATCGATTAACTGAGCCCAGGTTATCAGTCGATTATACTTTGAAGTCTTGAATACACTAGTTTAAGTCTTGAATACACTAGTTTATAGTTATTACTTACATGATCATATTGTCCCAGTTCTTTGTTTCCTTCCATATTGTATTTACACTGCTACTTCTTGTTTCTTCCAGGTTATATCTTGTTATATTATTCTTTTTACTGCTTGTTGCTACTTGCTACCTGAAGCTTGCTCTAACGGGTACTTTTCAATTTTCTTTGAGTTAATGATTATACAGGTACTGATGGACCCGACAAACAGACTCTCTAGACAATCGTTGCTGTATTATTACTACTTCGTGTTGTTTTTCTTTCAGTCGCTATTTTATCTAGTTGTTATAGCAAACTGCTTATTGTACAGTTTTAATTCTGGCACCTTGTATTCCTGGATATCTTGACCCGATGTTGATGTATTATCCAGATGATGGTTATTCTATTTCCAGCTCATGTGATCATTATATTTGCCTGCGTGAATGTGTTATAAATATCTAGTTGAGATTATAATTGTACAGCTTATGGATGATGTATATCATTCGCTGGGCCTCAGTTGCGTGCTTGTATTTCCGTATAGTGTTAAAAATTTACATAATAAAATACGTACAACTGGAACATGGAGTTACAATCAATCAATTGATAACCAAGTCGCTGGAATTCAGTTGCGTGCTTGTATTTCCGTATAGTGTTATCGAATATCCGTTCCCCCTCCTTAGCATCGACACCTTGATCGACTCTACTTCGGGCCATGAACTGCTGAGCTTCATGGACGCCTTCTCGGGATACAACCAAATTCGAATGTTCCCCACGGATACGCCTTCCTTATAGCAGTAGAGGCCCTAATCCATGACGAAGAATGTCTTCGGGCTGAAAGAAAAATAACATGAAGTAGTAATAATGCAGCAACGATCGTCTAGAGAGTCTGTTTGTCAAGTCCATTAGTACCAGTATAATCATTAACTCAAAGAAAATAGAAAAGTACCTGTTAGAGCAAGCTTCAGGCAGCAAGTAGCAACAAGTAGTAAAAAGAGTAATATAACAAGATATAATATGGAAGAAATAAGAAGTAGCAGTGCAAATACAATATGGAAGGAAACAAAGAACTGGGACAATATGATCATGTAAGTAATAACTGTAAACTAGTGTATTCAAGACTTCAAAGTATAATCGGTTGATAACCTGGGCTTAGTTAATCGATAATCATGTAATCAAGAATCAAGAGTCATGTAATAAAGAGTCATATAATCAAGAATCATGTGATCTAGAATCAAGAGTCATGTAATCAAGAATCATGTAATCAAGAATCATGCTTAGTGGAAATCTCGAGTTTATCTATTTTATTAACTTATCTAATGCACGCAATCCTGTGTCCCATACCACAAGTTCGGTGCATATCAATCATGTGACGTTTAGACTTAAGTAGTGAATTATATAGGATTATGTACTCGGGTCTTCCAGTGATAGTATCAAGACATGTAATCAAGAATTGTGTAATCAAGAATCACGAATCAAGAATCACTATTTGGAGAATCACGGGCCCCCTTCCGAGTATACTCCCCTATATTGTCCACTATTAAGTCGTACCCTTATAACCCCGGCTTGTTATTCTTTTATAATTGATTATGAACATGCAGTTGGTATGACTAGTGGAACGATGTAATCAAGACAATTAATTAAGAATTAAGAAAAATATCAAGGACAGTAATTATGGGTATGAGATGAAACAGGTACATGTATCGAGAGTAGTTATTATAAATGATCAAGTGGAATAAAATGCATTATATGAGAAAATCTATATCTATGCAAGTTATTATTACAAGAACAATAATACATTCAGTTTATTAAATATGAAAAATAACGGGTTTATATGCAAAAACGCAGAGATGAATTTTTAGACAACATCACATATCTACATTCAAATTCACTTTCTCATTGTTACAGAAAAGCAAATCCGATTCCGTCAGAGATTCTAGAAAGTAGACTCTCTTCCGGTTCCAACGCATATTCACACGATACATTATAGAGAAAGTAGCTATGCGTATAAATTCATTCTTCGCTGGTTTCGATGTTTCGCGCACATTCTGGAAATTCAGAGTCATAATACTAAAATCGCGATATCTCACAATCTATACATCGGTTTGAGAAACTGTAAGATATACTGGATATCTAGACTCAAAGAGCTACGATTTTTATGTAGAAAGTTTTTCGATCCAGTATCAGGAACATGGTCAAATTCTCAGTACAAGAGACCGGTTAGTGGTCCCGTGCTGGTTCAGAAATTTACGATATGACATTACTAAAATCGCGTTATCTCACAATCTATACATCGGATTGAGAAACCGTAAGATGTTCTGAATTCGAGACTCAATGGGCTACGATTTTCACGTAGAAAATCTTCAATCCAGTATCGGGAACATGGTCGAATTCTTAGTACAAGGTCAAGAAATTTAGAGATAGCAAAGTTGAATATTCAATATTCGATAACACGATCCGAAATGTGTTAACGGTTCACTCTTGAGTTGATATAGCATGGAACAAGTGACTAGAATGGAATTTGACAATAAAACATGATGATAACTACACTACTTACCACGAGTCCACGAAAAATGCTTGTATGAGAATAAAAAGAGTGTACAAGATACTTGTCTTATAACGTGACGATGAGCGCGAACAGGATGAAGAGAATACCACGGCAACGGCAATGCAATTGTGACGACAACGGTGATCGCGAACGCAACAACGAGGCGACAATAGTGCTACGAGATGCAAGTACGCGACAACACAACAGCTACAGCAATAAGCAAGCGCAACCACAGCGACAAGGAGATGACGACTAAGGCAGTGAGAAGTGAATAACCGCAAGGAGACGTTGGGTTGCGGTGGATGAAGCTGGGGTGTTGGCTCGAATTCTCGAGTTTGAAAAAGGCAAAGGAAGAGAAGAAGAAGGGACATAGCGATGAGGGGTTTATGTGTGTGTGTGTGTGTGTATAGAAAGAAAGAAAGAAATGAGAGGCGTGGGATGGCTGTATGCACATGGGTGTGTGTATATATATAAAAGAAAGGAAGAGACACAGCATGCATGTATGCATGCATGTGTATTATATATAATAATATATAAGGAGAGAAAGAGAGGTTGGATGTAGAAAAATGAAAAAGGAGACAGTGACGGAAGAGGGGATTAGGAGTAGTAGGGTGGTGGAGGCAGTAGAGTAGGAGAAAAAAATGAGAGAGTTAGGCGTAGAATGAGAAAAATAAGATGGAGAGATTGGCCGTATGTGAGTGATTAGCGGGAGTGGGTTAGGCAGATGGGAGAAATGTTGATTAGGAATAATTGAGGTTAGAATTTGTATTTAAACTCTGATCAAAATTACAAAATTATGAAATTGATCAGAAAAATATTCTGACTCTAGATAAAGAGTCCAAAGAGAAAAATAAAATTGATCTGAAAATTGAAGTACAAAAATTTACGTAATAAAATACAAATAACTGGAACCGGGAGTTACAATCAATCAATTGATAACCAAGTCGCTTCCCACTATACGGAAATACAGACACGTAACTGAGGTCCAGCGAATGATATACATCATCCATAAGCTGTACAATTATAAGCTCAACAAGATATTTATAACACATTCACACAGGCAAATATAATGATCACATGAGCTAGAAATAGAATAACTATTATCTGGATAATACATCAATATCGAGTTAAGATGCCCGGAAATACAAGGTGCCAGAATTAAAACAGTACGATAAGCAGTTCGCTATAACAACTAAATAAAATAGCGACTGAAAGAAAAATAACATGAAGTAGTAAGAAAGCATCAACGATCGTCTAGAGAGTTTGCTCGTCGGGTCCATCTGTAACGCCCCGCCCCAATACTCAGACAGAAAGTCAGCTCTGATACCATTTGTAACGCCCCACCCCAATACTCAGGTAATTTTAATATTTTTATGAAGACATACGGGGTTCTACACCATCAGTACCTGTATAATTATTAACTCAAAGAAAAATAAAAAAGTACCCGTTAGAGCAAGCTTCGGGCAGCAAGTAGCAACAAGCAGTAAAAAGGATAATATAACAAGATATAACATGAAAGAAATAAGAAATAGAAGTACAAATACAATATGAAAGTAAGCAAGGAACTGGGACAATATGATCATGTAACTAATAATCGTAAACTAGTGTAATCAAAACTTCAAAGTATAATCAATTGAAAACCAAGTCTTAGCTAATCAATAATCATGTAATCAAGATTTGAGAGTCATGTAATGATGAGTCATGTAATCAAGAATCATGTAATCAAGAATCAAGAGTCATGTAATCAAGCGTCATATAATCAAAAATCATGTAATCAAGAATCATGCTTAGTGGAAATTTCGAGTTTATCTGTTTTATTAACTTATCTAACGCATGCAATCCTGTGTCCCATATCACAAGTTCGGTGCATATCAATTATGTGACATTTAGACTTAAGTAGTGAATTCTATAGGATTATGTACTCGGGTCTTCCAGTGATAGTATCAAGACATGTAATCAAGAATCATGTAATTAAGAATTGGGTAATCAAGAATCAAGAATCCAGAATCAAGAATCAAGAATCAAGAATCACTATTTCGGGAAACACGGGCCCCCTTCGAGTATACTCCCCTATATTGTCCACTACTAAGTCGTACCCTTATAACCCCAGCATGTTATTCTTTTATAATTAATTATGAACATGCAGTTGGTATGAATAGTAAAACGGTGTAATCAAGACAGTTTAATCAAGGAAAATATCAAGGGCAGTAATCATCGGTATGAGATGAAACGGGTACATGTATCGAGAGTAGTTATTATAGAATTATCAAGTGGTATAAAATGCATTATATGTAAAAATCTATCAACCTATTATATCTATGCATGTTATTATTACAAGAACAATAATACATTCAGTTCATTAAATATGAAAAATAATGAGTTAATATGCAAAGACGTAGAGATGAATTTTTAGACAACTTGATATATCTGCATTCAAATTCACTTTTCCGTTAGTACAGAAAAGTAAATCCGATTCCGTCAGAGATTCTTGAAAGTAGACTCTCTTACAGTTCCAACGCATATTCACACGATACATTCTAGAGACAGTAGCTATGTGTACAAATTTATTCTTTGCTGGTTTCGATGTTTCGCGAGCATTCTGGAAATTCAGAGTCACAGTACTAAAATTACGATATCTCACAATCTATACATCGGATTGAAAAACCGTAAGATGTTTTGGATATCTAGACTCTAAGGGCTATGATTTTCATGTGAAAAGTTTCTCGATCCAGTATCGGGAACATGGTCGAATTCTCAGTTCAAGAGACCGGTTAGTGATCCCGTGCACGTTCAGATTTTCACGATATAACAGTACTAAAATCGCGATATCTCACAATCTATACATCGGATTGAGAAACCGTAAGATGTTCTGGATATCTAAACTCTAAGGGCTACAATTTTCATGTAGAAAGTTCTTCGATCCAGTATTGAAAACATGGTCGAATTCTCAGTACAAGAGATCGGTTAGTGGTCCCGTGCAGGTTCAGAAATTTACGATATGACAGTACTAAAATCACGATATCTCACAATCTATACATCGGATTGAGAAACCGTAAAATGTTCTAGATTCGGGACTCAATGTGTTACGATTTTCATGTAGAAAATCTTCAATCCAGTATCGGGAACATGGATGAATTCTTAGTGCAAGGTCAAAATTTTTAGAGAAAGCAAAGTTGAATATTCGATATTCGATATTCGATAAAACGATTCGAAATGTGTTAACGGTTCACTCTTGAGTTGATATAGCATGGAACAAGTGACTAGAACAGAATTTGACAATAAAACATGATGATAACTAGACTACTTGCCACGAGTTCAAGAAAAATGCATGTACGAGAACAAAAATAGTGTACAAGATACTTGCTTTATAACGTGACAATTACGATGGTGGTGTTAACCACGGAAAGGAGAAGTGACGTCGGCAATGAATGGCGGCAAGTATGTCAGCAAGACGACAACGAGTGAGCAATGGTAGCAACGGTGAGTAACAACAACAACAAGGTGGTGCGGCGTGCGGAGACGGAATGAGTTTGGGTTGTTCTTCGGGATTCACGGGGCCATAGAAGTGGAGTCATCGGCTCGAAGGTAGAGGGTAAAGTGGAGCTCGGGTGTTGTCTTGGGCTCTCGGGTGTGAAGAAGGCAGAGGAAGAGAAGGAGAAGTGAAGAATGAGACATAGAGATGAGGGTGAGGTGTGATATGTGTGTGTATATATATAGAAAGAAAGGGATAGGAGTGTGTTGTATGTGTATGTGTGTATATAAATATAAAGAAAGGAAAGAGACAAAATGTGCATGGTGTGTGCAAGTGTGTATGAATGTGTACATTATATATATATAATATATAATGAGTGTGCATGCATGCATGGTGTGTGTATAAAATAAGGGGAGAAAGAGATGGGGGTGTAGAAAAATGTAAAAGAAGACAAAAGAGGGGGTTGACGGATTAGAGAGGATTAGGAGTAGTAGGGTGGTGGAGGCAGAGTAGAGTAGGAGAAAAATGAGATGGAGAGATTGGTTATATGCAGAAATAGAGAAGTAGAGATTATAGAGAGGGAGAAAAAGAAGCGTAGGGAGGAAGAAAATAAGGTGATTTAGGTTAGCTGTTGGATTAAGAATTATGATTAGGATTAATCAGGGTTAGAATTTGTATTTAGAGTCCGATCGAATCACAAAAATATGGAATTGACCAGGAAAATACTTTAGATAAAGGGTCCAAAGAGAAATAAAATTGATCTAAAAATTGAAGTACAAAAATTCACGTAATAAAATATGTACAACTAAAACAGGGAGTTACACCTCAGTACATCAAAGGCTTCTTAGAGGTCGACGACATGGTCAGACCCATTGATGCTCTTTACCAACATATCGTCGATGTAGATCTCCATGTTCTGCCCGATTTGATCTTTAAAGATCTTGTTGACGAGACGTTGGTAGGTGGCACCAGCATTTTTAAGCCCGAAGGGCATCACCCTATAGCAGTAAAGGCCCTGATCCGTGACGAAGGATGTCTTCGGGATATCCAGGGGGAACATTCGAATTTGGTTGTATCTCGAGAAGGCGTCCATGAAGCTCAGCAGTTCATGGCCCGATGTAGCGTCGATCAATGTGTCGATTCTAGGGAGGGGAAACGGATCCTTGGGGCATGCCTTGTTAGATCTGTGAAGTCGATATAGATCCTCCAACTTCCATTGGCCTTTTTGACCATCACAACGTTAGAGAGCCACTCCGGGTAGTTGACCTCCTGAATAAACCGAGCTTTGAGGAGCTTCTCCACCTCCTCCTTTATGGCATGTTGGCACTCGGGAGCAAACTTGCACCTCTTCTGTTTGATCGGTCTAGCCCCTGAGGCGACACTTAGATGGTGGATGAGGAGTTCTTCAGAGATTCTCGGCATATCGGCTGCTGTCCAAGCGAATAAGTCGCGGTTCCCCCTTATGCACTGGACTATATCGGAGCAGAGTGCAGAGAGGAGGGCTTTGCTGATTAAGAACTTGCGGGTCGGATCTTCTTCCGAGAAGAGCACTTCCTCTAACTCGTCTACCGGCTCTGACATGGGTTGGATGTTCCCCTGGGAAATCTCAAGGGCCTTGAGGGAGAAGACGGGTCCTCCAGTCGAGGTCATATAGCATTTGCGGGCCGTTTCCTGACTTCCCCTCACTTCTCCCACGCCCGCTTTGGTGGGAAACTTCATCTTTAGGTGGTAAGCCGATGGGACGGCTTCTAAAGCAGCTAGGTCCGGCCGACCTAGAATCACATTATAGGAGGCTTGGACGTCGATCACCATGAAGTCCATCGGCTCCGTTCGGGTAGTAGGAGCTTTGCCAGTGGTTACGTCAAGGGTTATAACACTCTCGATCGTCACTGGCACTCCCGTGAACCCATGGAGAGTGTAGCCGGCAGGCTTGAGCCTGTCCCTCGATAATTGGAGCCCTCGGAAGGCCTCTAAAAAGAGGATGTTGACAGAACTGCCATTATCCACTAGGACCCTCTCCACCTTGAAGTTGGCCATGTGGAGGTTGATCACCAATGCATCACAGTGGGGGATTCGGAAACCCTCCAGGTCATCATTCAAGAAGGTAACCGGGACTCCAAGACCTTTGGGAGGGGTGAGGCTATGCACGGAGTTCACTTGTCTAACGAAGGCTTTTCGGGAGGAGTTGGAAGTTCCTCCCATTGGGCCTCCGTGAATGAGGTGCAGGACGCGCACTTCTTCAAAGTCGGGGGTCTCCTCATGCCTCTCGAGCCGCTTGTTAGCCCCCCTGGGGGGTGGAGGAGGATCGGCCTGGTCCTTCTTCACAAATCTGGCGAGCTGCCCTCTCTGAATGAGGGCTTCGATTTCGTTTTTCAAGGCCTAACAGTCATTGTGTCATGGCCACGGTCCCGATAGTAGCGACACCACTTCTCCCTATCCCTCTTCTTCCTAGGAGTGTTCATCTTCGGGGCAGGAAGGAGAATTGCTTCTTTCTCGGCCTCCATTAGAATGGCCGAGACATTGGCGTTGAGAGGGGTGAATCTCTCAAACCTGGAAGGGGGACGAAGCTGACCCCCGTTGTCCTTTTGGAGCTTTTTAGCTCCCTCGTCTTCAGTGGCCTTCCTCTTACTCCCAGAAGACAACCCCTCGAAAGTAGGGCGGTGCACAGCTTCCTCTGCCCAGATGTACTTCTCGCTTCGGAGAAGAAGCTCGGAGAAGTCTCGTGGGGGCTTCTTGGCCAGGGACGCCCGGAGGTCAGTGTTGAGGACATTGGATTGAAAGGCGGCCGAGGCGACTGATTGATCAAGGGAGGCGATGGACCTGGCCTCCGCAGTGAACCGCTTGACATAGTCCCTTAGTTTCTCGCTCTTCTTCTGATTAAGGAAGAGTAGCGAGATACTCGTCTTTTCGGAGCGGCGGCTGCTTACGAAATGAGTTATGCAAAGGGCCTCGAATTGGTCGAAAGAGAAGATGGAGGAAGTGGCGAAGCGGGAGTACCATTCCCGAGCCGGGCCTTTGAGAGTGGCCGGGAACATCTTGCAGAGGAGGGCATCGGAGGCCTGGTGGATCATCATGAGAGTTTTGAAACTCACGATGTGATCCACGGGGTCTGACTCCCCCGTGTATGTCTCGAACCGCGGAGGCTTGAGATTTGCGGGGACCGGGGCCTCCATGATGGTACGAGAGAATGGAGGCCTGCTCGGACGAAGGTTCCTCCCTCTTAGTTCCTCGTCCCTATCAAGTCGGCCGAGGCACCTCTCTATCCCGTGGAGACGGCGGTAGACAGTGTCCTCCCTTCGACCGTACCTTGGTGAGCCTCGAGACTCATCTTCCTATGAAGGAGAACGGGGGCTACGGTGCCAGTAGCTTGAGACTGGTGAGGACTAGGAATGTGATGGCGGTGGCTCGGAGCTTTGACGAGGACTTTAGGACCGATGGCGAGGGCTCCGAACCGGCTCGGGAGTGGGCACCCTCTGGATGTTATTGTTGTTGTTTAGGTGCGGCATTGAGGGCCCGCAAGACTGCCGACTGGAAGTCTTGAAATTCTGCCCTGGTGATGGGTCCGTTCTAATCCCTTTGGGCCTATCGACCAGCAGGAGAACGGCTTCTCCTTCGACGGTGTTGGGGGGACTCCCTCCGCCTCCTAGGAGAAGCAGACCTTCTGCGGTCGTGCCTGTGAGGAGATCGAGCCTTTGGACGTTTTGGGTGGGAGCCCCCCTCTCGGGCCCACCTCTCATCCAAATGGCAGCGAAGGTCTTCCTCATTCTGTCGATTGATTATGATGTTGCGGAGATCTTTCGACGACCTAGAATTATGGGATGCCATGGAGTCGGTGGAAGGGTTATGTACCGAGATATGATCACGGTGAAGAGGTTGCTTCTGGGGATTAGAACGAGAGGTCCCTACGCCAGCATTTTTAGGCCCGGGTTGAGCCTGCTGGGGTTGAAGATTTTGAAGAGGAGGTTGCCCCTGCTGCAGCGGCTGGACAGGTTGAGGAGGAAGTTGTCCTTGTTGCTGGACGGGTTGGACGAGTTGGAGGGGAGACTCTGGTTGTGGTGGAGGAGGAATGGGAGTGGGTCTACGGTTGGAGGCCGTAGATCTCACTTTCCTTGAAGGCATGGCTGGAGGCGGTCTTGACTGGTGGAAGAGGCTGGATTGCTATTCGGGTGTTCTTACAGATGACGCCATTCTGTTGCCGCTGAAATCGGTGTAGGGGCAAACATATTGATTTGTGGATTCGAGGGAAGGTGAATAGTCAAACCTGAACAACATCACCGGGGTTTGACCGAGATCCTTTCGCCGTTAACCTTCAAAAAGTGCGAGACACCGGGGTTGATTCCGGTGACGCACCCTCCGATGCTCTTGTCAGTAATCAGAATGATTAAGAAAGATCTTTAACTGGCAAAAGATTGATTACCTGGTAACAGTAGGGAGAGAGGGGTATTTATAGCCACCTTAGGAGTCAGTTTCGGGATAAGATCAAATCCTTACTTCCCGATGTAGATGGATAGAAGTGGTTAAAACCACTGTTTGAGGATAGTCATGAATCTGAATCCTCTCCTATCCAGTTTGATTGGGTTTCTTACGAGTTGGAACTCGTACCCAGTAAGACGGATTTGTTCATGGGTTATTGGGCTTTGAAGAAACACCCAATTCTCATTTCAGATCTGTTTGCAGGTAAAATTATCATTTTGCCCCTGCTGGTATCAAGATTCGTGCCCTAATATGAACGGTTCCGATTTAACCCTATTTTTAGCCATATCAGTTATAATTTTTTATTTATAAAAAATTAACTTATTATTCATCCTCTCTGACGAATAAGTTAATTTTTTTTAAAAAAATTCATTACTGATACCGCTATTCCAAATAACGACATCAGTTATAATTTTTTTTAAATAAAAAATTAACTTATTATTCATCCTCTCTGATGAATAAGTTAATTTTTTATTAAAAAATTTTATAACTGATGCCGTTATTCCAAATAACGGCATCAGTATTGAGAATCGCGTTATTTGAAATAACGACATCTGTTATAAGGTCTTCACACTTGCAATTTTTTCTCTAAATGGAGACTACAAGCTGTCGAAAAACAAAATAACCTATGCCGTTACTCCAAATAACGGCATGACACTTTTTTAAAATATATATGTCGTTATTGGGAAAAACGGCATGTAAATAACCTATGCCGTTTTTCCCAATAACGGTTTTTACTGACGTGACCAAAACTGAGTCAGTTTGCTAATTATTTCGAAAGTGGGTCAGAGCGCCAAATATTTTCAAAAAGTGGGTCAGTACGCAAAAAATTCATTACTCAAGAGGAAAAAGGGTTTTTAACATAGATACCCCCTCTCATTTCATATTTGCCTCTCCATCTGTTTTAGTAGTCGACTGATAAATAAAAAGCATAACGATCAGGTAAAGTAGACTCTGTTAAATTTAGCATAATATAATCTCACTAAGTTTGGATTACCGTTGCCTTGAGGGACAACTAAAATATGATTATAACATTGTTGAATTGAATGTTTCACATCACATGCTTCCTTTGTTTGTAATTGAAGGTTGATCTCATTTTGTCTTTAGAATAAAGTTATATTCATGTTTCATGTGAGTGTAAGTATAATATTTTTAATAATGTATAAGAATTGATAATAATTTCTTACAACAACAACAATCTTTTTCTCAAAATAATGGTTTTCCATTTGGCTCGGTTTACCGCAATATCTTTTGTAAGGCCATAAGCTATTATATATATGACTGTTTTCACCCAAGTAAGTTTAGGTCTTCCCCTACTCCTAACTCTGTCATTGCCTGTCCGAAGCCAAGAATTCGGACACAAACCGAAAAAGGAGGATAGTTGTCTTAGGCAGTTGATAGCCAACATAAAACTTTGTAACATCTGATGAACACAACAATATCTTACAAGCATTCTTAAAATAATAAGCTTTGCAAAATTCTATTAAGAGGGCAGAAATGAAAGTATGATTAATTTGTCAAAACCAATTACAATGGCTATAAATGTAATCTACAGTGGCACTAATTCTTTAGAAAAGACGAGAGGAAGTCAATATATGATACAGTCCAGAGCTCAGAAGCTTCAGCAGCAAGGGGAATGAGAAGCTGCAGCTGAGTTGAAAGCGAAGGCGAGTGAAGAGAATGAAGAAGAAGAGAAGGTGTATCTGTTGGTATCAGATTAAATGTAATAGATGAGTATACAGGGGTTTAGTTGCAAAAATGTAAATATGAACCGGTATGGATGTGAAGCAGCCGTTGGATACTAATGAATTAGATTTAGGCTGTTAGATGAGGGGGAACCCACCTTGTAACTGCTTGTAACGGCCAAGTCCGAGTACGTACTGTGCGCGTAGTAGCTGTATAAATAAAGAACAGACTGATGGGTCTGTGTGAACTTTGTGACTCATTTCCTTGCCTCCTCTTCTTGATTTCTTCTTCCCTAACCTTCTAACCTTCTAACCACCATTATACTGACCTAGTAGCTCTCTTCTCATCTGCCATGGCCAAGAACAGGGGTAGAGGTGCACCACTGGTATCAGAGCCGACCGATCTTGCAGCAAATTCCGAAGATGAAGGGGAGATTCCTCAAGATTCAATCAATAAAGGAGTCCTAGGCATGGCACCAGTGCTTGAATGGCGAAGAAGTCATCAATTCTTGAATGAAAGGATAGTGACGGTGGAGAATCAAATGAAGGAAATCCCATCGCAGGTTTCCCAGATTCCCTTGATTTTGGCTCAGCTCCAGTTGTTAATGCAGCAAGAATCATCAAAAGTGATTCCTCCGCCAAGAACCAATGGTAAGCACAATCATAATCTTGAGTTAGATGGAAGTGGAGGTTTGTCAAATAGAGTTGTGGATGTAGGGGTTAGTGATGGAGGTAACTCAATGGGGGGAATTTTTTTTCAAAACCTCCGAAATTGGATGTACATCCTTTTTCTGGTAATGGAGATGTCCTTAATTGGATCTTTCAAATTGAACACTATTTTGAGTTGTATAAGATCCAAGGAGAAGAGAAAGTGAGATTGGCTTTCTTTTTTCTAAGAGATGATGCCATTCAATGGTGTCGGTGGTTTTTGAAGACCAATGAGGGTATAGTAACCTAGAAGGAATTCAAAGAGGGGATTTGTAATAGGTTTGCACTTGGCATCTATAAAGATGCTGCCAAATCTTTGTGTCGATTAGAACAAACTTCCACAGTAATTGAGTACCAAGTGAAGTTTGAAAAGCTCCATTGCTTGGTTGAAGGAGTTAGTGAACCATTCTTGGTTCAGAAGTTTGTAAGTGGGCTTAAGGAAGAGCTTCAACATGATGTGTCTATGGCTGAACCCCAGACTCTTAGTGAGGCTTTCAAGATAGCATTAAGGTTTGAGAAAAATTTTAACTCACTTAGACAGTTTTATCGGCCACCATACAGACAACACTTTAAGAACCTTGTGTCTACCTATAATCCATCTCCCTTCCACTCACAACCTACCACTCCAACCTAATCAAATAACCAATCAGTGAGGGGTTCTAGCAGTACAAATTCGGGAAGCACAGATAAGCCTATCCTCAAGAAACTCACCCCTAATGAAGTATGGGAAAGAAGAAGGAAGGGACTATGTTTTCATTGTGATGAAAAATACCTACCAGGGCACTTGTGTAAGATGAAGACATATATGTGTATAGAAGGGGAATGGGATATTTTCAACCTTCAAGAGGATGAGGAACTAAGACAGTTACTGGTTGAGGATGAGAATGCAGCTATGAGTAATGAGGTTGTTGATGATCATCATCTTAACACTACAGCATTTGGAACTGGAGTTAATACTGAGTGTCTCATTCTTCAAGCTCAACTAAGGGGAATCGATATTCACATTCTGGTGGACAGTGGTGCTACTCATAACTATATTGATCCCTTTATACTAGAAAAAACTGGGTTACAGCTCACCATTAAACAAGCTTTCAATGTAAGAGTTGCTGGTGGGAAAGAAGTAGAAGGAAGTGGATTATGTTCAAATGTAGAAATCCAGTGTCAAGGCTATAAATTTGTAGATGACTTCTTGGTATTCCCTATAGTAGGACATGATGTGGTGCTAGGAGCAAAATGGATCAAGAAAGTTACTGAGGTCACAGTAAATCTAATTGAGAAGCAGCTGAAGTTCCAGCATAAAGGAATTAACTGGGTATTGCAAGGGTTACACCCAGGCTCTAATCAGTGGTTAACAGATAAGGAAGCAAATAAAATTGCATTGCAAACACACAGAGGTTTTGTGTTGTACTTAATGTCAATGGAAGAAGAGAAGAATTTTGCTATTCCTGAAGATGCAAGCCTACTTAATTTACTAGAGAAGTACCAACAAATATTTGAAGATCCAAACAGCTAACCTCCTGCAAGATCCTGTGATCACGAGATCCCTCTAGAAAAAAACTCTAAACCAGTTTGTATTAGACCTTATAGACATTTTTTTGAGCAAAAGAATGCAATTGAAGACATCATTGAAGAGATGTTGAAGCAGGGGATCATTCGTCCAAGTAATAGCAGCTACAGTTCCCCAGTGGTGTTAGTGAAGAAGCATGATGGATCCTGGAGGTTTTGTGTAGACTATAGATCACTCAATCAATAGACTATCAAAGATAAGTATCCAATTCCTATTATTGATGATTTGTTACATGAGTTATATGGGTCTAAATTCTTTACTAAACTAGACTTGAGGTCTGGTTACCATCAAGTGAGAATGAATGCAAATGACATTTCAAAAACTGCATTTCGCACTCACAGTGGACACTATGAATTCCTAGTCATGCCCTTTGGATTAAGTAATGCACCCTATACTTTTCAATCTCTCATGAATGACATTTTTAGACCATATTTGAGAAAGTTTATACTTGTTTTCTTCGATGATATTCTTATCTTTAGTGCATCTTGGCAGGAGCATTTGGCTCATTTGGAAGAAACATTTTCAGTCCTACAACAGCACAAATTGTTTGTGAAAAAGTCTAAATGCACATTTGGGAAAAATAAAGTAGAATACTTGGGTCATATAGTGTCAGCTTCCGGCATCTCAGTTGATCATAAGAAGGTATCTGCGGTCAAGGAGTGGCCCATTCCACAGTCTGTCAAGACGCTAAGGGGTTTCCTTGGGCTCACAGGATATTATAGGAAGTTTATAAGAAATTATGGATCAATTGCTGCCCCTTTGACTGAGTTAACAAAGAAGGAAAGCTTCCATTGGAGTGAAGAAGCTACTAAAGCTTTTGATCAGCTGAAAGAAGCACTCATCACAGCTCCAGTCCTTCAGCTGCCAAATTTTAATGAAGTATTTGTGGTTGAATGTGATGCTTGCAAGTTTGGAATAGGAGTTGTGCTTTTGCAAAACAAACACCCAATAGCCTACATTAGTCAAGCAATTAAAGGAAAATGTCTACATTGGTCAGCTTATGAAAAAGAAATGCTTGCGATACTACTAGCAGTAAAGAAGTGGAAGCAGTACCTCTTTGGCAGGTTTTTCATCATTCGAACTGATCACCAACCTCTCAAATATTTGCGTGACCAAAGATTGTTCACAGAAGCTCAACACAGTTGGCTAGTAATGCTTTATAGGTTCAATTTTGAAGTAGAATATAAGAGGGGAAGAGATAATGTGCCAGCTGATTGTTTGTCAAGAAGGGAATGGGATTGCTCTCTTGTGCAATTGAGCTCTCTTCACCCAAATTGGTGGGATGATGTGATCAAGATGAATGAAGATGATTCTTACTTTAAAGAGTTGGCAGACCAAGCTGGGAAATCAACTAATACTAAGTTTTTGAAAGCTCATGGAGTCTGGTATAAAGGATCCAAGGTAGTGCTTTGCCCAACATCTAGTCTCAGAAGATTGATAATTTTTGAACATCATGATACACCCATAGGTGGTCATTCTGGGTATGATAAAACTTTGCAAAGAATCCGCAGATCATTTTGGTGGAGGAGAATGAAATCAGATATAAGGAGCTATGTACAAGAATGCACAACATGTCAAACTAGCAAATATGTGTGTCAATTACCTTCGGGATTACTCCAGGCACTACCAATACCTGAGAAAGTTTGGGATCAAGCTAGTATGGACTTCATAGAAGGGCTTCCCATTAGCTACAAGTATTCAGTGATTTTAGTAGTAGTAGACATGCTGAGCAAATATGGTCACTTCTTTCCCATTAAACATCCATACACTACATCTACTATTGCCCAAGTACTAACTGATGGCATCTTCAAATTATATGGAATGCCTATTTCCATAGTATGTGATAGGGGGGCTGTATTCACAAGTTCAATCATGAGAGAATTCCTTCGTCTACAGGGTACTAAGCTGACCTTCTCCACCGCATATCATCCTCAAACAGACGGCCAAACAGAAGTAGTTAATAGGAGTTTAGAAACTTATTTGCGGTGTTTTTGTCACTATAAACCCAATGATTGAAGTAAATGGTTACCCTGGGCTGAGTACTGGTATAATACATCCTATCATAGTGCAATAAAATTCACTCCGTATGAAGTGGTCTATGGTAGAGTACCTCCAACTCTCATATCTTACATTCCTCATACGGTGAAAAATCCACATGTTGAAGAGAACCTGCTAGCTAGGGATGTAAGCTTGAAGTTGCTTAAGGATAATTTGAAGAAGGCTCAAGATAGAATGCGAAAACAAGCTGATCAACATAGGCTGGATAAAGCATTTCAAGTGGGAGATTTAGTCTATGTGAAGCTGCAACATTATCGGCAAGTTTCTGTGGCAACTAGAGCTATACGTAAGATGACTCCATTGTATTATGGACCCTATGTTGTACTAGAGCGTATTGGGACTGTTGCTTATAAACTAGACTTGCCATCGGGATCTAAAATCCATCCAGTATTTCATATTTCCCAGCTCAAAAAGCACATTGGTCCTTCCGTTGATGTGCAGCGAGACATTCCAGATCAAATTTCTACAGCCCTGAGTGAGCCAGAGGAAATATTGGATCGGAGATCAGTCATTAAGGGGAAGAAATTGGTATCGGAGGTGCTAATCAAATGGAAACATCAGGATGTTACTAATGCCACTTGGGAGCCGTATTGGGAATTGGTGAGGAAATTTCCACTCTTCGACCTTGAGGCAAGGTCTCTGAATAGGGGGGGGGGGGAGTTGATACAGTCCAAAGCTCAGAAGCTTCAGCAGCAAGGGGAATGAGAAGCTGCAGCTGAGTTGAAAGCGAAGGCGAGTGAAGAGAATGAAGAAGAAGAGAAGGTGTATCTGTTGGTATCAGATTAAATGTAATAGATGAGTATACAGGGGTTTAGTTGCAAAAATGTAAATATGAACCGGTATGGATGTGAAGCAGCCGTTGGATGCTAATGAATTAGATTTAGGCCGTTGGATGAGGGGGGACCCACCTTGTAACGGCCAAGTCCGAGTACGTACTGTGCGCGTAGTAGCTGTATAAATAAAGAACAGACTCTGATGGGTCTGTGTGAACTTTGTGACTCATTTCCTTGCCTCCTCTTCTTGATTTCTTCTTCCCTAACCTTCTAGCCTTCTAACCACCATTATACTGACCTAGTAGCTCTCTTCTTATCCGCCATGGCCAAGAACAGGGGTAGAGGTGCACCAATATATCCTCATATCAACAAATAACCAGTCACTAAATACACAGAATGTTTATGAACTTGCAGTCACCTTTAGATTAAAGTACAGGGAAGAAAAAAAAACAACGAACTTTGCGACAGAAGTGGAACCATACACACCAATTTTTCACAGGAAGGGCTGAGAGTGATGATATGCCATTTATCCTCGTTAGCTCTGTTGAAGATTTTATCCGGGTTTGCTAAATCAGTGGTTCAGAAAGTTGAGCGTTGAAACCAAAGAATGAGCGCTGAGTCAAAGGAGATAGAAATTAAGATGTAAGCACTCAACATCAAAATAGAAAATTGCAATATCTTCAAGGAAAACTAGGCGCAAATTCAGAAATTTAGCAAATACAGTGACTTCATGTTGCAAACAAAATTTTCCTTCCAATGGAAAATTCTATGGGGTGTTGAAGGGTTATTCTCTCACATCGGGAGTGTTTGATAGAAGCAGCATTTTGCAACAAAGGGTAAATTAAGATGGAAGGGGAAAAAAAAAAAAAAAAAAGGAAGCTGCAAAAAAATCATCAGCCTACATTTTACTTGAACTCTTCAATCAAGTCATCAATGAGTTTGTCCAAGTCATAAACATGTAAGGTAGGGCAGAACTATCATTAAATTAAAGGTATTGAAAGAGATAATATAACAATTGGATATGCATGGTTAATCATCTATTACAACACGATCTAGCAGATAGTAACTTACTCTTACAATCACTTTATGCAGTGTCAAAGACTCTTAAAGATGCAAAAGAAGTACTATCATGTAAAAGCCTAAAGAGTCAGATTTATCAAGTGTAACCATTCAAAAAGTACATTTCCATAGCCTACCAGAGGGCTCCTCGGTTTTTAGATATTATATACTTACCACTATTTAAAGGGTTGCTAATTTTCACTATCTTCTCAAATGACAATTTTTATGTGTGGATTTGACGAAAAAGGCCTAGATTAATACAGAAAGCAAACTGTCGCTGGTTTCTTCCCCCTCTAGTTCTCGAATGTGGCAACTAAGGTTGCAAAGCAATGATAATGTGTAGCCATGAATAATATAATTGAGCTTTTCTTGTCAGGACAATATGTTATGCTTGTAGGATAATGGCTCGATTCTGGTTCAGATTGTTTTGGAGTATCTGCAGCAAATGAAAGTTACAGTATCAGTCGACTGATAGAAGGATCAGGCGACTGTCCAGAGAGTTTTCGAAGGCTAAAGATACAAGCAGCAGCAGAGGATCAGACGACTGATCGGTCGACTGCCAGAAGGATTGCCAGTCGACTGGTAAGTCGACCAGTCGACTGTCGACGGGATTTTGAACTAGATCAGGCCCAATTCGAAAAGGCCCAATAGTTTCCCTATAAATACACTTGTTAGGGTTTTGTAATCGGTGACGAAAATTAGAGATCCCTATTTCGGTTTTGCAGCCGTCATTATTTGTAAGGGT
Source organism: Hemerocallis citrina (assembly GCA_017893485.1). NCBI lineage: Eukaryota > Viridiplantae > Streptophyta > Magnoliopsida > Asparagales > Asphodelaceae > Hemerocallis > Hemerocallis citrina. Next base: position 119,408,395 of record CM030362.1, read on the forward strand.
TTGTTTTCGCCCATTGGTGATAATTTGAAGAAGAAGAAACCCCAACCGCCCCGTGGATGTAGGCATGTATTTTGCCGAACCACATTAAATCTGTGTGTCCTTTTGTGTTGGTTTGTTTTTGTGTTTTCTCGCTGGTTCTCTCTTTGTATTCCGCATTGGTTTGGTTATTGATTAGTTTGTATCGCGCACAACAAGTGGTATCAGAGCTGTTGGTTCGACCTAGAGGGAGATGGCGGGTGATGCAGATGCAACCAAGGAAGTTGTGGGATCAAGTTCATCAAGAACAACGATTCACAACGCAAAATTTGAAGTTGAAAAATTTGATGGGACAAACAATTTCGGGATGTGGCAATGTGAGGTTTTGGATGTTCTTGTTCAACAAGAACAAGATGTTACTTTGGAAGTTGAAAAACCTAAGGATATGTCCGAAGCAGATTGGAAGAAGTTGAATCGAGTTGCGTGTGGGACTATTCGGCTCTTTATTGAGAAGGCTCAGAAGTATGATTTGATGAGGGATACCGTTGCTGCGGTGTTGTGGAAGAAGCTCGAAGACAAATACATGAGGAAAAGTTTGGAGAATCGGCTGTATTTGAAGAAGAGACTTTTTCGCTTCACCTATACGGAAGGTATGTCTATGAATGCTCATGTTGAATCATTTAATAAATTATTGGCTGATTTGTTAAATTTGGATGAGCAAATTAAGGATGAAGATAAAGCCCTAATTCTATTGAATTCATTACCTGAAAGTTATGATCATTTAGCAACTACTTTATTATATGGAAAAGATACTGTGAAATATGAAGATGTTGCAAATGCTTTGTTGAATAATGAAACTAGGAGAAGGGATAAAATGGTTGATAGAGAAACTTCTGAAGCTTTGATTGTAAGGGGCAGGACTGAGACCAGATCTGAGTCCAAATCTGGGAAGAAGGGAAACAAATCTCGTTCCAAATCGAGAGGAGTTTCGAAGGACAGGAAAATACCGGCCAAAGATGAATGTGCTTTCTGTCATGAAAGGGGGCATTGGAAAAAGGATTGTCCAAAGCTACGAAATAAGGGAAATTCGACTGCAAATGTGACTGTTGATAATTTAGAAAGTGACGAGGATTTTTCTTTTGCACTTGCTTCTAGTCCCTCACTTTATCAAGAAGTATGGTTTCTTGATACAGCAGCCTCCTATCATATGTCTTGGAAAAAGGAGTGGTTTACTTCTTTGGAGTATATGGATGGTGGTGTAGTTTTGATGGGAAATGATGCACCTTGTAAGAAGGTAGGAATCGGGAAGATTGAATTGCTAATGCACGATGGTCTTATTAGGGAGCTTTCAGATGTATGGTATGTTCCAGATTTGAAAAAGAATCTGATTTCACTAGGTGCTTTGGAGGCCAGTGGATTGAAATTTGCTAGTGAAGGTGGCATTCTGAAGGTGACTAGCGGATCACTCTTGGTGATGAAAGGGCAAAGAAAGAGGAACTTGTTTTTCTTGCAGGGAAAAACATATTTGGGTCAGGCTGCCAGTGTAACTGAGAAGCCTAAACAGGTTGTTCCCGACTCTACTAGGTTGTGGCATATGCGACTCGGGCATGCAGGAGAAAAGGCCTTGCAGGGGCTTGTGAAGCAAGGGTTGCTTAAAGATGCTAAAGGGTGCAAGTTGGAATTTTGTGAACATTGTGTTTTGGGTAAGCAAACTAGGGTGAAATTTGGTACAGCTGTACATCAGACAAAGGGTATCCTCGATTATGTGCACACAGATGTTTGGGGCCCTACTCAGACACCTTCTATGAGTGGTAGACACTGGTTTGTTACTTTTGTTGATGATTACTCCAGACGAGTTTGGGTATATACCATGAAGCACAAAGATGAAGTTTTGACATTGTTCACAAGTTGGAAGAAGAAAGTTGAAAATCAGACTGGTAGGAAGATTAAGGTTCTTAGGTCAGATAATGGAGGGGAATACAAGAATGATCCGTTTCTGAAGTTGTGTGAAGATGAAGGGATCCAAAGGCACTTCACAGTGAGGAAGACTCCACAGCAAAATGGGGTTGCAGAAAGGATGAATAGAACCTTATTGGAGAAGGTGAGATGTATGTTAGCACAGTCTGGGTTGAAGAAGACATTTTGGGCAGAAGCTGTTATATATGTAAGCCACATTGTCAACCGTTTACCATCAGCAGCACTTGAAGGCAAAACGCCTATTGAGGTATGGAGTGGTAAACCTGCATCTGATTATAGTTTTTTGCATATATTTGGTTGTCCTGCTTATTTTCATGTAACTGAAACTAAACTTGATGCAAGAGCCAAAAAGGCTATATTTGTTGGTTTTAGTACTGGTGTCAAAGGTTACAGGTTGTGGTGTCCAGAACAGAAGAAGTTAGTAATCAGCAGAGATGTGACTTTTGATGAGACCAGCATGATTAGCTCGGGACAGTCGACTGGTGGTATAGGACAGTTGACTGGTGAGCAACAGAAGAGTGGGACAGTTCTTCAACAGGTGAGTAGAAGAAGCTCGGGACAGTCGACTGATGTACAGGAGCAGTCGACTGGTGGTCTAGAACAGCAGAAGAGTGGGAGCTCGGGACAGTCGACTGTTGGCAATAACCAGTCGACTGGTAGGAGAGTTTTCCAACAGGTGGAGTTAGAAAATTTGTCAGTTGAAAATCCTGTTCCTGTCCAAGATGAAGATGATGTGGTTGATACTGAGAATGATGAAGAAGTTCCTATCCAGCAGGAAGAATCAATTGCAGTAAGAAGGCAAAGAAGAGATATCAAACGACCGTCTCGTTTCACAGATACAGTTGCATTTGCTCTTCCCATTGTGGATGATGAAGTTCCCTCCAACTTCAAAGAAGCCACTAGAAGTTCAGAACATGCAGATTGGAAAGTTGCTATGGATGAAGAGATGAACTCTCTTCATAAGAATAAGACTTGGGATCTAGTGCAACTACCAAAGGGGAAGAAAGCAATTGGTTGCAAGTGGGTGTATACGAAGAAAGAAGGTCCAAAAGGCAGTGTTCGGTTCAAGGCTAGACTAGTTGCAAAGGGGTATGCTCAACAGGAAGGTATTGACTATAATAAAGTGTTCTCTCCAGTTGTGAAGCATCCTTCTATTCGGATTTTGTTAGCTTTGGTAGCACAGTTTGATCTTGAATTGACACAGATGGATGTGAAGACTGCGTTCTTACATGGGGATCTAGATGAAGAAATTTATATGTTACAGCCAGATGGGTTTAAGACAGCTGGGAAGGAAAATTGTGTTTGCAGGTTGAAGAAGTCTCTCTATGGGTTGAAGCAATCTCCAAGGCAGTGGTATTTGAGGTTTGATCAGTTTATGAAGGTGCAGAGATATTCCAGAAGTGAGTTTGATCATTGTGTTTACTTCAGGAAGTTGCAGGATGGTTCTTTCATATATCTGTTATTATATGCGGATGACATGTTGATTGCCTCTAAAAATGCTAAGGAGATTCAAAATTTGAAGAATCAGCTGAGTTCTGAATTCGAGATGAAGGATCTTGGTGAAGCCAAGAAGATACTTGGGATGGAGATAGCTAGAGACAGGGCAAAGGGCACAGTGAGTTTGACACAGAAGCAATATCTTTTGAAGGTGCTGAAACGGTTTGGTATAGATGAGAAAACTAAGCCAGTCAGTACACCCTTAGCCAGTCATTTCAGAATTAGTGCTTCTCAGTCTCCAAGTTCAGATGAGGAGAGACAGTATATGGCAAATGTACCTTACACTAGTGTGGTTGGCAGTTTGATGTATGCCATGGTTTGTACTCGACCAGACATCTCTCAGGCGGTGAGTATGGTTAGTCGATATATGCATGATCCAGGCAAAGAGCATTGGCAAGCAGCTAAATGGATTCTAAGGTACATAAGTGGCACCACAGATGTGGGTTTGAAATTTGAAAGGGATGACAATATTAGCAGGTTATTGGTTGGATATGTTGATTCTGACTATGCAGGTGATCTAGATAAGAGGCGGTCTACTACAGGCTATTTGTTTACTATGGCTAGAGCACCTATAAGTTGGAGGTCAAATTTGCAGTCCACTGTAGCGTTGTCTACTACTGAGGCTGAATACATGGCAGTTGCTGAGGCCATGAAGGAAGCCATTTGGATTCATGGACTTTTGAAGAGCTTGGGGATTCATCGGGAGAAGGTGGAGGTACACTGTGACAGTCAGAGTGCTATTCATTTAGCGAAGAACCAAGTTCATCATTCGAGGACCAAACATATTGATGTCCGTTATCACTTTGTGCGTGATTTGATAAAGGATGGTGATATTCATTTGGTGAAGATTGGAACAGCTGATAATCCTGCTGATATGTTAACCAAAGTTGTTGGAGCAGCCAAGTTCAAGCATTGCATGAACCTGGCTAATATTTTGCATGTTTGATGATTTGGAATGGGGGGTTGGAATGGTGCTTCGCTATTTGTTCGCCTAGTATGTGATATCATACTAAGGTGGAGTTTGGATTTGTTGTTACATTTGATGATGAGCATTTGGAGTATTTGTGGAGATTGCTTGGGCTACTTGGAAGATCTTGCCAAGGTGGAGATTGTTGGATACTTGGTGGAAGATCTCGCCAAGGTGGAGATTGTAGGATAATGGCTCGATTCTGGTTCAGATTGTTTTGGAGTATCTGCAGCAAATGAAAGTTACAGTATCAGTCGACTGATAGAAGGATCAGGCGACTGTCCAGAGAGTTTTCGAAAGCTAAAGATACAAGCAGCAGCAGAGGATCAGACGACTGATCGGTCGACTGCCAGAAGGATTGCCAGTCGACTGGTAAGTCGACCAGTCGACTGTCGACGGGATTTTGAACTAGATCAGGCCCAATTCGAAAAGGCCCAATAGTTTCCCTATAAATACACTTGTTAGGGTTTTGTAATCGGTGACGAAAATTAGAGATCCCTATTTCGGTTTTGCAGCCGTCATTATTTGTAAGGGTTTGTTTTCGCCCATTGGTGATAATTTGAAGAAGAAGAAACCCCAACCGCCCCGTGGATGTAGGCATGTATTTTGCCGAACCACATTAAATCTGTGTGTCCTTTTGTGTTGGTTTGTTTTTGTGTTTTCTCGCTGGTTCTCTCTTTGTATTCCGCATTGGTTTGGTTATTGATTAGTTTGTATCGCGCACAACAATGCTTACTAAGGTCCCACTGGCAAAACAGATCTCCTTAACTTCTTCGCAGATTAATCAAAACAAATCTATCTAAATTTGTCTGGATCAATTTAATACTCAGCTATCATTCTTTGGTATTAATTTAAGATATTGTAGAGGAGGTTCTCTACATTCACTTTCTGGTCCCCAATAATCGAGTTCAATTGCATCACAAAGAAGTTGAAAGGAAATTTAAATCCCCGAACTCCAATTCCCGGGGTAGGCATCAGTTGTCACAGATTCCCTCATCATGTATTCCTCAAGTCAAGGTCACCACTTTTTTTGTCACCCCTATCATGGTTCACCTTCAACTAGGCATAGGCGTCAAATGAAAACATAACATAATGTATTGTTGTGATCCAACTTGAGGATCTGAATGGTGATTGAAAGTTTGCCTTTGAAGCTACACAGAATTCAAAATTGGCTACTACTTGTTAAGTGATGAATTCATGTCCTATAATCTAAGTTAATCTTCATTCTTTATGCATGTGTTATATTGTTGTTATGTACGTGGTTGAGTAATATTTGTTTATCAGATATCGGACAAGCTTGAATACTGCAAATTTCTTATGATCTTGAATTGTCATTTGTAAGCAACCCCGCCTGTTGATTTCTATTATACGAGATATGACTTGTAGTATTAGTTAGTGCTGTTTTCTGTTGTTTCGACCTTTCTCATGTATTGTCTGTGATACACATATATCAATCAAAATTTTGATTATGGACTTTTGCATTGTGACACACTTGTACTATTGCCTAATGAACATATTATACAAGGCTAAAACTCTATATATATGTTAGTCTCATGTGTCATGTGTGTATAAATCTCATATCAAATAGAGGAGTTTAGATTGCTCTTCAGAGACCCACGAACTGTAAGCCAATGCTTCAGCTTAACTCACATATGCTCTGATTTATGGCCACAAGTCCTGCGGTTCTTTTCTTCCATGTTAATTGTTGATGATATGAGGCTTGCTTTCTGTATTTACACCAGCTGGGGGGGGAAAAGGTAGAGAAAAATTATACAAATGGAAGTTTCCCTAGAAATATTGTTATTATAGGGAGCTAGGGGTTCCATTTAAGGTTGCCCACTATGGACTATAAGAAATAGGGTCCATGTGGTTGAAGTGCTGACCTTTTGGGATGTGGTGCTGCCTAATTTCCCCATGTAGAAGGTGATCCATATTTGCTTCATTTTGAGAACCTATCATATTTAAATGTTTTTTTCCATATATTGAAAGCTTTACATATTTTGTATTATCATTCCCAAATGCATTTATCAGGTCCTGTTTAGAAGAATTAATTATTAATAGTTATTGTTGTGGAGTTATTTTGTATGTGTAAATCACTCGACATCCTTACGTGTTGAGTGCATGTCTTGCATACTTAGGTTTGATATGAAGAGAAGATGATGAAGCGAAGGAGGTCGAAGCATCGATGAGGAGAAGTGAAGAAATAGCAGCAGCAGGCAAAGCAATTGACGGTCGATTGCGCAATTGGCAGTAGACCGTCCCAACTCTATGTTTGGGGATGAGTTGATTGCAGTCGGCTGTTCCTTTGCACAGTCGACTGCCACACGCGGCTAGAAACTTATTGGGCTGATTATTTGTGAATCTTTTGGGCCCAACTTTTTCTACAAGTCAGATCGTACGGCTCCAATTGTGTCTTTTTATTTAGGATATATCAGACGGTTATTGTATCAAGACTAAACCTAGGGTTTCTCTAGATCTCTATATATTGTAATAGCCTCTACTGAGAGAGAGCGAGTACTTCATTGAGAATTCTCCATTGTAATCAACAGATTATTTTCTAGTCAAGTTCGAGAGATGGATAGGATCTTGGTGATAGTTTGTAACTCTTGAAATCTTCTCTAGTTGAATAATATCTTCCTATACTTTCCCCCGGATTAGGTTCGCCCAAACCGAGACAAATTTTTTTGTGATTTGTGTGATCTACTTGCTTAGTTGTTCATCAGAAATATTTGTGCTTCTCGCTCCCTTACTCAACAACTCTGCTGGGCCATAATTTCCTAACAACTGTAGAGCTACGGTTGACGAGTTCTTTGATGAAGATGATATGTCACAACTACGCGAAGATCAAGTAGTTCGACGGTAAGATCGACTTTAATCTCTGGAAGGTAGACATGTATGATGTACTGGTTCAAGAACGTCTACATCTAGCCTTAGATGAAGATAAAGAAAAGTCATCCGACATGAAGGAGTGGGATGAAATTTGTCTAAGAGCCCTAAGTTAATCTGATTTTCATTGACGAGCGAGGTCAAGTGCAACTTCCTTGAGAAGAAAAGTGTAGCAAGTTTGTGGGCAAGACTCATAACTGGCTACTCGGGACCATCATTATTGGATCGGATGTACTGGAAAAGAAACTTATTTCGTTTCTTAATAAAGAGTCTAGAGGTGATTAATCACACAGTATTGATAGCTGAGGAAACTACTGAACTGAGTTCATTTACAGGTGGAGAACAAAAGAGTCTAGAGGTGATTAATCACACAGTATTGATAACACGTGTACGCAATCAAAGATGGAGACTGTTGAGTGTATGTCTTGCATACTTGGGTTTGATATGAAGAGAAGATGATGAAACAAAGAAGGTCGAAGCATCGATGAAGAGAAGTGAAGCAACAACCACAGCAGGCAAAGCAATTGATGGTCGACTGTGCAATTGTCAGTCAACCATCCCAACTATTTGTTTGGGGATGAGTTACTTGTGGTTGATTGTCCCTTTGATCAGTTGACCGCCACGAGCGGTTGGAAACTCATTGAGCTGATTATTTCTAAATCTTTTGAGCCCAACTTCTTCTACAAGTCAGATCATATGACTCTTGTCGTGTCTCTTTATTCAGGATATATCGGACAGCTATTGTATGAAGACTAAACCTATGGCTTCTCTAGATCTTTATATATTGTAATAGCCTCATCTTGTATACTAGTTAAGCTCCCAACTCATCTTGTATTGTCATAGAGATTAACTATCATTGAGATTAATTTAGCTATTGGTGCTCCGGCAATGATACGTCACATTGAACACTTGAATGACCCAATGACCTATGTTTATCGTATCTCCCGTATGTCATTAACACAAAACAATTGCACGGCTTTTCCTTAAGATGTAAATTAGGCTTATTTGTGTTTTGCAGAACTAATATTTAGTGCCGAACTTAATGCAAGTCATAATCCAAATCCTTCGGCGCTTGGCTTTATGTGTGCCTCATAATTGTATGCCATTCTCTTCCATATTATTCCCAATCCAGGAGAACTTGAATGGCAAATTGTGATTATTGCAAGCCTCTCTCTTGCACCTAATTTTGTAGGATAGGAATTTGACGCTAACTAAGGTAAACATGATATTTGGTAGACAGCCCATCGCAAGATTTTAGCAAATATTTGATGAAGACTTGTGCTCCACAGTTGACCCAACTGTGATGTGAAATGGATTAGACGTTGATGTTGCTGAATAATTAAATTGAAATATTGGATTTCTCACTTTCTTTTGTTTTAATGGCATATATATTTCAGGGATGAGAGCCATGTGATCGACTATTCAGAGTTATCTGTGCAGCGGGATTGGTCCTGTAAGATTTCGCCAATTACTATCTTGGACAGGCATGAGAAGGTGCTGAAGAACAAGGTCATCAAGCTAGTTCGGGTTTCTTGGAATCCTCACTCGCCGGGTGAGTCGACTTGGGAGTTGGAGGAGGAGATTCAGCAGAAGTTTCCCCATCTATTCAATAGCTTTTTTTTTTGTTGTTCTTTCCTTTCTTTCAGGGTTGCCCTATGTACAACTTGTCTGAATTTCGAGAACGAAATTCTGCTTGTTAGGTGGGTAGGATTTGTAACCCCTGTTCCTTGTATTTGTATTTCTCTACCGTATTTTATTCCATTATACTCTGCTTATCAATTTGAGAATCTGTATTTTGTTTCCAGTTCTAATAAAAAATATTTTCCTTGTTTCGACTCAATTTTATGCCAATTTAATTCATTGCACCATCCCTATCATTGTTGTTCTTCATGAGGAGTTGACTGTTTCATCTCATCTAATTCATTTTTCCTAATTATAGTGAATTTTGACTCAATCTCCTTTTGGATCCTACTCAAACCCGCTATCCAATAACCCACAATCCGAAACCCTATACTATATAAACCTAATTAACCCCTAACCCTAGATGAACCCTAACCTAATTACTGTTGAAACCCCACATCAGCCACCAACCCTTTCTTCTACCTCCAGAGCTCTGCCATTGCCAAAATCCCCTGGCTTTCGCCACCCCTTGTTCCATCACTGCCTTCGACTCCATCCATTCCCATCACTTTCGCCATCGTCCCCTTGCTCCGCTCTCACCACCATCCCCGTCGCCCTCAATCCAAACCCATCGTCTCCCTCATCGCAAACTCATCCTCCTCGCCTCGACCTCCGAAACCAATACCGTCGACTTACCTCTTCACCCTCATCCCTATCTCCTCGACACCCCATCGTTGAGTCGCCACCTCAACATCGAATCCACCATCATCTTCCTCGCATCACCTCACTCCCGAACCCATCAACCTCGTCATCCTCCGAAACCCATTACCCTCGACCCTGGTGCTCCTCATCGTCGTTATCCCCTACCTCTACATCCCTCGTCGTCGTCGTCCAAGCCCAGAACCCCCGAGCTCCCGCCATTGCCAGAGTCACTTAGCTCCTCTGTTTTTCTCCCAAGAACAGAGCGTCGCCAGTCCTTCATCACCGTCGTCGCCCCTTCGTCGACTGCTCCCTAGTCGAATCTTCGACGTTGCTGCCGTCTCGCCGCCCACAGTCGCTGCCACAGTCGCCCACCGTCCATCGCTCACGTCCATTGTCGAAGCTCCATATGCTGGGTTGATCAAGCAGAGAAGGAGGAGAGTTGGTTGTTTTGAATCTCAGCCATCCGATCTCATCAAGATCATGACCATCATCAGATCTGATCCGATCTCCATCTTGATCAAATCTGATCTCGACCGTCTAATCACCATTGTGATTGGGATCTGTGTTGCTGTTGGATCTTGTTGCTGTTTGCTGTTGTGCGTGCTATGTGCTTCGCCGCTCTATCAATCAACGCCCTCATCCAATCTAGGCAAGTATCTTCTTATACAATTTATTGTTCTAGTACAAGTGTTTAATTGAAAATACTGCAAATAGGTTGTGGTTGTGACTCCTCTTTGGCTTATCAGTTGATGATCTCATTTTATGCCTTATCAATTACATGATCTAAGAGTCACAACTTTTTGTTGATACACTCGTTCACAACTAGCATAATTATGATACATTTCATGCAAAAATTGTCTATTGGTTTCTGTCCTGTCTTTGCTTGCTGTTTCAACCCCGATAACATCAGAATCTGGAATTGAGTTCTGAATATGAAACTTAGCCCCAGATGTCTAGTTTACTACCCTTTTGATGGAATTGAATTCCGAGTTACGGTTTCTGAGATATCACAGATTTACTGCTGCTGGGTCTATAATCGCAGATTCATAAAAAACTGCTCATCACTTTGTTTTACAATTAATTTAACCATGCTACCTGTAAGATAATGACTTGAAATTTTGCATGCTGGTACTAGACACTGTGGAGAACATTCCGTAATTTTTCTGAAATTAATTAATGAAGTTTCAAACCTTTTCATATGTATAAACTCAGTTTTACAAATTCTGGCCGGACACAAATCCTGTGTAGTTTGCTGTTTTGACACCTGATGCCACAACTTTATGTATCTTATTTATATGCGTTGGAACCGGGCAGGAGTCTAGTTTCTAAACCTTCTGACAGATCCACATTTGCTATCTTGTAGCAACGGGAATCGTAGTTTTGGTGCAGCAACGTCATGCTGTCCAGAATTGGTATTCTCGTAGTTCTAGATAATTTTAAATTGTGTTGACCCTCGAATATGCCTTCTAATTATCTTAAACTTGTTCCATGTTCTTGATTATGTTTACTTGACCTATTTCGCACACTTTCATATTTACTTGATGATAATAATAAATAATAAGTCGGGGTTTAAGGGAAAGACTATAGTAGTGGGCAATATAGGTAAGTGTACTCGGAAGGGGGCCCGTATTTCCCAGTACTTGGTTCATGAACTTGTTATATCTTGAGTGTATTCATGAGCACACTACTTGGCTCATGAACTTGTTGTATCGTCAGAGCATTCATGAACCCACGGTTGGTTCTTGAACTTGTTAGTGCATTCACGAACTTGGTTCGTGAACTTGTTACGTTATTTTGTGTTCAAGAACCATACTTTCTTGATACTTGATACCTGAGTACACCGCCCTATAAAATCTACCACTAGGCCTAAACGTAACTGTTTGTAAGTAGCAACCATGTGATAAAAGTATGGCCGCATGAAGTGCTACCTAGATAGAGTTAAACATTAGACTTAAGAATAACTTGTCACTTGTACACACTTGATAACCTACTTAATGCTTGTTACTTGACACTTGTACGTGATACTTGTTACTTGATACTTGATACAATTACATGCTCACTTGTTACTTGTCCCACTACTAATACTTGCCACCCAATCTTGTTACTTGAGTTGTCTTACTTACTAGCTAGTCTCTTGAACTTCACAACTTGCATCCCTATCATATCATGTTATACATTCTTGATTCCAAATCTTGTTTCATATCTCTTGTACTTATTTTCATACCCTTGCTTGTACTATTTGCATTCCTAGCATGCACTAAGGGCATTTGTCTTTGTTTTCTCTATTTTTTTTATATTTATATATATAGACTTAGGAGACGAGTTGCCTACTGGAATTGGTGAGCAAACCTTCTAGGCGTCGCTTAGGGAAAAGACTTTCTTTAATTACTTTGTATTTATGTTTATTAAATTTGTTGCTACTTAAAACTTGTAACGGGCTTGTAGTCCCGAAGTTTTCTTTCTTTTGATCCAGATCTTGAAATTATTGGGATATTTGTATTTGTTTCAAATGCTTTTCTGTTGATTAATAAATTATTAATGCATGCGTGGTTGAATATATTCTTGTTATATTCTTGTTATGATGCTGAGTCGATCCTACAGCTCATGAATGATGAAAATCATTCGCTGGGCTTTGTCATGCACTCGTATTCCGTATTCCTTTGGGAAGCGGGGCATGACAAGGTTTTTAGTGGTATTATCTCATCTAATTCATTTTTCCTAATTATAGTGAATTTTGACTCAATCTTCTTTTGGATCCTACTCAAACCCGCTATCCAATAACCCACAACCCGAAACCCTATACTATAGAAACCTAATTAACCCCTAACTCTAGATGAACCCTAACCTAATTACTGTTGAAACCCCACATCAGCCGCCAACCCTTTCTTCTACCTCCAGAGCTTCGCCATTGCCGAAATCCCTAGCCTTCGCCACCCCTCGTTCCGTCACCGCCTTCGACTCCACCCATTCCCATCACCTTCGCCATTGTCCCCTTGCTCCGCTCTCACCACCATCCCCGTCGCCCTCAATTGAAGTATGCACCATTAAAACATATGATGACCCATGTCAGTTTCAATTTGGGATTCTTGGGCATGAAAATGGATTTAAGTGATAGGAAATTGGGTATTAGGATTACCTGTTAGGAACCTTTTGGCTATAAGCATTTGTTCACATAAAATTTTCTTTTATTCTTTTTTCTTATTATTATTTTTCAGAAGAAGACCAGTGAGCTCCGCATACAGACACATTTCCCCCATAAAAGAGATTGGTGCAAATAGGACTCAAGGACTCGAACCTCTGACCTCATTCTCACTTTGACCTCTTTCTCACTAGCAAGAGGCTTACCCCTAGACCCTAGTGGCACTTGTTGTTCACATGAATTTTGATTTTTTTTTTCCATGCACAGGGATCTCTGCTATATATATTGACAAGCTACACAAGTTAGGTTCGACAAGTTGATCCAAAGAGGATATGCTATGCGCAGTTCTACATCGTGAACTTTTGTGCTTGAAGAGTCAACATGATAATTATATATCTCACATGTTTGTTCATGTTTAAATGCATAAAAATATTCAAGCTTTTTCACAAATTCGCTAAATGAATTCCAACATTAATAATTTAAACAAAGTAAAGCTTTTTAAGTAGATGTAACACAAAAGCAAGAGCACGAGAAATTTCAACTACATTAGAACCTAGAACTATCCACAAAGAGCTTGGTTTGAAGAAGGTCGGTAAGAGCAGAACTCAACTTCTTATTCACACTGGGTCCAAGCCCACCAATTGATATAACTTCTCCATATGCTGCTGGTGCTTCACTTCCAGCAGACGCAATAGGCCCCCTTCATTTTGAACTATCATTACATACTGAATGACCAACAAAACAACCAGAATATCAGACAAAAAAATTTGATATATCAAAGGCTTTGTCAAAAACCAACCAGTTCATTTTGAGAAATAACTTCATTTTTCATTGATCAAATTTCAGCAAGCACTATTAATGAAAATCAGAAAAATGATTCAGGATTGTTGAAAATGTCTTGTGTTTACTATGGACAGGAACATTGTCATCATCACCATCCATACCCATTTCGTCGGTATCAATTGTGATGTGGATAAAAATCACGGTTAATTAGGACCGTGTGATCCCCGCCCAAATCTTGAAGATCTTACGAGCAAAGAAGTCCTTTCTACGACAACTATATGTCCACAACACTAATATTGGTTGTCCACCGGCCCACCACACAAACCACAGCCCAAACAGGGGAGATTAATCAACCATTTATGGTTGCTAATCAAATCCCCTAATAATCAGGGACATAATTAATGATTTAGATGTTGAATCTAAGTTATTGATGAAACCAGTTTAAAAAATCTTCCCAAATGGCTCCTCTACATGCCTATAAATCCAAACCCCTCTCCTCAGTTGCCAGGTAATCACAATTTCAATTATTAAACCCAGTTTTTATTCCTGGTTACTGACTTGATCGTCGGAGGGTCTGTCGTCGGGATCACCCCCGATGTTTCAGGCTGTCCTTGCAAATTTTCGGCAGGACGTCGGCCAGCGCAACCACCACCCATATCTACAAATACTAGCCTCTCAGCGGATCTGATCAAGGGTTGAGATCTAAGCTCTCCACATAAATACAACAACTCATTATTTGTTGCTCCCACACCGAAAAAAGCAGCATTAAATTGGCGTCATTTGTGTAAAACCACAAATCCAACCTCCTATTTAGATCCTTCTTCATAGGAGCCTCCCCCAACCATGGAGCCAAGAAGGCGCCAACTGTGGGTTGCTAAGCTGATCCTCCGCCTCCTCCTCCGGTGCACCATGTTGGGTTTCAAAGTTAATCACAGCGTAAATACACAGCAAAAATCAATTAAAAATTCTGAAATCCAGTCATGGATTCATGCAAAAACCATAAAATGTGTCAGAGGTTTTTACCTCAATGATGGAATGATCATCTCCACAATCCACCAATCACGAGTACTGCAACGTTGCGGTGCCTCTACGGTATCCACACAAAGAATGAAATCGGGCTTTCCCTCACACCATGATGTTAGCTACGGGAAAGGGATGTTTCTATTGCTCTCTCTCTACCTTTCTGTAACGGCTAGGGTTTTTCTTTGTCATTTTCCACAGATACATATCATATATATAGCAGTGAATCCACCTTAAGAGAGTAGAGAGGATGTCGGGTTTACAATCTAATCTAGGTCATATTCATATGTGGGCCTTCTAATTTTGGTTGGCCAATTTAATATAATTAATTGCCCAACCATTGTTGGGAGTCCAAGTGTAATCCCTGTTTTCCGTTTTTGTATTTTGGGTGTATTTTCTTTTTCTGTGTAGTATTTGGATTTGGGTTCTTTATAAAATTTTCGTTTTCTTAAATTCATTTTTATTCAAATTTATTTTTGTATCTTCTGTTAAAATCCGTTCTTTTCATTAATTGTATTTATTGTTATTTTCAAACAATTTTTCTATTATACAAACCCTATTAGTATTGTTGTTATTACTATTCTTCAGTATTATTATTATTACGATTATTTTTATTTTTATTTTTATTTTTATTTTTATTGTTATTATTGTTATAACTTTGATTGCCTATTTAAAAATCCATTTATATTGTTAATTGTATTAGTAGTTATTTCAAATTATTTCCATATTGTAGTACAAAATATATTTTTGTTATATAAACCTACCTTTTTTTTGTTACTCTATTTTTCCCTAATGGATTTTATTCTAAAACCCAATATACTTTAACTATACCCTACTTCCTATTTAATTCAACCCATTTACCCTATTAATAACCTATCCCCATTATTAATAACCCTATACCCTGTTTTAAATCTACCCAAACCCATTACCCTATTTTTCCCCATACCCGAAACCCGATTGCTCCCAAACCCTTCAGCCGCCATCTCTATAAACCCAACCCTAATACCTATATATTTCTTTTACCCCACCTATATGTAAACCCACCTATTCATCTACCCTATCAGCCGTCTTCTTAACCCACCCTGTGTTCGCTCTGTCATCCCCAAAACCCTACCGCCGTCACATCCGTCCATCCCTTCGTCTCTCCCATTCTCCTCCTTGCCCTGTGCCTCGCCCGCTGCCACCACCCAGGAGACGCCCCCTGTCGCGACCACCTCGCGACACAGCCAGCGTTCTCACCCCGGCACTGCTCCCCCTGCCCTGCCTCGCTCCATCGTTACGCCGCAGCAACAGCAACAGCACCGCTGTGCTGTGCTTCTCTCAGCGTTCCTCGGCACACCCTGGTGTCAGCCCCTTTCTCCCTTCGCTCTGACGTCAGCCAGGCGCCGCACCTCTTGTAGCAACAGCACATCGCTGTGCAGTGCTGTGCTCCTTGACAGTGCGCATCAGCAGTGCCTCGCGGTGTCCCGTCATTCCCGCTGCCTTCCTTGTGCACGGGGGTTGGGTTGCGTGGGTGTGCGTGTGTTTTCGTTGGCTCGCGTGTTCATTTGGAGTTCGTGTGTTCGTTGAGGTTTGTGGTTGCGTGGTTCGTTCGGTTGAGTTCGTGTTCCGGAATCCGTTCTCGTTATTCTTGATCCTCGTCGTTTTCGTCATCGGTTAAGGCAAGTAACTTGCATTATTTTCTTTGTATAATACAAGTACTAAATGCTGCCTTTAGTGTAGTTGGGTTCTAGAGACAATTCGTGTGTGAATCCTCTGTTATATATTGTCTCTATTGTGTTGATTCGACCATAGTTGTCTCACGACATACATAACATGAAACAACTAAGGATGACCACTTTTTGGATGTATATATGCATGCTATTTTGTGATATCGTGTGCTTGATGTATTATTCGTGCTATAACTTGTCGTGGACTTGCAAAATACCCTATACCATGTTGTTTGGACACTTAGTGTACTATATTTCTTGTTTGGGTTGATTTAAATGAGTTTTACATGAACTAAATAATTTTATGTTCGAAGAACAATTCTGTATTTTCTGTTACCCCGTTTTCATTCAGTATTTTGGACCCTATTATGGTCAGTATATTAAAATATTTTGTGAACATGAACTGTAGAGAAATCTGTCTATTTTCCAACCCTTCTGACATATCTTATTTTCGATTTATGGATTGTGAGTATGTCTATTTTACTACAGAGGTGTAAAGAGATTTCCAGATTTTATTTTCTATGAATTCTGAAGAGTAATCTATTTTTATCATGATGTTAAAAGTATTATTTTGATCCAATATTTTGCACGATACAACTAAACCTGATTGATATCAACCCTGAAATTTTGTTGATTTATTTGATGAGTTTTACAAACCGTTCTCTGTTTCCAAACAATTACTGTACATGCAGAATTTTCATACTGTTCAGTAAAGAACCTGATTTTCGACCTAATTCTACTTGTTGTTTGTAAAATATTTGTGAATATGAAAGTTAGCATACTATGTCTATTTTATCACCCTTTTGGCGGATTTGGATTTCGATTTATGGTTTGTGAGATATTGCTGTTTTCGTACTGCAGTATTTGTGATTCCAGATTTACAAAACTGTCGTATCTTGTTGTTTTCTAATTTTACTTGACTATTCTATTTATGTTGGAAAATTATGAAACTTTATTTTCTTTTACTAAACATACTAGAAAATACTCCAGATTTTTCGTGAATTTAATTGCTAAGTTTTCATGGTATTTTCCTGACATTGAATACAAACTACTGATTTCTGGCTGAACACGTTTTCTGGATTCAAATCTGTTTTGAGACCTGTTGTTGTGAAATATCATATGACTTATATATGTTTGCTGGATTCGGCCAGAAGTCTATTTTCCAGATTCTTTGACGGATCCAGGTTTGCACTTTTGTAGCAACGGAAATTTCAGATTTAGTGCAGTACTGTCTTACTGTCCTGAACTAGAGTTTTCGTTGTTATATCCTGTTATGTATTGTTTATCGCTTGTACATGTTTATTTTTCATCCTGTACCTATTGCTTATTCATGTCATGTTATTCTTGCTCTGTTTGTTACGCATACATGCCGGGGTTAAAGGAAAGACCTTAGTAGTGGACAATATAGGTATGTGTACTCAGAAGGGGGCCTGTGATCCCATTATCTGTTGCCATAATTCGTGATTACATGATTCATGCCTGTTATTATTATATTCTGCCATGAACTCACGAATACATGATTCATGCATGTTATTATTATATTATGCCATGAACTCACGACTACATGATTCATGCATGTTATTATTATATGTTGTCATGTTTCATGATTACATGATTCATGCCTGTTATTACATGTTGCCATGTTTCATGACTACATGATTCATGCTTGTTTCTGTTGCCACGATTTCACTACGTGATTTGTGCCTGTTTACCTATTACTTATTACTTGACTTGACGCCTGAGTACATGGCCCTATGGAAACCCACCACTAGGTCTAAACGCAACTTGTTTGAATATAGCAACCATGTAGTAAAAAGATGGATGCATGAAGTGCTACCTAGATAGTAATAATACAAGACTTGACATGACATAATACCTGATACGTGAATACCTGTTACATGCTTGCCTATTACATATTATATACACCTGTTATTACTTGATTCTGTTCATGATTCATGTCAGTTGTTCTATTTTGTTATCATGCCTATTCCATGCTATCTGTTTATCTTTCCCATGTACTTGTATCCTGCACTACAACCGGCCCGTAACTTGCATTGACGGGAGTTTGTTTTCTTTTTCCTCTTCCTGCAATTTATTAAATTGCAGATTTTGGAGACCAGTTGCCAGATGGAGTTGGTAATATGAGATATTAGTGCTGGAGTTTTTTTTATTATTTCTTGTTGTTTATTTTGAACAATTGTATTTTGCTGCTTGGATTTATTTGTATTGGGCAATGTGACCCAGAATATTGACTTGTCCAGTTTTGATTTATTTGAGATTATAATATTTTGGTTTCAAATAAATCATGTTGGTATTCTGATTCATATATGCATGCTTGGTTGACTTTTCTTGCTTCCGACTCTGATTATTTCCTGTGAAATGTTGTAAAGATTCCTGACAGCTTATGGATGATGGAAATCATTCGCTGGACTTAGTTACGTATCCGTATTCCGTATTCCTTTTTGGGAAGTGGGGCGTGACACCAAGTCTTACTCAGATTCCCAATTAAACTCATCTTATGAATTTAAATCCCAATTTTGATATATTCTAGATGTGTGGCCATGTAGGTTCTCATTACATTGATAGTAATATTAAAATCATATTTTAGTATTACAATGGGGGGTATCTAGTAATACATCACTGCTACTCAAAGTAACGGAAATTTTAGTGATTTAAAATTATATATATGTGGCCAATGTTACCATGCAGTCTAGTTCTTTTGTCCAGATATCTTAATTGACCATAAGGCATGGAGCGTGTCAACCTTGTATAGATCAATCTTTGGTTTCCTGATGTTCGAGTAGACTTATTAAAACAAATGAGATCAATATCTCATATCGACTCATTTGAGCATGACCATACATTTTGCAGTCTCACTCAATCAAGGGGCCCGAAAATATCACTCATGTTATGTAAGAGGGACAAATCCTATCTAAGTCATTCACATCTCTCCGCATGATTCATAGTATGTCCAATAGCCGACTTTATAATCACCTTATCACATACGACGTTTGACGGTATTAAAACATATAACTTCTCATGTATGGAACCGTAGTGATTTCAAGTCAAAGGACCACGTCCACTATGATCATTGTGAGAATCGCTCATGATACTCACGTAACGATCCATCTAGCGTTCTTATAGTGGGTCAATCCAGTACATTATTTCTCTAATATGCACCCATGTGAAGACTTGATATCTCATATCCTTGACCCGTAAGATATGGTCATCAGTCTACGCACATACTAGTCTCTATGTATTATTGTTATCCTAATTCACAATAATATTTGACTAAGGATATTTAAGAATAGTGTTTTGATTACAACCAATAGGATCTCACAATCAAGTCATGCACTTGATGTCCCATGGTATTGAACATACTATTTTAAGGACTTTATTATGTTCATTTAATCACAATAAACAACGCAATAAATAAAATGTCTTATATATGAAATAAATGTAATGATATAATGTAAACTAGCAAGGTCAAATATAAGGTTGGCTTCTATGGCATACACCAACACACCCCTCCCGCAACAGGGTTGCCACTCAAGGGTCACAACGTCGACACTCGAAGCGTCGACCTGAACCCTCGATTCCCAAAGGTCGGCGTCACGCCCATACGACCTCTAGCTCAGCCAGCCGGGGGGCTGAACCCTCTAGAGGGTTGGACCTCTGGAACCTCATCAATAACCGACAGTAGGAGAAAGACCTCCGCAATTGCATCGAGTAGAATAGCTCTAAGAACTGGGGTCCCCATTCAAAGCACCAGGGAAGCCGAAGGAGTCGCTCCCCCATGGTCGGCGGACCCAGCGGTCTCCCTCCCATCGTGACCAGAGGGGGGAGTGAAGTCCGTCCCCAGTCAACCATCAAGCCCCAGGGCCGAACCAAATGGAAGGCACCCCCATTACACTAGCAGAGTTCCAGGATTTTCGGGAAGAAGTCATTCGGGCTCTCCGCCAAGAGCCCAAACAGGATCAGCAGCCGAGCCTTCCTCGCACCGGGGTTGTCCATATCGAGGAGTCCTACGGGTCCACCCGGTCTGAGGAATGTGAAGATGAGGTGCTTAAATGCCTCAAGCGGATGGAAGACCGGCTTGCTCGGATAGGAGAATAGGAGAGGCAGCAAAGCAGGGGGTACCAGCCTGTCTAGCCTCCTTTCTCCTCCCTCATCCTTGAAGCACCGGTCCCCTGAGACTTCAAACCTCCTACCTTCGAGTCGTATAATGGCAAAACCGACCTGGTGGACCATGTTGAGAGTTTTAAAACTCTCATGATGATCCACAATGCCTTAGAAGCCCTCTTCTGCTAGATGTTCCTCGCTACCCTCTGGGGCTCAGCAAGAGAATGGTACTCTCGGCTCACCCCCCAACTCCATCTTCTAATTTGACCAGCTAGAAGAGAGCTTCTTAACTCACTTTGTCACGAGCAAAAGAGCGGAGAAAATAAGTGCCTCGCTACTGGACTTGAAGCAGAAGGAAGGAGAGACCCTCTGGAGATTTGTCCAGAAGTTCACAGCGGAGGCTTGGTCCATCCCTTTGTTGAATTCCGGAGTAGCAATCGCCGCCTTCAGGCACAACGTCAGACATGACCTCCTGAAGACCTCCCTCACCAAGAAGTCTCCCTCGGACTTCATGACCTCTTGGCCCGGATTGAAAAATACATCCGAGCCGAGAAAGCCCTCCGTCCTGTAGAAAATGAGTCCTCCCCCAAGGGGAAACA
Organism: Hemerocallis citrina; assembly: GCA_017893485.1. NCBI lineage: Eukaryota > Viridiplantae > Streptophyta > Magnoliopsida > Asparagales > Asphodelaceae > Hemerocallis > Hemerocallis citrina. Next base: position 119,429,392 of record CM030362.1, read on the forward strand.
GAAGATGGACAACATCGAGGCTCTAAAAGGTCTCAGAAGGATGCCTCGAGGCAGAGACGACATTTCCCTGCGCCTTGGTTCGAAAAATTCACCCCTCTCACCGCCAGCATCTCGGCAGTATTGATGGAAATAGAATATGAAGGGCTCATCCGCCGCCCTCTGTGAAGGGCTATTCCTGGGCAGAACAGGGATAAAAGGTTCTTTTGGCGGTTCCATTGGGACCACGGTCATGAGATCGACGATTGTCGTGCCATAAAAGACGAGATTTAAGCTCTAATCAAGAGGGGATACTTGTCCAAGTTCACCCAGAAAGATAAGAGGAACACTTCGCCTCCCTGAGCCTCAAATAAGCATCCAGAACAAGACTCCGAACCCTAGGAGTCCGAGCCAAGCGCCATTCTTTATTCCATACATGGAGGACCTGTTAAAGGGGGCTCCAACTCCTCCAGGATGGTGTTCGTCTGAGAGGTGAACTCGATCTACAATTGCCCTCCTTCCAGAAATTCGGGGTTGCCCGTATCCTTCTCAGACAAGGACCTCGAAGGCATCCACACACCCCACTACGATGCTTTAGTGATCAGCCTCGGTTTAGCGAACTACGAGGTTCAATGCATTCTTGTCGACAACGACAATTCGGTTAATATCCGCTTCTTTGAGGCCTTTGAAGGCCTCGGACTCACCAAAGGTAGGCTAAAACCGGCCGGTTACACCCTCTACGGATTCTCAGAAGCCCCAGTTCAGATTGAGGAAATCGTTAGACTGGATGTAACCACCGGTAAATCTCCAACAGCCTGAACGAGGCAATGGACATCATGGTGGTTAACGTCAAAGCTGCCTACAACGACATCTTCAGGCGTCTCGGCCTTGCATCCCTCCAGGCCGTTGTCGCGGCATACCATATGAAGATGAAGTTCCCCACGAAGTTTGAAGTTGAAATTGTTAAGGGCAGTCAAGAGGTAGCCCGGGCATGCTATACCGCCACCATAGGGGGCCCCATCCTTTCTCTTGATGCAGTAGAGCTTCCCTCCAAAAGAGTTCGATTGGCTCCAAGCCCGTTGATGAGATACAGGAGGTCCCTTTCTCCCAAGGAGACGCAACTAGGAAAATCCAAGTTAGCAAGGTCCTGCCTCCCGAGCTCAAGGAAGATATCATCACCTGCGTTCGAAGGAACCGGGATATATTCGCCTGGACAACCTCAAATATGTCAGGCATTTCCGAAGATCTGATAATGCATAATCTAAGTGTTGATCCGAAGGTGAAACCAATCCAGTAGAAGCACCGAAAGTTAGCCCCAAATAGGCAACAAGTTGTGAAAGGGGAAGTCAATAAACTCCTCGCCGCCTGATTCATCCAGGAAGTCAACTACCCGGAGTGGTTGAAAAATATTGTTATGGTGAAGAAGGCAAGCGGCAAGTGCAGGATCTGCATTGATTTCACTGACCTCAATAAGGCATGCCCAAATGATCCTTTCCCCTTCCAAGTATCGACGCTCTGATTGATGCTACATCCGGACCTGAACTCCTAAGCTTCATGGATGCCTTCTCCGAATGTTCCCTCCGGATATTCCGAAGACTTCATTTGTCACTGATCAGGGATCCTGTTACTACTGATTCATGTCGTTCGGACTGAACTTAGGAGCCACCTATCAAAGGCTAGTAAACAAGTTCTTCAAAGAGCAGATTGGATGGAATATGGAAGTATACGTGGAGGACATGCTCGTCAAAAGCCTCGGAAGGGAAGACCATGTCGAGGACCGCGAGGAAGCCTTCCACGTCCATAGGAAGAATAATATGAGGTTAAACCCATCTAAGTGTGCCTTCGGTGTCCTCAGGAAAGTTCCACGGCTTCATGGTTAGCCAAAGGGCAATAGAGGCAAACCCAGAGAAGATTCAGGCTATCATCGATATGACACCTCCAATGAGCATCAAGGAGGTTCAAAGGCTCACGGTCGACTAGCGGCGATCAGACGCTTCATCTAGAAATTCGGAGAGAAGTCTCTCCCCTTATTTAAAGCCCTCCGGAAAGCTAAGAACTTTGGGGGGGGGCTCAACAGGCCTTCATCCAACTAAAGGAATACATTGCCAACCCCCACCCCCCTTGCTAAGCAAACCTAAGTCGGGCGAAGTTTTTTACTTCTACTAGGCTGCATCCGAGCATACTCTCAGCACAGTTCTAGTCTGAGAAGAAGATGGGGTTCAGAAACCAATCTACTATGTAAGAAATGTACTCCACGACACCGAGCTCCAGTACACTAAAATGGAGAAAATAGCATATGCTTTGGTTATAGCGGCACAAAAGCTTCGCCCTTACTTTCAGGCCCACTCCATCCAAGTCCTCACCGACCAACTCCTAAAGAAAACTCTTCACAAGCCGGAGAACTCCGGACGACCGATCAAATGTTTGATTGAGCTGAGTCAACATGACATCAGTCACAAGCTGAGGATTTCCATTAAGGGTCAGGCGCTAGTCGAGTTCATCACAGAATGCACTTTCCCGGAGCCATTAGAGGTTCAGGAGGAAATGCCAACCTGGAAGCTTTTATGTGGATGAGTCCTTTTGTGAAGAAGGAAGCGGAGCAGGTGTGATACTGCAGGGCCCGAAAAAGTTTGTCCTTCAATACTCTCTACACCTAAACTTTCAAGTCTCTAATAACGAGGCCGAGTACGAGGCGCAAATCGTCGGACTACTCTTAGCTCGTAAAACCAGGCCAAGACGGGTGATGCCTTCAGCGATTCTCAACTGGTGGTAAATCAGATCTCCGGACAGTATAAAAACCGAGATGCTGGCATGATTCAGTACCTGGTCCACGTTAAAGGGCTCCTAGTAGACTTTGAAAAGACCTCTATCACCCCATCCCTCGAGAAGAGAATAGCCAGGCAAACACCTTATCCAAGCTAGTGTCGTCCTCCTTCGAAGGTCTTAATTGCACCGTGCTTGTGGAAGTCCTTGTCCAACAAAGTATCGATAAGGAGAATATTGAAGTCTTTTGTATTGGACCTCTGATGTAGTCGGTGACCTAGATGGATCTGATCCTAGATTTTCTTGAGAAAGGGGTTCTACAGGAGGAGCCAACTGAAGAGCGGAAGGTCCGAGTAAGAGCAAAAAGATATGTGCTCATCGAGGGGGTCTTGTTCAAACGATCGTACACTATGATCGATGGATGATCCTAGCTCCCAAAGAAGCCCAATATGCCCTCTAGGAGATGCATGGGTGAGTCGACAACTGCCCCATGGGAGCCAGATCACTCGCAAGGAAGATCCTAAATCATGGAGACTACTGGCTGACTCAACTGCAGGACGCTTAAGAACTCGTTCGAGGGTGTGGCCCATATCAAAGGTTCTTCTCCATCAAGCACACTCCCTAAGCTGAGCTCATGTCACTAATGAGTTCGTCTTCCTTCACCATGTGGGGGATGGATCTGGTTGGGCTATTTCCTAAGGCAACGGGTCAATGACGCTTCCTTATTGTTGTCATCGACTACTTTACGAAGTGGGTCGAGGCCAAGCCCCTCGCCTCCATAATGGAATATCAAGCTTAACAGTTCTTTTGGAAGCACACTGTGTGCAGATTCGGGATTTTCCAAGTTCTAGTCACTGACAATGGTGCTCAGTTCGCTGGCAAAGGATTCTGCAAGTTCTGCACAGACCCGGGGATCCAACAAAGGTTCTCGTCTATCTTGCACCCCCAGTCCAATGGTAATGCCGAAAATGCAAATTGTCATATTTTAGACGGCATGAAGAAGCGGATGAAGGAGTGGGCCCTCTTCCAGCCATCCCCCATCGAGGTTGATTCAGCAAGAGCCACAGTAGTCTTCTGACCTGAGGTCGGGGGCTTCGACACAGCCTCCTTCCTTGACAACCCGGTTTCCTTGGTCGAATATGAAGCCTTTGCCTTCTTAGGAGGAGGCACCTCAGAGGCAGGGTGGTCGGAGGTTTGCTTCCTCGCCCTCAATATAGCATGGCGCTCCTTAACCATCTCATCGACAACATACCCGAGAAAATTGATGGGGTTCAAAACAAATAACGATGAATAGATAAAAGAAAGAAACATACTAGGGTCGGCAGGGCTGAGCCCACAATCCGCCAACACATCCTCCGAAATCGACGGTCACTCGACACTTCCTTCGGCAAACATCCGATCGAGCTCCGAATTCTCCTCAGACGAGAATTCACACTCCTTCGGTGCCCTACGCTTGGGTACATCGTACACCCACTCGGTTGGGATATCCCATCGCTCTGGACTCTGGACGAAAAAAATTGGGATTTCCAGTGCATGATGGAGTCAGGGTGTCCGAAGACCACCTTCCTTTCTATCCCCGACAACAGGAAGCACTGACCCCCACTCTTCTAGACCTTGCACGGGCCTATACAGAAATGGAAGTGCTTGAGCTTCAAGGTAACTCCGCCCCCCTGACACACAATGATGAAGCTGACCATCTGTTTCCAAGAGTTTTGGCTGAGTTGCATCAGATTGACACCAGTCCATTTAAGCACATCCTTAATGAAAGGGTGCATCGAAAGCCAAAGCCTGGTGACGAATGCATCTACAGAGAAAACACAGTACCAAATGGAGAGGCGGTTAGTCGCTCGAAGACCCGAACTGGGGAGCATGAGCACGTATTCTGGAGGGATGAAATACACGTCTCGAATTCAGTGGAGGTCGCCTTCTACCAAAGTGCTCGCCACATCGTCAGCTTCGACCCCTGGTCGCGGTGACGAAGATTGGACACTGTGGGTGACATGGTCTTCCAAGTCATCAGGGTAGACTCGAACGGCTGGAACCTGCGACGACACAGCCCATTGTTCCCAACCCATCGTTAATGCTGAAGATGCCTCGCCCGCTACCCTCTCCTCTTCAGGGCGCCTCGAAGTGCTAGCTAACTCGCCTGACCGAATCGTAGTCATTCTGACAAAAGTTCTAAATAACCTACCGTGAATGTTGTCAAGAACTGCTGGAAAAGTCACGAAAATGGGAGGAACTGCACTAGAAATGAGAGCCACAAATCTGAAGAAAGAAAAAACAAAGCAAGGGAATGAAATCGGGGGAAGGATTATATAAAGGGGAAGACTCCTTATTAACCACAACGACCACGTGGCAGAATCATGGCTCTCCACATGGCCCACGCATGACCCCCACGTGAAGGCAAATAAATGCATCGATTCCCTCATACCCACACGAACCACACATGACAACAACGCCACCAGGGTCCTGCGGGCTAAAAACACAAAGTCCAGCCCCTCAGATCGTGCACTTTCTTATATATTCAGAACTCCTAAGGCCTCAGCCCTCCGGCTACCATGACTAGAGGTAAGAAGCCTGACTCGAACATCAGCTTGGGAAAGCGCCCGACAGGACCGAATCCAAGTCCATCTCCGTGAGCGTTCGCCTCGGGATGAACTCCGAAGATTCGTCAACCTTCAGAGATCGCCCCTCTTCCGGCTGCAATGCATGTCACTCCCAGTCAAATGGACAGCTCTTGTACCACACTTACTGAAGGCCATATATGGTTGGAAGACACGTTCTCCCAATCCCCCGCCTCACACTGAAGCTGAGTAACGACGTCCGCCTGTTGAGTTCATTGCAGAGTAAATAAAGTTCGGTCTCCCAGTGCTCTGCCTCTCGAGGTCCAACCCACAATCCAAAGGTAGCTAAAGCAATCCAAGTCTTAAGGATTGGACAAAAGAATGCAAATTAAGGCAAACAACAGTTTGGGGATAAGATGAAGAAATAACTATTTTATTAAAACGAGAAATAAGTACAAGATAAGTAGTGGCCAGTCCGCAATCGGCAAGTACAACACAAATTCAAATGGAAACTATGCCTAATGCCTAAAAGGAAGGTGATTATTCTATCATGCTTCACTGTTACCCATAACTGATAGCATGTGGTAGAAGGACCATATATGAACGTCGACGGCGCATCGAAGACTGGCTGATTCTAGAAGAAAACTTAAGGAACTTCGCAAGCACAAGAGGTTTGGTGCACATGCAACATCGCGCGTCGCCTAAATCTTCCCAAGTTCCATCCCATGATTCTGATTCCATCGGCCCTCGGATTGTCATTTGAGGCACTCACAAAAGTTGCGCAAAACGCCATTTGATAAGAGGTTCGGATTTCTCACAGCCTCGACCCTCGAATTGTAATTCGAAGCGCTCACAAATGTGGCGCAAAATGCCACTTGACAAGAGTTTCAAATTTCTCAGTCTTGTCCCTCAGATTGTCATTCAAGACACTCCTAAAAGTTGCGCAAAACACCACATGACAAGAGGTTCATATTTCTTACAGCTTCAGCTCTCGGATTGTCATTCGAGACGCTCACAAAAGTGGCACAAAACGCCACTTGGCAAGATGTTCGGATTTTGCACAACCTCGGTAATCGGATTGTCATTCGAGGTACTCCCGAAAGTGGCGCAAAATGCCACTTGGAAAAATGTTCGGATTTCACATAGCCTCAATAATCGGATTGTCATTCGAGGCACTCCCGAAAGTGGCAAAAATGCCACTCGCGAAAAGGATCGGCTTGCCAAACACCCTATTACCTCGGCTCTCATATTGTCATTCGAGGTGCTCACAAAAATGACAAAAAACACCACTTGCCAAGAGGGTCGGCACGCCGAACACCATACTACCTTGGCCCTCGAATTGTCATTCGAGATGCTCATGAAAGTGGCACAAATGTCACTCGCAAAGAAGGTCGGCACGCCGAACACCCTATTACCTCCGGCCCTCGGACTATCATTTGAGACGCTCATGAAAGTGGCATAAAATGCCACTCGCGAAAAGGGTCGGCTTGACGAACACCCTATATATTGGCCCTCGGATTGTCATTTGAGGTGCTCACGAAAATGGCACAAGATGCCACTTGCCTAAAGGGTTGGCACACCAAACATCCTACACACTCGGCCCTCGAATTGTCATTCGAGGTAACCCCAGAAGTGGCGCAAACAGCCTAACCCCCTAGAGCCTTGGTGACCGGACGCCCTGGCTCCTCAGCAAGATGAACCTCCTACACCCTCGGCAGCCGAACCCCACACTGCTGTGGACGTCAGACCCCAATGTTGATGCTCGTTGATTTTTTTTCAAATCGACTATCTACTCCTCGAAGGCCGCAAGAGCTGGTCTCCAGGAGTGGGGGGCCTTATGAGGTGGATAAAAATCACGGTTAATCAGGACCGTGTGATCCCCACACGAATCTTGGAGATCTTAAAAAGCGAAACAGTTCTTTCTACGACTACAAGCCCACAATACTAATATGGGCTGTCCACTAACCCACCACACAAACTGCATCCCAATTAGGGGAGATTAATCAACCATTTATATTCGCTAATCAGATCCCCTAATAATCAGGGAGGTAATTAACGGTTCAGATCCAGAATCAAAGGGATTGATTCAAATCATTTAAGAAAACCTTTCCAAACTGCTCCTCGACAGGCCTATAAATACAGACCCCTCTCCTCAGTTGCCAAGTAATCACAATTTCAGTTATTAAACCCAATTTTTATTCCTGATTATTGACTTGATCATCGGAGGGTCTATCGCGGGGACCACCCCCGATGTTTTAGGCTGTCCTTGCAGGTTTCCGACAGGACGTCGGGCAACGCAACGACCACCAAAATCCACAAACACTAGCCTCTCATCGGATTTTATCAAGGGTTGAGATCTAAACTTTCCACATAAATTCAAGAACTCATTATCTATTGCTCCCACACCAAAAAAAGCAGCATTAAATTGGATACAGAAAAACACTCTAAGGAAAAAGTGACATGAAGCCAGATCCGGGCAGATCTGAAATTTTCTTGTTGATTTTGGTGGCTGCATTTTGGGTGACATTGATTTCGAGCGGCATTCCATGTCATTTTGATGTGTTTGTTTTTTGACAAATATTAAAATCTAGATTTATTAAGGTCAGATGCGGATGGTGCTTTCATTAGTTAAATGGAAAGCTTTGGGGTTAGAACTTATGAATGAGGTTGTTTAGTTCCAAATCAAGAATGGTGAACGACTCAAGGCCAATGATTATTAGAAATTACACCTTTTGTTTGAAGGAGTAGCAAGGCGACAGCAATGCCAACAAATGGTGTTCTGGTCTCCGTTGGTCTTGCTAGAGTTTGAAGAGTTCCTCTCACGTCCCTCTTCAAGTGTTTTTTCAGGTATGGCATTTGTTCCTCTAAATGTAGGTGTATCGGCATACCAAGTTTTCAACATAGCCAGAGGGATGGTTGTCGAATCAATGTTTATCATATATCGTTGCTTTCATATATAATATACTTTGAGAAGTCATTGTTGACTACGGTTTTGGAAGGATAGTTTGTGCTAAGACAACAACTAGGATATTTTGGTGATGTTCGACTCTATGTGTGGTGGTTGTACCATAATTTGAGCGGAGCTAGAATATGTGGTGTTGCTCTATGACCTTCTCATTCAAATTACTTTGGGTAGGACATCCGATCCTTCAAAGTTTGGGATTTTGATTTACCAAGGAGTTGGTACAATGAGGGTTTAGGGCTAATTCTTGTACTTTGGTTATATATTTTATTAGGGCCGGCCCTGAGTTCCCGGGGGCCCTAGGCGAACTTCCGAAATGGGATCCCTAATAACATATAAAATACGTACCTATGTTTACGAGGGAAGTTCAAATTTGGGCCTAAAATCGTGAAATCTCCGGAGGCCCAAGGCGGCCGCCTTACCCGCCTCTAGGGTAGGGCCGGCCCTGTATTTTATTAATCACTTACTAATGAAACAATGGGGTTTCTTACCCACAGTTTTTATTGAAAGAAGATGAAAAGAAAAAAGAAAAAAAGTAAAAAAGTAAAAAAAGGTGAAGTCAACATGAAAGAATATTTCCCTGCGGGAGTATGTGAACTATGATGCATGCAATGATCAACGCAGCAAATATAAGTTAAATGCATTGATAAACAATGCCATCACAATGTAGGCAAGAAATACAATTAAATATAACAGTCTCGTGCCATAGGATAAATTTACTGATGCTACATATAAAACTGAATCAACCACTTAAGCTGCTGAACACTGCGAAGCAAAAGCTGAAATTTTCGAATGGGTTTTACAATATTCTTAAGCCGATACTACATTTCCAGTTGAACCGACCACTTAAACTACTGCATACAATGAGGAAAAATCTAAAAAATTTCTTATGGGTTTATGCAAACGGTCATAATCATTACTTCAATCTCAACAATTATGCAATTAAACTCCAAACAAAAAATACCATTTTTCTCAGAGTAAATTCCTCAAACATCTAACGGTACATAATATCGAAATCAAATGAAATTCAAAAAAGGAGAAGGAGCCATATGGGCTTACTGATTCGGGCTTGCCATAGTTTTGGTGACGATTTCGGTGGCATTTTTTAGTATGTCTGAGGCAATTACAGGGTCAACTGGAACATTGACATTGAGGTTCAAAGTGGGCATTGTATGCAACTTCTTCTTCTTCTGGGTTTGAGCTTCAAAGAATGGTGGAGCATAGCATACTGGCTTTTGCTATGTCTACAAACAGAAAAGACTGGCTTTTTTATTTGCTTTGTGGCTGCTGTGTTATGAATTGAGAAATCTTGATAGAAAGGTGCTAAGTTTTAGGTGCCAAGTTTTTAGAGTGCGGAAGTGTAGTATTTGTTGGAGTTTTGTAGGGGGGAGATTGCTTTGGATCAAGCGATAGGTGCTTTATTAAATGCTATCTTGCATGTATCGATATGGGATTTTTGTTAGGTGGTTGATGCAAATAACACTTAAGGGTAAGATTGCTAGTTCACTAGTAAAGAAACTTATCATTATACTTACATGGTGCTCACAAAAAAGATCAAGATTGCACGTATGGATTCTTCTAAGTTCTAATTCACTAGCAAAGAGACTTACCATTATATTTAGTAAAGAGATTTACCATTATACGTACTCACAAAAAAGATTAAGGTTGCACAAATGGATTCTTCTAAGTTATAATTAAGTTCTAGGTTGTTTATTTTATACATGTAAATTTTATGATTTACTTCAATGTCATACACTCTGAAATCCTAAATTGAGTTGTAGTGGAACTATGAGATTATTTAGTTGTTGCCTCCTAAGACCAATCTTGTTTGCATACAACTAGAAAAATATAAATCCCCACAATTAATTAGTTTTTTTTACTCCACAACCTCATATATGATATGAGCTCAAATCGTCATATTGACTTCTTTAAGGGCCTACACCAGATACGTTGGTGTGCCCCGCTACCTGATAGATTTTTGAGTCAGTCATTACACATATCGGAGAGTGTAAAAGAATTTTATTTTTTACCTTGTGTAGAATCGGTAGTTTATAAATTCAACATTGTTTTTTGCCCTTACAGACATGTACGAGTTGTAAGATGAGATATGAATTTTAGAGAAAGATCTTTTTATTTGATTAAATTATTATAATTATTTCCCACCTATAATTTGGTTCAACAGATGGCAAATGTATTTTAAATACATTAAAACAGTTCAAAAATAAATAAAATTTAAGGGCAGTTAAAAGAACAACAAAACTTCTATTTCAAAATTTTAGGTTCAACTATATGAATTCTTCTCCTCCATTCAATTATATAAGAACTTAATCAAATGGTTGGATCATATACAGTAGCAGAACAGTGGAGTCAAAAAAAAGGGGCAAACCTTAGACCTTAGAGCAAACAAGAACTCCAATTATTTCATAAACAAAACAAAAACCTACAAAGTTTGACAAAATTATGATACGAAAAATAAGGGAATCAATAACTAACAAAGAGATTTAGGATATAAATATTTCGCACTAAAACATAATAACAACAATCAATATAAGAGAAGTCTAAGACAATATTTAATGCACATACGAGCTGAAGCGCTTCTAAAACTAAAACTCTTGAGCAGAACTTATCAATGTCGTCATTTTCTGCAACGAAATTTCTTTATATTATCATATCAAACTGCATTCTCAAGCAAATTAAAGCTGAAATATGAGTAGCAAAACAAAAAGAAACATCGTCAATATTTTCATTAAAGAAACCAATACAAGATGCCATCAATTCTCAAGCAAACACATGAGAATGTTCAGTGCAAAAGAATTTATCATCAAAATTCCAAACTCCCAAATTTCACCTTATCAAAGCATATCAAGTAGGTTCACTTCCACTGTACTCATCAACCGACCATTGAAGACAAATTACAAATGCTTTCATACCTACTAACCAAGAATAATAATATAACAAAAAGGAAAATCAAACAAAAGAGAGCTATACACCCAAGAAAACTTTAGAAAAAAAGGACACCACTCCCCCAACTGAACAAATAAAACCCCCAAGCTTCTCCCTAGCTGACTATTATAAATTTTATACTGGTATTACATCAATCTTTGACGTGTCTTCGCATCTCAATACAATGCCCTCGAGGCTCATGGGGAGTACGCAGTTGGACCACTGGCATCCAGCTGACAGTGGTTCGGATGGCGGAACCATCATCAACACGTTGTCGTGTCTTTGCACTACACCCATTACACTCACCGTGCTGCCTTCTTTGATATACCTGAAACCGAGGGAAAAGAAATCGAAAAAGTGGAAGTTACAATATTTAACAAGAGAAGAATTTGCCACAAACCCATAATCAGATGTACTAAACCATATTTATGTGTGAATAAATTGTTGGAAAAAGATTTGATTGTGATGAGTTGATTACAGATTGAGAGAAAAAGAGACCTAAAACACAACTGGAACTTGTATGTTACAGATAATCAATACAAGTAAATTAGGAAAGAAATCCCACATTGTTTCAAAAGGCGTATAATTGAATGGGATATCAGTTTACTTAGCTGTAGGCCTGTAACAATTAAGTTCGGCTTCCCACAGAAACTTGGGATACTAGTCAATCTAGCAAGTTATCTTTTCAAGAGAAACAAGAAAGGAAATAGGTGCAGTTATTGGTGAAGTTGTTAACTTGCAATTCCAGTTACAGCAATTTGGTTCTTTGCCCAACTCAACACAGTATTCTCCTACTTAATTTGCATCAAGCAACTGCACTTTATTAAATATCATTCAACCAGTGATACAAGAGCATAAATATTTCAGGGGAATAATATTTTACTTTCTAGGCTGACAACTTTCTTCGGAAAGCAAAACGATGATCTCAAAACACCAACAGTATCTATGTTTAAGCATAAACTTTTCGTTTCAAGAGCAGTCATAAATCATAAAACTATGCAGATTCACGAGGCAAAAACATTCTTTTAGTACTAAACAATGAACACAATTTTTTTTAAAATTAAATGTCCACGTAAGAAAATTAATGAAAATTTTGTCTAACTTGTGTATAGCATAAAAACTTGACGACGAAGAATACTCGAACTTACCCTTCTTTAAGGCGCATGACACGATCGTCACTGGAAAGGTTCCTCTCAGCCAACCACCTGAGGAATTGAGGAGACAAATCCTTGTTGCTAGGATCAATGTCAATGACAGTGGACTCATCAACATAGGGGGTCACCCTGGCACCATAACCAGTCTTAACCAATGCTCTTAACCCAGACTGGAAATCAGAGATATAGAAGTCCACAACATGCCTCTGCAACATTATTATTGTGAAAGCTTATATAAATATCGGTTATTTTTATTATAATACAACTGCCGAGGCATGGGAAGGTAAAAGCATTCCATACAATGTTCCGAAGAACTGATATCTTGTGCAAGCACTACAAACAGACTTGGGACCAAAAGTTTTAAATCCATTTATATGAATGCAGTTACAAATTTTGGAATAGTTTGTATTTAAGAATGTAATCTTTACTATTTTAATGGGAGAGTTGGGGTTGTAAACAAACAAACCCTAATTTGTAACTGAGTAAACACGTGCAATATACGGCAAACTAAATCCACCAAACATACCCGTGTGATGCATGTGCAGCCCCTAAAAAAGGGATATTTTAGCAAATGCCACCATTTAAAATGTGAAAATTAGCATATACCCCCACTATTTTTAAAAACTAAGAAATACTCCTATTTCTAATATTATAATGGGAGAAGACCTTAGTGTCATTTGTAAATATTTTGTCAATCTACCAACCCGTGCAATACACGTGCATAACTATTATAAAGGAGGTTCTAAGTTCAAATCCAGATTATGTCTAAATTTTTATTTTAAAAAACTATATTTATTAAGACGTGCATCGCACGTGTAAATTACTAGTATTAGTAATTTCAAAGAGTGTATTACATTCTTAAATATATCAAGAGTCACTCAAACGCAGGAGCTTAATGGTATTTCTTCATATGATTTTCTTTCTTAAAAAAAGAAAAGAAAAGAAAGAAGGAAAAAGAACATGTGATCAGGACAAAAGACTATGAAAAGCAACAATAAAATAAATTTATATATTTTGCCAATTAGATATAGAGACAACCACGCTGAATATTAAAAAGACTAATATCCATTTTAAAAGAACACAAACTAAAAACCAAGAATAAGATCATGGTTATCACCTCCACTGATCTGATCCCCCAAGTAAAATGGCGATGCTGGGAATTGGCAGACTTTGAGCCCCAACCCCTGTATTCATATAAGCTTGAAGAAGTATATACACACCTCGGAACCTTTTGAAATGATGATTCAAGAGGAACATTTCCACAAGTAACTACCTGCATGAAAATTTTAAAGTAATCATAAGCACTGAATAATAAGATGGTATATGGAACAAATTTAAGAAAAAATCATAAATAGCCCAATACTTGACAAACTGAAGAGCCAAATAATTTCTCCATTTGATTTATCATTATGGAAGCACAGGAAGATAGTTATTAAAGAGAATTTTGTTCCACTAAATCACGAAATTTCTAGCTATATATTACTACCACCAACAATTTGCCAGTTCTTTGCTGAATATATCATTTGCAGAAAACATGTCAATTATCTTAATACTTTGTTCGTGACTTCGTGGATGTGTCACTATAGTGATGTGAATTTTCGTAACTGATTTCAAATTTCAAAGCAAGTTTTAATAACGGAGGTTGAGAAGTCTTTCTCTATCTAAAAAATGATAGATTATGGTTAGGAAACCATTTAACTTTAATTTAAATGAATAATAGCTAAAAAGTGACCTATAATTGGTTTGCTCAGGAAATAATGTATTATGGATATGATTATACACTTATGAACATACTCATAAAATCTTCACAATCACTGCTAGAGCATTGGCAACAGAGACACTAAACGACCTAGTTAAAAAGTAGTTAAAAGTAGGGGTAGGATGTATATTAATGGAACGAGGATAAGTAGGTGAAGGTCTAAACTAATTCCGATTGAGGCAGTTAAAACGGACATGACTTAATGATTACAAGAATACATCGCTAATACAGAAACTGGTCATGGTTATGCATGGCAATAAATTAGTAACCAATAAAAAAGAATAAGGTATGAGACGTGGTGTATGACAATCTACAAATTCATATACCAAAAGAAAGAAACAGAAAAAGAAAAGAACTTCAAATCAGAAACTGAAAAGATATCCGTATAAAAAGCATTCGGTTAAGGTTGCTTAGAAATCATGCATACCCCAGACACTTTAACATATTGGCCATCTTTTGCAGTTCTAAGCTCAGCATCAGGATAACGGCTGATAAACCCAACCATGGCTCTTCTACCCCAGCAAGAATTCCAAGTGAAAAGTGCAGCAAAAGCACCAAAGATAACCACAACAACTATCAGAAGGATGGCATTGTGAACAGCCCCCAGGATAAATCCACCAGCAACAAACCCCATCACAAATAGAAGAATCACAGACCACAGTATTGCCTTGGGGAAGCTCTTCTTAAATGAATACTCCTCCTCCTGGCTTAAATTAGTGACAGCTTGGTTCTGTGTAATTGAGGTAGCATGTAGCTTAATTGACCCCATAGATTCCAGAGAACCAGAGATTTTGCGAGGGCCACCAGACGAGTTGAGAGGGCCAGAAGAAATAGGCCCAGATGTAATAAGCCCAGTAGCCGGTAGCATTGGTGGGATGGAACCCGAGTTTTGACGAACCATTGGGGTGGGTCCACCAGATTGTGGGCCCGAAGACTTCTTCATTGATTCTCCTTGTCTATTTTGAGGTCCAGAATTGGTTCTTTTAGAGCCTCCAGTAACGATCGATGCAGTGGAACCAGGAATTGAAGCAGATGGAATAGGACCTGATGAATAGTTAGCCCGACCAGAGGGGTTGGTTACGGGTCCCGAGTGAGCAGCAGCAGCAGCAAATGATCCACTTCTAGAAGGAGCATTTGAAATGGGACCTGATTTTCTTGACTTGGAGATCTCGACATGAGCATCAAACATTTTTCCAAGTTCTCCAGATTTTTTTATATCTCCACCTGTGTAAGGCATAGCAGTGGAGCTCATAGTTGGAGGCTTCTCCTTTGCCTGCTCAGGTCGGCCAGATACATAGAGGCCATTGCTAAGCTGATGAGATGGAAATCTTGAGCCCATTTATGTTTTTATCTTAATTGCTTACTTGTTTTTGTTGTGTGAGGCAACAAGCTTTGAAATTGTATGGTATTGTAGCTAATTATGTGCAATGGGTCACTCTAATCCATTAATGTCTTGTGGATAAATCTGAAATTGCAAAGAGCCAGAGATTAGCTCACATGAAAGCACAAGGAAATAGAAAAAGAGACCAACAATTTATGGCTGGTGGAAGACACAGTCATCTCCTAAGAAGAAAAACAAACTAGTGGATATCAAGATAGGCTACTTAGCATTAACTGTCCATGGGGTTGAGTAATATACAATCACAATGGTAATAACAGTTAAAATTGTAGGTATAACAGCTATAATAGAAAACAATTGATATGAGCATTTTCATCTCGTCGCTCATCTAAAGCAGCAAACATGGGTTCACATTCACTCTCACCTCCCTCTTGTCGAACGTCCCTTGAATTGGGCTTAAGGCTATTCTTCAAATTTTCTAGAAGTATTCACTCACTTGTTTTGTTAAGAACTCAACAAAATGGAGGGATGATGCTTCCAAGCCCCAGCATTTATTCTCAACAAAAAAAACACAGAAAGTAGAAACATCCCCAATTCGAGATCTGTCCCATGCCCTATATTCTGGGACCATTCAGATACCAAAATTTCTAATTCCATTAAAAAAAAATAAAAATAAAATCTTCAACAATGTTCAAATAGTGGTTCAGATCTGCAACAGCCCACCTACAATAAGCTGTACCTAGATCACCAAAGATGAAGTCAAACTAACATATCATCTTATCATAAATCTAGCTGTACGATACAAAAAGTGAGCAATCCACTCAACTAAAATATCTGAAACTAGATCTCTAGATTAAAAACAATTAATCAGAAAATTCTCAATTCCACAAGCATTACCACACAAATACAGACAATTCTTACAAGTTCAACCCTAAATTCAAGATCCTATATCTCAAAATCAATCCAGTGATAAACCCAACATTCTAAACTCTAGCATTCCATAAATTAGAGATGGGCACATTAGCAACCAATCGAAAATCCATCAAAATCAAAACTTTTCACATACCCAGATTCCTGAACACTGTAAAATGAAAGACCCACGTTTCCATTTCCAATTATAGCAAGTAATGAGAAATTTCAGGGAATTAATTACCTTTAGAAACCAATGAAAATGCATCTGGGTTTGGTGACATTAACGATCAGCAAAGAGAGGAGAGAGAATGAAGAGGTGAAGAGAGAGAGAGGAAAGGGTTAAAACTTTACACTTCCAAGTTCCAACCTTTTCTTCTTCTTCTACCTCTCCCTCCAACAAATTCCCTACTGTACTTTGAATGGAATGACTAAAATACCCCTACAGCTTAGTTTTTTTTAAATTTTTTTTTCATTATAGTATACCATGCATGATTTTAATATAAGTAGTGAAAATGGACAATTTTTTATTGTACGAGGCTTTTTGAAAATATTTGCAGAAAAAGAACAGTTGTCGAAGTATTTGCGCTCGTGGACTCAACAACTAAACTCGCTGTACCCAACGGTGAGTTTAGTTGTTTCATACTCGCTGTTAGGACACGGCGAGTTTAGTGCTAATTTTTTGACAAACTTGTCGTTCCTAGCGACGAGTTCAATTCAAAATTTTCAATGAAGACTCGTCGTTCCCAATGGCGATGATATTTATCTCGCTGTTGGGAACAGCGAGTTTAGTTCAAAATTTTGAAAGAAGACTCGCCGTTTCCAATGGCGATGACATTTATACTAGACTCGTTGTTGAAAATGGCGAGGATGTAGGAAATTTCACAAAGAGTGAAACATTCTGTTGGACTGAATGAATTTTCGAAAAAAAACTCCATATATTTTTTTAAAACTAAACTCGTCGTTCCCAACAACGAGTTTAGTGTGAATGTCCTCGCCGTTGGAAATAGCGAGTCTTCATTGAAAAATTGAAACTAAACTCGCCATCCCAACAGCGAGTCTAGTATAAATGTCCTCGTTGTTGGGAACAGCGAGCCTTTATTGAAATTTTTTGAAATGAACTCGCCATTGGAAACGGCGAGTTTCTCAAAAAATTAGTATTAAACTCGCCGCGTCCCAACGACGAGCATGAACAACTAAACTCGTCGTTGGGAACATCGAGTTTCTTAAAAAATTAGCACTAAAGTCGGCGTGTCCCAACGGCGAGCATGAAAAACTAAACTCGCCATTGGGAATAACGAGTTTAGTTGTTGAGTCCACAAACACAAATACTTTGGCAATTGTCCTGTAAGTGTAAATATTTTCAAAAAGTGGCATATAGTAAATAAAAAATCGAAAATGGAAGGATTCTCAATATTTTTTAAAAAAAACAAATTTCTCAATCTAATTGATTTGGTATTTATGTCTCTTAGAGCATCTGTAGTTGTTGGATTTTTACCCAAAATTTACAAAATTTGGGTTTAAATGGTGTTGTAGACGTTGGTTATATACCCAAAATTTGAGAATTTGGTGAATAGTGGTCTGCTATATTTGGCAGATCGACGATATAGGAATATGGACAAAATAACCGGCGAAAGATGATATTTCGTCTGTTCGATCAGACAAAAGATCATCTTTCGTTGCATTTTTTTTTTTTTTTTAAAAGTTTAGTTATTTATTTATTTATTTTAAAATTTCGACGAACGAGAAATGATTTATCGTCTGTTCTAATATTTTTTTATAAATCGAGCGGACGGGAAATGATTCACCGTCCGGTTCCGGAAAAAAAAAAAAGCACGGACGGGAAATGATCCCCCGCTCCAGCCCATTTCTTTTGAGAAATGTGGAAAAAATCCTATAAGCTATAGCCTATAAATATTTCTATGTGTATAGATTAAATTTTAATTGAAATTAATTAAGAATTAAGATTTATTAAGATTTAATTTGGATTAATTTAACAGTAAATTACGAATTAATTAGGAGTTATTTAAAATATATATATATATATATATATATATATATATATATATATATATATATTTCAGACGTGAAATGATTCACCGTCGGTTGGTTTTTTATTTAAAAATAAATAAATATTAATGGACGGGAAATCATTTCTCGTTGGTCGATTTTTTAAAATTAAAACCCAAAATTTGGGTTCAAACAACTACAACTGAAATCCAAATTTTCTATTCCTATATATCAAATACCCAAAATTTGAGTCAGAACGACAACAGATGCCCTTAGGTTTTTATTTTTATTTTTTGTTTTAACTATAAATTACAATGGTACAAAGTAATGTTATAGATACTCTACAACAGCTTTAAAAGAACACAGTATGATGTTTTTATTTTAACCGAACTCTGTCATATCATTACGCCATGTAGAGTCTAGATGGATTCCTTAACTAAGAGCATCTCCAACCATACTAACTAAAATGCTAGCCAAATTATTCAAATAGTGTTTTTGCCTAGTAAATTTGGCTAGTTATTTTGCTTCATTTTCAACCATGCTTCTTCCTCTATATTTTGCCTCTTGCTTTTCATTTTGTCTCTTCATGTTCATAGCTAGGCAAAATACCTAACCGTTATGCCTAACCATTGAGATGCAAAATGAGTGTGACTCTCCAAATATGACTATGTCTCTTTATTTTGGCTAGCCATTGGAGATGCTATAAATCAAGCACTAGCTCATTTTTAAATAATTTTATTATGGTTTAATTAATTGGAATTTAATTTTATCATGTTTAATGACTATATTATAATTAATATAATTTATTAGTTTGCTCGACGTGGCATGGTCATTAGAATTGCTATATCAACGTTGTGTTCTTTTATGCTCTGAACAAGATCGCCTTCATACACACTCTCATCCTATATTAAGGGATTTGTGCAATCAGGCTTTGCTAGTAATATGCATATGCAATGCATGTTCTAATTATTTTTTTTAATATACTAAATAATAAGATTTATGAAATCTGACATCGAACTCGAGATCTCCCTTTACTCATTACATACTGTTTACAAATTATTCCTGTTCTAGTGGCACAAAGTTTTCTTTTATATGAGTAACAATTTTATAAATAATTATGTCGTAAATAAATTTTAACTTTGAAGATATTATAGTAATTAATAATAATTGAATAAATAAATTGTTAATATAACTCTCACTTAGAAATGAATGGTTGAAATTAAATGATTGAATATCTACAAATTATAAGTTGTCTATAAATAACAATTCCAACTCTTCTATTCTATTATAGTATTAGAGATATTTTATTACCATTGGTGTACCTAGCGTGTAATTAATATATACGGAGTGTTGGAAATAGGTAACAATATCATTTATTGTTCTATTTTCTATTTTGTTGTTTCTAATTTTGTTGAAATGATTGGAATGCCACCTAATTTGTTGGAGTAATCAGGGGAGAGTGAGGGTTACACAATTAATGGTGTGTCTATTGGTATGGTGTCTCAATCACATTTGTTAGAAGGGGAATTTGAATGATCAAGCAAATCTTGTATTTTTGTCATTTATTTAATGTATATATTTTCCTCAGAGTTCATGCATGATACACGTTAATGTTGATAGGTCAACTTCTTTTTTGTTTTTAATTTGATTTTGAATTGGAGGGTCAATTTATTATTAGTGGGTTTTCAATTTGTTAGACTATCTACAATGCTACTCGCTATTCTTTTCAATTAGCGAAAATAGCGACCTAATCCCCAAAAATCTTCTCCAACGGTCTTGCCAAATCACCCGCCATCCTGGCGAGCTGATTTCCGCTCGCGATCCGCTCGCCAAATCTGGCGATTCGAATCGTCCTCGCCATTCTCCTTCTGCCAGAGATCAAGAAAGTATAACGGTAAGATTTATTTCCCGCTTATTTAAATCGACATTGATTTTCTTCTTCTTGTTCATTGGGTTCATCTTCATTGGGTTCTTTTTCTTCATCAGGTAAAAAATTGTGTTTTGAATTTGTTGTTGTTGTTGTTATTTTGGATATGAATTTAATGCAATATGAATTTACTGCATTTTGAATATAAATCAGTATAGCTGTTTGAGATTTTATTAAAGACTGTCTTTGTCATCAAATCAACCGATTTGAATAGAAGTTAATTAACTATCAGTGTCCAAATCAATTGAATTCAGAGCTAATCTTTTATTGGTTGGTTCATACATCTTGTAGAAACCTATATTGGAAACTAAGTAAAGACTATATTTGTATTCATCATAAGGAAAAGAGATAAGAAAAAGCTTCTATTGACTCTCAAAACTATTTAACAATGCTGTTTTTAATAGTTTTTAGTTTATTCATACGACTATTTGTGTTATAAAAGCTTTGAAGTTGTTGTTCTTGTTTAAATAATCTACATGAATATTGTTAGCTACTTGTGGACACATTTGACTTGATCAAACCTTTTAAAAGAAGAAATAAAATGTGAACAAGTAGTCAACAGATCATTATCTTATGGCAAAGATTATCAGAAACCATTAAACAGATTGCAATATGTTAGATTGTCATAGGTTGAATTTTGTTTTATTTTACAAGCTACATCTGATAATACTGTGATGGAAACAAAATCCCCTGTTTACTTGTTACAAATAGTTCTTTACATGCTGATTAATGGATAGTTTCAATCCAGTAAAGTAACACCATAAATTTGTTTAAAACAATAATTGGTACTCAAAGAAATTTACTAAGATGTCATCGTATCATCTTAATGGTACTTGAAGAAATTGGAAAACTTAAGTGCAGGCATTTGGCATTATTTTGGGTGCTTGTAGATATCAAGACACATTAGTATACTTCAGTTTGCAAATTCATCAAGACGATTGAATATGATTCCGATAGAAACAACTTTCACCTTTCTCTGGTTACTAGTTAACATTCCAGCTGACAAGGATGGATCGATACATGTAATAAACATTCCAAATTTTCAATATGAATGTTACGTAAGTATGTCTGTCCTACACACAGTTTGATGTAATTTTACTTTCATTAATGTGTCAATACTCAATAGTCTCTTATTAAGTAAGGCATAAAAGAAAAGGTTTGGTAACGTACTCTTCACTGTGTACTAACTACTACATGCAAAATGCTTGGAACAAGATGAAGATGATCTGACATATGATTACAAGTATATGAGTGTAAATGTCCAAAACTCTAACATTAGAATCTTCACTTGAGTGCATTTCACAGAGTACTACATAATCTCCTTCAGCTTTCCTAACCTTTGAAGATTATCGACTACCTAATCCAATGCTATATTTAACAATATTGGTACACATTCATCATAAGGAAAAGAGATAAGAAAAAGCTTTTATTGACTCTCAAAACTATTTAACAATGCTATTTTTAATAGTTTTTAGTTTATTCATATGACTATTTGTGTTATAAAAGCTTTGAAGTTGTTTTTAGTTGTGTACTTTTTGTTCTTCTAATGTTATATAATGTCATCTGTAGTTTCTTTTCTCCTATATAATAAACTATACTCATAACCATCATTTTTTCCCTCTTATTGGCCAGGATTGTGAATAGCTGCCAATCATTCTTATCGAGGACACATCCAATACCTCAAGTGTTTTTAAATTGACTTCCGTACACATATCAGTGAATTTTGTGGCCATAATTAGGCATGCAAGTTTATTAATACAGTGTTGTCAACTTCATGATTAGATAATGTTATTTGTATAATGTTTCATAACCCATAAGTTATATTAGAGATGAGTGATCACCCCCAGGGATTTATACTTTGTTTTTGCAAAGCCTAAGTGTGTATCAGTTGAAGGCACGCACAAAAAGCCAACTTGGGGGTTACTTTGATGAACCTTTATCTGATGTGAGTTAAGTAGTGTTGTGGTGATTCTGAGTATCAGCTGCAGATTACTGCAGATTACATATTGCTTGCAAATTGCTTATGGTTTGCTTATTGCTTAAGTAGATTGCAAATTGCTTAATCAGATATATAATTTATTGCTTATTGCTTATTGCTTAATCAGATATATAACTTGCAAATTGCTTAAGATATATAACTTGCAATATAACTTGCAATATAACTACTTGTGTATGCAGTTAAGGGTATTCCTGCATTATGCAGATACTCCTTATCAGATATACTTCAGATACATTTATGTACAAGGAGATACATTATGCAAATACTCCTTATCAGATATACTTCAGATATACTTCATATACTCCTTATTAGATATACATTTCTACTATACTTCAGCTTATATTTCACTATGAGTGCTTCGGATATGCAAGTAACTATGAGTGCATTTTTTTTATTTATCAGAACTATGAGTGCATTTCACTATGAAGTAATCCGAGCTATGCAAGTAACTTCGGATATAAGTGCATTTCACTTCCCTTTGGAAGCTTATACTTCAGCACATATTTCACTATGAAGTAACTATGAGTGCATTATGTAGATACTTCTTATCAGATATACTTCAGACACATATATATACAAGGAGATACATTATGCAGATACTCCTGATCAGATATACTTCAGATACTCCTAATCAGATATACATTTTTTACTATACTTCAGCTTATATTTCACTATGAGTGCTTCGGATATGCTAGTAACTATGAGTGCATTTCACTATGAAGTAATCCGAGCTATGCAAGTAACTTCGGATATGAGTGCATTTCACTTCCCTTTGGAAGCTTATACTTTAGCTTATATTTCACTATGAAGTAACTATGAGTGCATTATGCAGATACTCCTTATCAGATATACTTCAGATACATATATATAGAAGGAGATACATTATGCAGATACTTCTTATCAGATATACTATGCATATATATTACAGATATACTTCTGATACTCCTGCATAGTGAAAGGGTTTTTTTATACTTATATTTCAGATATACTTATACTTCAGCTTATACTTTAGCTTATATTTCAGCTAATACTTCTGCTTATACTTATACTTCAGCTTATACTTATATTTCAGATATACTTATACTTCAGCTTATATTTCAGATATACTTCAGATACTCCTGCATAGTGAAAGGGATTTCTATATTTTGTATATATATATATATATACATATGTTTCATTTTATACATATGTTTCTATATATATATACGTATGTTTCATTTTATACTTCAGATACTCCTGCACAGTGAAAGGGATTTCAGTATATATATATATATATATATATATATATATATATATATATATATATATATATATATATATATATATATATATATATATATATATATAGGGAAAAAGGGGTATGAGCAATTTGCTCATTTAGTAAATGAGCAAGTGATGAGGTGGCATGCATGTGATTGGGAAATACTAAAAGTGATTAGATACTCAATGTATCACATGCATGCCACCTCATCAATTGCTCATTTATTAAATGAGCAAGTTGCTCATATCCCTTTTATCCCCCCCCCACACACACACACATATATATATAGAGAGAGAGAGAGAAAGAGAGATAGAGCTTTCTTCCGTTGCAAATGGGTCGAAAGCGGGTCTATTCGCACAGACCCGTGCGAACTTTGATCTGGACCGTTGGATCAAAAATCCAACGGTCCAGATTTTTTGAAATAAAATTTTGCCTTAACCCGTTGTTGGGAAGGACGGGTTAAGGCAAAATTTTATTTTAAAAAATAGCCTTAACCTGTTCTTGGGAAGGACGGGTTAAGGCTATCTATATTCATTTGTATTTCCATTCTGTTCGTCTTCTTCAGCGATTGCTCTCTCGCTCCTTCTTCTTTCTTCAACGAACCCAATGGAAAAAAAAACCCTAGCTCCGCCTTACGACGACATCTACAGCTCCGTCCGCTCCCCCTTCTCTCTCCCAACTCCAAAGTTTGAAACCCTACTCTCTCATCCCCTCTTCGATACGAAATCGAAACCCTAGTTCTCTTCCAAATTGTTTTATTGGCTTCATTTGGAACTATTTTGTAAGGTATAGACTATTTTTTTACCTCAACAATCTATATTTGAGTTTATTTTTAAATTTGTGTATACTCAAATATTTAGATAGTGGGAAAAATTTTATTTGCCTTAGTAGATTTTAGTTGTAGAATTGGGTTGACTTTAAGTATATTCAATTTCCGAATTTATTTGCTTGCGTTAGTAATATGTAGAACTAGAATTGTATATACGAAATTAGTTAGAAAATTTTAAGTACGGTTATGGTTGAAAACCCTGCAAACGACCGTAAAAAAATACAGAACTTTGTGAGTAGGTTCGTCTCACCTAGTACAAGCCATCCCAAGTTGTAGAAGCGAGTTTCGACTCACGGTTCGAGAGATACGGCCGTGTATCGATTTCGGTTGAAAAAAACCAATTAAAGCGGTACACGGCCGTATCTCCCGAACCGTGACTCGAATCTCGCTTCTACAAGTTCGGGTGGCTTGCCCTACGTGAATTCGACCAAGTCGGAAAGTTTTATAATTTTCGGATGCCGTTTGTGTCGTTTTCTTCAATTCCTCACATGAGAAGTTTATGACTTAGAATTTTGTAAGAGCGGTTAGATTAGAAAACCCTTCAAACGACCTCCAAAAAATACGAAACTTTGCGAGTTGGTTGGTGTCCGATATGAGAAGCCAACCTAATTTGTAGAAGTGAGTTTCGACTCACGGTTCGAGAGATACGGCCGCGTATCGCTTTTGGTTGAAAAAAACCAAGTAAAGCGGTAGACGACCGTATCTCGCAAACCGTGACTCGAAACTCGCTTCTACAAGTTCGGGTGACTTGCCCTACGTGAATCCGACCAAGTCGGAAAGTTTTAAAATTTTCGGATGCCGTTTGTGCGGTTTCATCAACTTCCTCGCATGAGAAGTTTTAGACTTAGAATTTTCTAAGTGCGGGTAGATTAGAAAACCTTTCAAATGACCTCCAAAAAATACGAAACTTTGTGAGTTGGTTGGTGTCCCCTACGAGAAGCCACCCCAAGTTGTAGAAGTGAGTTTCGACTCATGGTTCGAGAGATACGGCCGCGTATCGCTTTTGGTTGGAAAAAACAACTAAAGCCGGTACACGGTCGTATCTCGCAAACCATGACTCGAAACTCACTTCTACAAGTTTGGGTGGCTTGCCCTACGTAAATTGGACCTAGTCGAAAAGTTTTATAATTTTTGGATGCTGTTTGGGCGGTTTTCTCTACTTCCTCGAATGTGAATTTTTTGACTTAGAATTTTGTAAGTGCGTTTAGAGTTTAAAACACTTCAAACCACCTCCAAAAATTACGAAACTTTGCGAGTTGGTTGGTGTCCCCTAGGAGAAGCCAACCCAACTTGTAGAAGTGAGTTTCGACTTACGGTTCGAGAGATACGGCCGCGTATCGTTTTTGGTTGAAAAAAATCATTATAAAGCGGTATACGGTCGTATCTCGCAAACCGGGAGTCGAAACTCACTTCTACAAGTTCGGGTGGCTTGCCCTACGTGAATTCGACCAAGTCGGAAAGTTTTAAAATTTTCGGATGCCGTTTGTATGGTTTTCTCAACTTTCTCGCATTATAAGTTTTAGACTTAGAATGTTCTAAGTGCGGGTAGATTAGAAAACCCTTCAAACGACCTCCAAAACATACGAAACTTTTCGAGTTGGTTGGTGTTCCCTATGAGAAGCCAAACTAGTTTGTAGAAATGAGTTTCGACTCACGGATCGAGAGATACGGCCGCGTATCGCTTTCGGTTGAAAAAAAACTATTATAAAGCGGTATACGGTCGTATCTCGCAAACCGTGAGTCGAAACTCACTTCTACAAGTTTGGGTGGTTTGCACTACGTGAATTCGACCAATTGGGAACGTTTTATAAATTTTTGATGCCGTTTGTGCGGTTTTCTCACGTTCCTCGCATTATAAGTTAATGACTTTCAATATTTTTGTGCGGTTAGAGTTGAAAACCTTGCAAACGTCGTCCAAAAAATACGAAACTTTGCGAGTAAGCTGATCTCACTCAACACAACCCATCTCAACATGTAGAAGTGGATTTGGTGTTACGGTTCGAGATATACGGCCGTGTATCAGTTTATTTAGGTTTTTTTACAACTTAAACCATCTTACACGCCCGTATCTCTTCCACCGAGATTTGAAACTCACTTTCACAATTTGGGGTGAATTATGCTACGTGAATTCAACCAATTTCACCTTCAGTCCTTTTTTTGTTTTCATTCGTGTGTTTTTCCCCAAAATCTCGGTATGTTTGTTTTGTTGTCATTTGTACCAACCACATTTTAAATTTTTTATCAAATAGATAAATGTCCAGAACAAGGCAATCGAGAATCCCGTCCGGTAACACTAGTGGCGCACCAACTACTGAGGTAAGATTGATTATTATTATTGGTTTTAAATACGAATATGTAACATTATCTCAATAATAACATTTGTTATATTTATTCGTGTAGGTTAGTGGCCGTCATTCCGCATCTGCTGAGGCAGGTCCATCGTCCTCGATTCCCGTTACATCACCCGGACCTGTGGACACAAGCATACTCACCTTGCAACCCAAACACCGATCCGAAGCCGTGTGGAATGGGTCCGATAAAAAATGTAATTTCCGGAAGCACGCAGTTCTTCCTTTTGACCCCCGTATCACGCCGTATGTGGTGGAGGCCAGTTTCTACGGAGTTAGATTCATTCACTCAGTGAAGCTAGATCGGCCACTCCTTACAGCTCTAGTCAAGTGATGGAGGCCGGAGACCCACACATTCCACCTACCAGTGGGTGAGATGACTGTGACCCTACAAGATGTGGCAATGATAACTGGACTACCAATAGATGGGGTTGCCGTGACGGGGAACATGGACTTCGATCGAGTTGAAATTGTTCGTGACTTACTCGGTATCGACCTGCAGTTGATAGTTCTCCAAAGGAAAGAGGCCGCTGAAAAAGAAATCCGCGAAAATGTGCCCGCAAATTTTGATAAAGATTTATTGTATGAACAAATAGCAGCTGCGAAAGATAAAGCGGAGGAAGAAGTGATGGCTGACACTTTCGATGGTAAATCACTGTACATCAGTTGGTTAAAATTTCAGTTCGAGAAGGAATATTTGGACGTCGATTCGGACGAGCAAACCCTGACGTACTATGCATGTGCATACATTTTTAGTTTGATAGGGGGACTTATCTTCCTGAACTCATCCGGATCAACCGTGCCGCTAATGTACCTATGGTTGTTGGAGGATTTCCGGTATGCGGGTCGTTTTAGTTGGGGGAGTGCGGCACTGGCGCTACTATATAGGAATTTGTGCACATGTTCTTTAGGTAGCGTACAGATGGGTGGCCCAATGGTGCTACTGCAGATCTGGAGTTAGGAACGCATCTACATCGGACGTCCCCGTATTGTTGAAGTTACACCGGATTGGCTGGCCGCCCCGGGGACAGTGGAGTTGTTACCTCCTCTAGGAGCATATTGGGCAGGTCGGCACACGTGGGTCGATAACCCACGCCAATCTTTAACCTACTACAGAGATGAGTTAGACAACCTGCGGGACGAGTTCGTCAATTGGGAACCGTACTCGGCCGACAGATTGCAACGGGTTCCTCCAGTCTGCGTAGACAGATCCCTTTGGTTGACGGCTACACCTCTTGTGAATTTTGGAGTTGTCAAGTTCCAGTATCCTGATAGAGTTTTGCGGCAATTCGGATATCAACAGAAGATTCCCGAGGTCAGGTCTTATGATAAAAAGTTGCACGAGGTCAGGGGAACAGGACGAGTGCCCAACTTCGATTGGGCTGATTACCATCGTTACAATGTAGCCAACTGGAACACCATGCGGCGGCAAATGACACCGAATATGATGTACGTTGCGATACCATATGATGGCTCCCTCCAGCAGGCATACATGATGTGGTACAAGCGAATAACCTGGTTGTATGTTTCTCCAAAGGCCGCCGTACCAGCTGGTGTGCAACTTCCGATTCTCCCTACCCAGGCAGAACCAGCTCCAGCATATTCCTCCTCCCAGCCGATGTACCAACCAAGAGCTGAGACATATCGAAAAACGGTCAGTCAAATTTCATATAGTTTGTACGCATGTACTGTATTTAATTGATGCCGCAAATTATGAATGATGTTTAAATTGGAATTTTTCACCAACTGTAGATTGAAAACGCATGGGAGGTTGTGCGAACAGCTGCTCGCGTCTTGAAGACTAGGATACCCGAGAGCTTCAAGGAGTTAATCCGGGAGATGCTAGCCCCGTGCTGTCGTACTCTGGAGGACGCGGGTGAAGGTCCACAAGTTGAGGCCTATTTGAGAGCCAACTTGCCATCAACAGGTTATAGGCGAAAATAAACTGTGAGTAGGAGAATTCGCATCGCCGAGCCACAACAACTACAAGAACAGCCAAATCTCGAAGATGTTGATGAGGAACAGTCGTCGGATGATCCTGATTCTCTCCAGACACAAGGTAGACAGCGAAATCCTCAAAGGAAGCGGAACCCTCCCGATCAATTCACACCAAGCGGTGGCAAGCCGCATGGTTGTAGACGGTAATCTCTAATACTCTGTAATAGCGTATCTTTTGGTTGGTGATTTTGTTATTGCAGTAACTAACGTATTGTTTGTTTCTATGTTGATAAATTGTTCTAGGTGAATACCAGGCATGGTGTGCAAGCCAAAGTGGAGAATGCCTTCATTTGTAATTTTTGTATTTTGGACATGTGCAACCTGATATGTATAATTTTGGTGTAAATTTTTAAAAATTGAATTTATTTCAATTAATTAAGTGGTTTGGTTGACATTGTACATTTGTGGGGCTTCAACTTTCTTGTGAAGATATCTGTTGTATTATTTACTTTGATGTGATGTTGTAGGTGAATTTATGAACAACATTTGATGAAGTTGTTTCCGTATCAGGAAAAATGTACACAGCTAAACACAAACAAAAGTTCTGCATAAATATCTATACCTAACCTGTTATTGACGATAATGGGTTATTTGAGCTTAACCCGTTATCACTAAGGACCGGTTAGGTAGAGAGATATTGACAGTCCTTTGGAAGGCTACAGACCATGTCTTAATAAAGTTCTGCTAATATGGCTCTTCTTAACCCATCATTGTGAACAACGTGTAATGTGGCCTTAACCCGTTCTTCACGACAACATGTTAGGTAGAGTGATATTGGCAGTCCTTTAAATCCTACAGACCAAAGTACTGCCAATATCGCTCTCTTTAACCCGTTCTTATGAATAACGGGTTAAGGTCACTTAACCCGTTCTTATGAATAATGGGTTAGGGAGTTTGAAATTTTAGATTTTCTACAAATTTCTCTTCACTCTTTGCGAGAATTGTCTCCGAAACTGTGCAAAGTGACATTAATATGCCCATAATTGTTTATATTTTTTATTAATTTTCATTTACTGCCACGTAACTAACCACTATAAATTTGAACTTGTTATTAGTGCTGAAAAAGTTCAAAAAATAAATTATGAGATTTCAACCCAAGGGTTAGGGTTAGGGTTAGTGTAGGGTTAGGGTTAGTAGTGAGTGTTTGTTTTTTGTTTTGATTAATTAGGTTAATATTTGTAGATCTCCACATTTAGATTTCACTTTGCAACATGGAGAACCACATGTACAACAATGGGAATAATCTTTACTTGTAGTACAAGTCATTAACTTGTAGCACATTAACGGACCGTTCTAAATTCCCAGATTAATGAATCCATCCATCAGTCAATCAATTTGACGCTATGTAGGCTACATGTAGGAGCTACATTTGGCTATGTACTTTAGTTTTTTTCCATATTGAACTTGTTCAACTACGAAGAGAAAAAGATCTGGTGGCGTGGCGCTCTAATAATGCGTTCGTGCTTTTCCATTAGGGATACCATCATCATCATAGCGAGATTCCACATCTGTATTAGTCTTTTTGTACATGCATGTGGGATCTACATGTGGTTTTTTCCATATATAGGCTACATGTGGGGATCTACATGTGGTTTTTCCCCCATATAGGCTACATATGGGATCTACATGTGTTTTTCCCCATATATAGGCTACATGTGGGGATCTACATGTGGTTTTTTCCCCATATAGGCTACATGTGGGATCTATATGTGGTTTTTTTCCTATATAGACTACATATAGGGATCTACATGTGATTTTTCTCCATATAGGCTACATGTGGAATGTACATGTGGTTTTTTTCCCATATAGGCTATACATGTGGGGTTGTACATGTGGTTTTTTTTCCATATAGGCTACATGTGGGGATCTACATGTGGTTTTTTCCCCATATAGGCTTCATTTCCACAATCATATAGGCTACATTTCCACAATCTAGAGTGTAGGCCGTTGTCTCCACAAAAAAAGTGGTGTTGTCATCTGAGCCAAGTGACCACCACAAGCCAGAAAACTTTGAATATACACCTAGGTGGGAAAAAGCACCAAGCTAAACAAGCAGAACTCAATACCCGCCTACTATTATTGCAGACACTTCAATATGAAAAAAACCTAAACTATATAACCACATGTACATCCCCACATGTAGCTTATATATGGGAAAAACCTTATGTACAGATCCAGTTCTTGATGGCCAATTAATTGGATCTGATGACGAGATGCGGATCATGTGACGCATCTGGTTAGGCTTTTCCATTAGGGATATCAGCATGTGGGGATCTACATGTGTTTTTTCTTGTATACACTATATGTGGGGATGTACATGTGTTTTTTTTCATGTATAGGCTACATGTGGGGATATAAATGTGGTTTTTTCCTCATCTTCCCGTCTCTATCTTCTTCGTGTTATGGCTTCTTAAAAACCAATAAATGCTACATTTGGTTTTCTCTTTACATGTGGAGATCTACAGTTGGTTTTTTGTAGATACGTGGGAAATCTACATTTGGCTATGTACTTTAGGTTATTCCCATTTATGAACTTGTTCTAATACGAAGTGAAAAAGAGTGGAAACCCTAACCCTACATTAACCCTAACCCTAATCGCTAACCCTAACCTACTAACCCTAACCCTAACCTACAATTTTTTTTAATTGTTTTTTAAGAAACAAAATACTAAATTAATATGCATTAATTTTTATATTCATTTGATGATATCGATTTTATATTGGTTAGTTACGTGGCGAGGAACTGAAGTAAACAAAAAACAAGATCTAACCAAACCCCTAACCCCCGCTAACCCTAAACCTGCCCTTAACCTACTGTAACCTTACTCTAACCCTACAAAGTACTCTAACCCAACCAAAAATTATATCTAACATAATTGTTTAAACCGGACTGACTGAAATCGTGTAAATGTTTTAAAAATTTGTTTGTTTACAAACAAAATTTGAAATTGCGTAACGAACATCTATGGAAAGCTGATTATATAAAATTTTATGAGCAGCTTTTTTGCAGCAGGTTTTAGTAAGGTCAATGTGGTGTTTGAATAATTGATCATAAATTGTTTTCATTAAGTGAACTACTTTATATGTTATATTTACAAACTTGTTTATACATTTTTTAACATGCGATTTAATAATTATCGGTACTGCCGATATAGGTACACAACCCGTTATTTACGATAACGGGTTGTATGTACTTAACCCGTTATTGTCAATAACGGATTAAGTTAACATATATTGGCAGAACTTCGCCATCTACTTATGCATGTAGCCATAAACTTCTGCAAATATAAGTGTACTTAACCCGTCGTTGGTGATAACGATCTTTGTTTACGTAACCCGTTATCTGTAACAATGGGTTACGTTGACAAAGATTGGTAGTGGTTCATCATGTAGAGACCAAGTTTTGGCATAGATCAAGTATACTTAACCCGTTCTTAGTACCAACGGGTTAAGTGTAATTAACCCGTTGTCACCAACAATGGGTTATCCAGGTGTAATTTACAGACATGGTCTGTACTTTTTGAGATTTGTATCAATTTGTTGGAGACAATTGCTGTCCTTGCTACTGTTTTTTGGAGACTTGTATCATACTTTGGTGGATATCAAGGATTTAACCTTCTTGTCTTCTTCTTCTTCTTGTTTTGACCCCTCCTTGTCTTCTTCTTCTTCTTGTTTTGATTCAGCCCTATTGATGAGCATTGTTGTGTACAAGATTGCTGTCATATCATGCTCCCCTCCTTCTAATCTTCCCTATAACTGAGAGACTTCAGTTCATAACTCAAATGAGTCTTCTCTTCTTCTCTTCAAGATAACTCAAATGAGAGACTTCAGTTCATAACTCAGTAGATGAAAAAATATGAGGAATCAATCTTCTCTTCTTCTCTTCAAGATAATCTTTTCTTCTAAATAGGGAGGAAGAAGTTTGAGTAATAGAAGAAATTTGAGTTCAAAGATGGTCGCCTACAATTGTGCCTGTGTATGAAGATGCAGAAGTAGAGAGACTTGTGCATGAACATTTCAGTGTACAAGAGCATGCTCAGTTTCTCTCAAGGGGTAGGGAGGGCCGCCGACTCTGCCTTTTTTTCCCCTTCATTTTCATCAATCTTCTTTCTTATAGCTTTTAGATGCGTTTGCATAAGTAGCAATTGTCCTCCTTTCATACATCTTCGTTCTCTATTGTTACATAGAGTGTAAAAATTCTCTGCTTCGTAGGACGGAGTACTGGTGGTTGCCACAGTGTATTCATGTTGCTTCTCAGCTTCTTGGCATGCACACCTCACAATCGTGCAACAAATAGTACGAATATGAGGAGTGCGTGTCAAGAAGTTGTGAAGTACTTTGAATATACGGTTACACCCACTACTACTCTATCCCACGAAGCGGAGAATTTTTACCTCTGTGTAATAGTAGTGAACTAAATTGTATGCAGGGGGGATAACTGGTACTTATGCATTCAAAAAAAGGCAGAGTCAGCAGTCCTTCCTTCCACTTCGAGAAGAAAGCGAGCATATACTTGTATACTAAATTAATTTCAATTTTGTAGTAGAGTATCAAAGGATGACTTTGTAATGTCAATTTGCTCGAATCATGTACAATTTTCTATGTATCTTCAAACAATATGTTCTTGCCAGTTTGTAATGTTTGATATATGAATAAATTTGGTGTTACAAATGGCTTGTTATGAATGAACAGATTTGTATATGTATCAACAAAAGAAGATATATCCAACACCCGCGAAAGTTCATATACATATTTGTTGTGAATGAACAAATATGTATATGTATCAACAGAAGAAGATATAGTCCAAAAAGTGGAAAGCTCTGTAAATAAATCTCAATCTAACCCGTCATTGTTAATAACGGTTTAGGGGATATCAAACCGTCAATACCAATAACGGGTTAATTGGAGAGATATTGGCCGAACTTCATCCCCTACATGTGAAGTATTGGTTAAGAACTCTATCTCCTTAACCCGTCATTAGTAATAACGGGTTAGGGGATATAAAACCGTCAATGCCAATAACGGGTTTAGTGGAGAGATATTGGCCGAGCTTCATCCCTTACATGTGAAGTATTGGTTAAGGACTGCCAATATCTATCTCCTTAACCAGTTATTGAGGATGACGAGTTACCTTATCTTAACCCGTTATCCCCAATAATGGGTTGTGTATAGAGTATCTGGCAGCATCTTTTTTTCAATACTGCATACATTTTCACAATTTTCCAGAATATAGATATATCATCCACAAAATACACAATCTCCAACATAAAAAATAAATCTGTTCATATCGGCATCCAGACAATTTTCATTAACACAAAATTCACAAACAGAACGAGTTGCCCAAATTGCACACATCTACAAAATTCACAAATTTCGACATAAATAAACATTCGCTACCCAAATACAAGATCAAAATCCATAGCAACATATGGAGTTCACAAATACACAAAATAAACTGACATATAGAGATTACACTCTGATTAAATACATCATTAATTTACTTGTACCAAACAGATACATTCAATTAACCACATATATACAATCCAAAATGAACGAATTTTTCAACACATTGCTTCTTTCCATTGGTCGCATTTACAGCGTTTGGAGCTTCTTCATTCCCTACCGATCCACTAAATAATGAAGAAGAATGAGTTAGTACCGACTACAACAAGTTTACATTCATTGAGTCCAATTAACAAATACAAAATCTCTGATAAAATACCTTGCTACATTTTTTGGGCAATTCCGTGAATCGTGACCTACGACATGAAAGCATGTCCTGCAAAGTCTTGGCCTCTTCGTTTTTTGACCTTCTCTTATAGACTTCAACAGTTTCCCTTTAGGCCTCCCCTTTGTGGTGCACTGCACAGGGTCACCTACATGTGCATGTGCATGTGCATGTCCACCACTCTCAGGTTGTGCGCTACCTTCATGTGGTGTGCTTTTCACTGACTCAATGCTAGCAAAGCCTTCGATTCCCTTCAGCATGTGGTCGAGCATGTACTTGTATCCTCGCTCTGAAAAACAACCAAGATTGACCAAATGTCTTGAGTGCATAGTCAGTTCACAATAACGAGAGGCAAAATTGTCGCCTATACTATTGGGAACCGGTATACTGCTTCTCCTCAGTTGATCCCTGGTCCATCGCCTACAAATATATTGTTCGGGCAGTGCAGTGTGATCTGTGAACCGAATAACTGCTAGTAGATGTTTGCAGGGAATGCCTACGAAGTCGTACATGGAACAAGGGCATTTAGCAATTTCAGTGATTTTACAATAAGAAATCACCCTCCCCGGTTCTGAATTTCCACAAACTGTTACGGAATAAGCTGCACTATCCGGTGCATCCATACTCGCAATTAAACTCACATTAAGTAATAAGCTTTTGACAACTTCTTGTTGAAATTTGTAGAAAATCTTTAAAGTGTATGTTCCTGCCATTTGTGACTCCAATGCCCATTTGGTCTTCAATTTTGGCCGCTCCTCACGATTACGATGTGTTTCTTTAAGTTCATCGTGTCTTTGTTTTACTAAGAGTCGGTCAAAGATGACGGCAAATTCATGTAGTGAGTACTTTTTATGAGTATGGTGCTTCAAGGATGAATGTAGCGATTCGCTACGTTGGGTACTCAACATGCCCCCCCCCAAAATGAGTCTCTTGAGTACACATGAGCCCATTTTTTGCGAATCTCAAATTTTTCCTTCAACCATTTGTTATTCTCCAGTTTGTACTGGGAGATCAAATTTTTCCACTTCTGTTCGAATTCTGTTTTAAATTCCGCCGTATAAATGATAGTCTTCAAAACATTCCTGAACTCATCAACGTTATTCGGCATGCGAACTTCATGCGGTAGCTTATCCAAAATATGCCAAATACAATATCTATGTGACGTGATTGGGAAAACTTTGGATATTGCAGAAGTTATCCCACAATCCTCATCTGTCACGATGTTGATCGGATCGCAGCGCATTGCAGCTCGCCACTTTTCAAAGAACCACTCAAATGAGGAAGACTTCTCATTGGGGATGAACCCACAACCTAGGAATATTGATTGCCAATGATGGTTGAATCCAACAAATGGTACGAACAACATCCCGTATCGGTTTGTGTTGTAGGTAACATCAAAGCAGAGAACATCTCCAAATACTTCAAAATTCTTTCTACCGATACCATCCACCCAGATATAATGTGACAATCACCCTTTGGGATCACATTGGTAATCAAAATAGAATAAAGGATCGGTTTTCTTTTTGGATTCAAAAAACTCAAGTAGCATTTTGTCCGTCGTGTCCTTTTAAACCCTCCATCTCGTCTCTCCTGAGATTTCTGACATCGGTTTCGGTAAATCCAATTTTCTCATTACCTCCACTTGTACTTTCAAAGAATAGCATTTATTTGCATACAGGGACATTAGCTTCGGTAAGTTGACCAATTACTTTTTTATCTGTCTTAGTCAATTCACGGTTTCGAGGTAGCAAGTGACGTCTACCGGGTGA
Source organism: Hemerocallis citrina (assembly GCA_017893485.1). Lineage (NCBI taxonomy): Eukaryota > Viridiplantae > Streptophyta > Magnoliopsida > Asparagales > Asphodelaceae > Hemerocallis > Hemerocallis citrina. Next base: position 119,465,629 of record CM030362.1, read on the forward strand.
AGTAAATTCGTGATTGTGTACTTCATTTAACGAATAAAGAATCCACGAATTACTTTGTGAATTACTTTGTGGGTTTAGTTTGACACGGACGAAAGCTTTGCAACCCGTTCTAGAAATTGTACCTCGTCTAGTTTCATTATGACTATTCGGTGACTCCCCGGCTTTATTACAAACATATGATTTATCCACTACATCGTTTCCCTTATATTTATTTCCACCCTTATGCATAGAAAATCCCGCACATTTGCAATATGATGAATACAATTTTCCCGCTTCCTCAAGAGTGGGAAATGTCATACCAATCTTCGGTTTTAGGTGCTCGTCAACATGAGGAAGATACTCGCTAATTTGTTGTGCACGAACAAATTTCTCTCCGGCAACAGAACTTCCTTCGAAACTGTCCATACCTAAGAAACCGCAAAAAGGAGAACAGTTAGGGGTACTAAACCGTTGTATTTGGTGTTTTTATAAGTGCGCAAGCCACCACAACTTGTACAAGTCAGTTTCCATTAACGGTTCCAGAAATACGGCCATGTATCATTTTATTTGAGTTTTTTCCAACCAAAACCGATACACGGCCGTATCTCTCGGACTGTGAGTCGAAACTCACTTCTACAACTTGGGGTCACTTCTCATAGGGAACACAAACCAACTCGCAAAGTTTCATATTTTTTGGAGGTCGTTTGAAATGTTTTATAATCTAACCGTACTTAGAAAATTCTAATTCAAAAACTTCCCAATTGAGGAATTGAAGCAAAACCGCACAAACGGCATCCGAAAATTATAAAACTTTCCGACTAGGTCGAATTCACGTAGGGCAAGCTATCCGAACTTGTAGAAACGAGTTTCGAGTCACGGTTCGGGAGATACGGCTGTGTACCGCTTTACTTGGTTTTTTTCAACCGAAAGCGATACGCTGCTGTATCTGTCGAACCATGAGTCGAAACTCACTTCTACAACTTGGTTTGGCTTCTCATAGGGGACACCAACCAACTCGCAAAGTTTCATATTTTTTGGAGGTGGTTTGAAGTATTTTCAACTCTAACCGCACTTAGATAATTCTAAGTCAAAAACTTCTCATGCAGGAAAGTTGAGAAAACCACACAAACGGCATCCAAAAATTATAAAACTTTCTGACTTGGTCGGATTCACGTAGGGCAAGCCACCCGAACTTGTAGAAGCGAGTTTTGAGTCACGGTTTGCGAGATACGGCCGTGTACCGGCTTTAGTTGTTTTTTTCCAACCAAAAGCGATACGCGGCCGTATATCTCGAACCGTGAGTCGAAACTCACTTCTACAACTTGGGTTCACTTCTCATAGGGAACACCAACCAACTCACAAAGTTTCGTATTTTTTGGAGGTCGTTTGAAGTATTTTCTAATTTAACCGCACTTAAAAAATTCTAAGTCAAAAACTTCTCATTTGAGGAATTGAAGCAAAACCACACAAACGGCATCCGAAAATTATAAAACTTTCCGACTAGGTCGAATTCACGTAGGGCAAGCCACCCGAAGTTGTAGAAACGAATTTTGAGTCACGGTTCGGAAGATACGGCCGTGCACCGCTTTACTTGGTTTTTTTCAACCGAAAGCGATACGCGGCCGTATCTGTCGAACCGTGAGTCGAAACTCGCTTTTACAAATTGGGTTGGCTTCTCTTAGTGGACACCAATCAACTCGCAAAGTTTCAAATTTTTTGGCTATCGTTTGATGGGTTTTCAACTCTAACCGCACTTACAAAATTCTAAGTGAAAAACTTCTCATGCGAGGAATTTAAGAAAACCGCACAAACGGCATCCGAAAATTATAAAACTTTCCCACTTGGTCGAATTTACGTAGCGCAAGCCACCCGGACTTGTAGAAGCGAGATTCCAGTCACGGTTCGGGAGATACGGCCGTGTACTGCTTTACTTGGTTTTTTTCATCCGAAAGCGATACACGGGCGTATCTCTCGAACCGTGAGTCGAAACTCGCTTCTACAAATTGGGGTGGCTAGTACTACGTGAGACGAACCTACTCGCAAAGTTTCATATTTTTTTACGGTCGTTTGCAGGGTTTTCAACCCTAACCGCACTGAAAAGTTTCTAACTAATTTCGTATATACAATTCTAATTCTACAAATTACTAACGCAAGTTAGAAAATTCGGCAATTGATTATATTTAAAGTCAACCCGATTCTACATCTAAAATCTACTAAGGCATATAAAATTTTCCCCAATTTCTAATTAATTTACTACACACAAATTGGAAAAAAAACACAAATATAGATTATTGAGGTAAATAAAAAGTCTATATCTTACAAAATAGGTCCAAATCAAGCCAAATAATCGATTCGGAGGAGAACTAGGGTTTGTATTACGTTTCGAAGAGGGGATGAGAGAGTAGGGTTTCGATCTTCGGAGTTGGGAGAGAAGAGGGGGAGCGGACGGAGATGTCGATCACGTCTTCTTCGGAGCTAGGGTTTTTTTTCCGTTGGGTTCGTCGAAGAAAGAAGAAGGAGTGAAGAGATATCTCCGAAGAAGACGAACTGATAGGAAATACAAATGAATATAGATAACCTTAACCCGTTCTTGGGAAGGACGGGTTAAGGCTATTTTTTTAAATAAGAATTTGCCTTAACCCGTCGTTGGGAATGACGGGTTAAGGCAAAATTTTATTAAAAAAAATTTGGGCCGTTGGATCTTTGATCCAATGGCCCAGATCAAAGTTTGCACGGGTCTGTGCGAACAGACCCGCTTCCGACCCGTTTGCAACGGAAGAAAGCTTATATATATATATATATATATGCTTCATTTTAGTGAAAGGGATTTCTATATTTTGTATATATCATGTGTACTAGAGCTAACAAACTAATAAGAAATCCTGAAATCATTAATCACAAACAAACAAAATGCATTGGAACCTACTCAGATCTCTAGTGTTTAAGAGGGTTATTTCTTACCATTTCTGATGTAATGACTTGCTTATATGTTAAACACTATTATCTAATCTCACAGTAATATTTTGTAATGGTTAGATGGATTCACATAATAATACATCTTACACTGCTCTGCTTTGCGAAGGATCAAACTTCGAGGATGAATTGTTTAGTCCAGAATTTGTTGAGTGTACTCAATTCACAGATCATCATACCGTGACACCACCAGAAAATCGAGCAACAATTAATTCATCTACTAAGAAAACACAAAGACGGGGTAACTTCACAACGAAAGAAGACCTTCTCATTGTACATGCATGGCCTAGTATTGGTTTAGATCTGATTCAAGGAAACCAACAAACAATGGGTAAATATTGGGATAGAATACATGAATATTTTCATGCAAATAAAAAGTTTAAGTCTGAGCGCAAATTCTCGCATAAATCGGTGGTCGGGAATTCAAAAAGAAGTTAACTTCTACTGTGGGTACTATGCTCAGATAGAATCAAGAAACCAGAGTGGGATCACCAATGAAGACAAGGTATTACTATGATTGAAGTTTATGAATTAAATTATTTTTTTCAAAAATAATTATTAATTTTAACTATTTTTAGATATTTCAAGCAAAGCTATTGTACGAATAACTGCAAGGAAAGCCATTTGGGTTTTTGCATTGTTGACATGAATTGAAGCATAATCCTAAATGGACATTGAAAATTTCAAAGAAAAAGTCCAAAACTTGTAAAAGAATAAGTCCTGCAAAATCGTCTGCTTCACTACCGAATCAAGTTAATTTAGAAACAGAATATATTGCAACTGATATGAAACGGCCTATTGGTAGAAAGGCTGCCAAGGAGCAACAAAAGAGAAAGCATAAGGAACACAATCAAGAGAAAACACCTGCACTCATGTTCCTGCAAGAATATATGGAGGAAAATAAAAAAATTAAAACAGAATAATATGAGAAAGCATCCAGTCAACGGCAAGAGCTAATCGAAATTGAGAAGGAAAAACTACGTCTACAAATGTTAGCAGACGAGGAAAAAATAATGGCTTATTGACACCACCGGAATGGACCCACTGCGAGCAAAATATTACGAAGTCCGCAAGATGGAAATTCTTGAAAAAACACTAAGCAATAATTAGTATTTGTTTGTGTATTTATTACTACGAATAGCCATCGTTTATTAATGTATTTATTTTTTTTTATTTATGCATCTGTAAGCCTTCAGCTAAACATCTTATTAATAAAAGTTGTATTTTGCCTTTATGAGTCTAATTTCCACATAAACTTGCAATATAAATATTCTAACTCAATTTATGTTTTTCACTCTTATCAACTCAATTAAGCAATCAAACACATTTGCTCACTGATGGCACATTTTTGGTAATGCACTTGATATGATGTTTGAGAGCAATGACCTTGATGTCTATTCTGATGATGAAATGCTACCTTTAGCATTAATGACTATAGAAGAAGAAGATGAACTAATTACGAGAAGACGAAGAGCAGCTCGTTGTGGTTCTACTCCAGACACGCTATTATTCAACGTGATAAAGCTCAAGAACATGAAAGACTATTCAATGACTATTTTTCTGAAAGGCCTGTATATCCTCCTCATTTCTTTCGAAGGAGATTACGAATGAGACGTCATCTTTTTTTAAGAATTCGGTCTGCTATAGAAGCCCATGATCGATACTTCATTCAAAGAAAGGATGCTTGTGGAGTTCTCGGATTGTCTTCACTTCAAAAGATGACAACCGTAATAAGGATGCTTTCTTATGGGGTATCAGCAGATTTAGTTGATGATCACATACATATTGGAGAAAGCACTGGAATAGAGAGTCTTCGTCATTTTGTCAAGGCAATTGTTGGAGTATTTGGCGATGAATACTTAAGATCACCAAATAATAATGACATTACTCGATTGCTGGCAATGAACGAAGATCGTGATTTTCCAGGTATGTTAGGAAGTATTGATTGTATGCACTGGAAGTTGAAGAATTATCTAGCGGGATGGCAAGGAATGTATACTGGCCACATTCATAAACCTACAATTATTTTAGAAGTTGTGGCTTCACATGATCTTTGGATATGTCATGCATTCTTTGGGTTACCAGGAGCTCTTAATGACATCAATGTGCTACATTGGTCTACTATCTTTCATGATCTTGCTAATGGAAGAGTGCCCAAGGTTAACTTTTCTATCAATGGTAATAACTATACGATGGGATATTATCTTGCTGATGGTATATATCCAGAGTGGTCAACATTTGTAAAAACTATTCAATTTCCACAAGGTAATAAGAACAAATATTTTGCTGAAGCTCAAGAATCGGTAAGGAAGGATGTAGAGCGAGCATTCGATGTTCTTCAAGCACGTTTTGCAATTATTTGTGGTCCAGCACGTTTTTGGGATCAAGAGACGCTTCATAATATTATGACAGCATACATAATAATACATAACATGATAGTCGAAGATGAGAGAGAAGATAATATTATGATAGCATACAAAAATGTTTTCAACCATTCATTTTTAAGTGAAGCACTAATCCTTAATAATATTCCATGATTAAGAATCAATTAATACTATAATTTTTTAATATAATCTATTAAGAATTTGTGTATTTTATGTTGAAAACAGATTTGGGAGAAAATAATATTTTTCTTATTCATTTATTTCTCTACTGTATACATCTATATATAAGAATTACATTCTTGGAGAAGAAGAAAGGAGATTGAGAGAAGATTGGGGATATGAGAGATTTGAGGAATCTGTTTCTTATAGATTAGGAAACAGAATATACAATTACTATATTTCAACACTCCCCCTCAAGTTGGTGCATAGATATTGAACATGCCCAACTTGTCAATAAATTTCAAGAAAAACCGATTCGAAACTGCCTTGGTTAGGATATCTGCGAGCAGATCTTCTGACTTTACTTTCGATATCTCAATGACTTTCTCATCTATTTTTTCTTTGATGAAGAATCTGTCCATCTCTACATGTTTCGTCGTATCATGCTGAACCGAATTAGCAGCAATATCACACGCTGCTTGACTATCACAATACACTTTCATAGGTTCATTCGGACCATAGCCTAAGTCCTGCAAGAAGAGTTTTATCCCTAAAGCTTCTGCTATACTTAAAGCTACTCTGCGATACTCAGCCTCTGCACTAGAGTGCGCAACAATATTTTGCTTCTTCCTCCTCCATGTAACTAAGTTTCCTTCAACAAAGGTGAAGTATCTTCAAGTGGGGTGCCTATCAATTATAGATCCTGCTCAATCAGCATCAGTATATGCCTCAACCTTCAAGTAACCATGTTTCTCAAATAATACCCCTTTTCCTGGAACCGACTTAATATATCTCATAATTCTCATCACTGTATCCATATGTTGTTCCCTAGGTGCATGCATAAACTAACTTAACACACTTAAAGCTTATGACAAATATGGCCGTGTATGTGTAAAATACATCAGCCGTCCAACCAATCTCTAATATCTTTCCTTATCACAAGGTACATGATCAGCTTTGTTGCACAGTTTCAGTCCTTCTTCTAACGGTGTACTAATTGGCTGACAAGCGGACATTCCAATTTTCTTCATTAAATCAAGAGCATACTTTTTTTGAGACAAAAATATCCCCATTCTTGAGCGAGAAACTTCAATACCAAGGAAGTATCTCAAAGATCCAAGATCTTTCATTTCGAACTCTTGTGACAAGTAGTTCTTTAATGCATTCCTCAACTCAGGATCATCTCCGGTTACTATCATATCAGCCACATAAATAATGAGAGCGGTAATTTTATCTTCTTTCCTTTTTAAGAACAGAGTATGATCTGAATTACTCTGATAGTATCCGAATGTCCTTATTGATTTTGTGAATCTCCCAAACCAAGCTCTTGGCAACTGCTTAAGTCCATACAATACTTTCTTCAAATGACATACTTTATTGCTGTGTTGGACTGGTCTGTTCGACCCTGGTGAAAGATCCATATAAACCTCTTCTGTCAATTCCCCATGCAAAAATGCATTCTTCACATCAAATTGCTCCAACGGCCTGCAACGCCCCGAATTCCAAATAAGACCGAATTCGAGATTTCACAGGATCTTTACTTCACTTCGTACAATTTTATAAGGAAATTAAAACTTTTCAATAATACATCAGAGTTCATTACATTTTTGTTTACACAGCGGAAGAATACACCAATGAAATAAAATATAACTTGTACAACTATAACAATGTAAATCATCAACTGCATCATAACATCTTTACATCTTCATGGAAAAGTCCATTACCTGCATATCAAGCTGTGAGCACGTCAGTCACTTACAACTGACGAAAATGTTATTCTCGGCTATTCTCTCTATGCCGTACATATAACGATCTCATTACTTTAACAAACCATAAAAAAATTGAATAAACAATAAAGTGTTAAATTGTGACTACGCTAAACATATATGTGTATGTCATCCCTTAATGCCTAATGCACACATTTTTATACTAGGATGACACTAGTGCATACTTGTTTGGATTCTATGCATCCCATATTACATAGGTCCGAGGGCAAGCACCTACGTACTCCATATTTAAGGGTTCGATTCCTCACCATGAAACTACCCAGTAATAAGACAAAGTTAAGACGTTCCACGAGTATGGATCCCAGTTCCGGGGAATCGCCGCAACAAATTCCCCGCCCGACTGTTAAACTGACTCTTCGTCGTGCGAACTTCCCGCAAGTGCCCCTCTAGCTCCGGTATACATATATACATGGAGAATGGCTAACTATCTGTCCGACTACGCATAGTCCTGAATTTAAAATAAAAGCTCATCTCCCACGAGGCAATCATAGTCCCGGAGAACCGCCGCAACAAATCTCCCGCCCAACTAGGTCTATAGTTCCGATGAACCGCCGCAACAAGCCCACCGCCCGACTATATAGAGTGCCCCACTCACGTTTGCCTAGGTCTTACTACATCTTCACTTATGTGCCTAAAATTTCTTAAGTTCAAGACATGAATAATTTCTCACACCTAGAATTAGTTTTACCTCTTACCGGACTTAATCAACAAATACGAGATTGCTCCATGGCAATATCTCAAAATTATATCTCAAATCTTTTCTTTCAATGGTGCCGGTAACTGAGGTCTTACTAACTCTAAATTGTAGTTTTTCATGCACAAGAATCATGAGTATTCATACCTGTCACTCCCCGCTTCCCACTATACGAAAATACAGATACGCAACTGAAGCCCAGTGAATGATATACATCATCCATAAGCTGTACAATTATAAGCTCAACAAGATCTTTATAACACATTCACGCAGGCAAATATAATAATCACATGAGCTGAAAATAGAATAACCATCATTTGGATAATACATCAACATCGGGTCAAGATGCCCGGGAGTACAAGGTGCCAGAATTAAAATAATATGATAAGCAGTTCGCTATAACAACTAGATAAAATAGCGACTGAAAGAAAAACAACATGAAGTAGTAAAAAAGCAACAACGATCGTCTAGAGAGTCTGCTCGTCGGGTCCATCAGTACCTGTATAATTATTAACTCAAAGAAAAATAGAAAAGTTTCCGTTAGAGCAAGTTTCGGGCAGCAAGTAGCAACAAGTAGTAAAAGGGGCAATATAACAAGATATAACATAGAAGAAACAAGAAATAGAAGTACAAATATAATATGGAAGTAAGCAAGGAACTGGGACAGTATGATCATGTAAGTAATAACTGTAACTAGTGTATTCTAGACTTCAAGATATAAGTAATTGATAACCTAGGCTCAGTTAATCGATAATCGTGTAATCAATGATCGAGAGTCATGTAATCAAGAATCAAGAGTCATGTAATGAAGAGTCATGTAATCAAGAATCATGTAATCAATGATCGAGAGTCATGTAATCAAGAATCATGTAATCAAGGATCGAGAGTCATATAATCAAGAGTCATGTAATCAAGAATCATGCTTAGTGAAGATCTCAAGTTCATCTGTTTTATTAACTTATCTAATGCACGCAATCATGTGTCCCATACCACAAGTTCGGTGCATATCAATCATGTGACGTTTAGACTTAAGTAGTGAATTCTATAGGATTATGTACTCGGGTCTTCCAGTGATAGTATCAAAACATATAATCATGAATCATGTAATCGAGAATTATGTAATCAAGAATTATGTAATCAAGAATCAAGAATCACTATTTCGGGAAACACGGGCCCCCTTCCGAGTATACTCCCTTATATTGTCCATTACTAAGCCGTACCCTTATAATCCCGGCTTGTTATTCTTTTATAATTAATTATGAACATGCAGTTGGTACGACTAGTGGAACTGTATAATCAAATAGTTTAGTCAAGGAAAATATCAAGAGCAGTAATCATAGACATGAGACATAAAACGAGTACATATATCGAGAGTAGTTATTATAGAATTATCAAGTGGTATAAAATACATTCTATCAACCTATTATATCTATGCAAGTTATTATTACAAGAACAATAATACACTCAGTTCATTAAATATGAAAAATAACGGGTTTATATGCAAAAATGTATAGATGAATTTTTAGACAACTTGACATATCTGCATTCAAATCCACTTTTCCGTTGTTACAGAAAAGCAAATCCGATTCCGTCAGAAATTCTAGAAAGTAGACTCTCTTCCGGTTCCAAATCATATTTACACGATACATTCTGGAGACAGTAGCTATGCGTACAAATTCATTCTTCGCTGGTTTTGATGTTTCGCGCGCATTCTGGAAATTCAGAGTCACAATACTAGAATTGCGATATCTCACAATCTATACATCGGATTAAGAAACTGTAGGATGTTCCGGATATCTAGACTCGAAGGGCTACAATTTTCATGTAGAAAGTTTTTCGATCCAGTATCGGGAACATGGTTCAGAATCTATACATCCCGTAATCCCGTGCAGGTTCAGAAATTCATGATATGTCAGTACTAAAATCGCGATATCTCACAATCTATACATCCGATTGAGAAACCGTAAGATGTTCTGGATTCGGAACTTGATGGGATACGATTTCCACGTAGAAAATCTTTAATCCAGTATTGGGAACATGGTCGAATTCTTACTGCAAGGTCAAGAAATTTTAGAGATAGTAAGGTTGAATATTCGATATTCGATAACACAATTCGAAATGTGTTAATGGTTCACTCTTGAGTTGATATAACATGGAACAAGTGACTAGAACAGAGTTTGACAATAAAACATGATGATAACTAGACTACTTGCCACGAGTCCAAGGAAAATGCTTGTACGAGAACAAAAATAGTGTACAAGGTACTTGCCTTATAACGTGACGATCTCGGTGGTGGTGTTAACCACGGAAAGAAGAAGCAACGTCTGCAACGGACGGCAGCACAATAGCGGTAAGAATGGCGGCAAGAAGGTAGCGAGTGAGCAACGGTAGCAACGGTGAGTGACAGTGATGAGCAACAACAACAACGAGGAGATGGCGCGGCATCGGGTTGTTTTTTGGGGTTCACGGGGTCGTAGAAATGGATTCGTCGACTCGAAGATGGAAGGTAAAGTGGAGCTTGGGTGTTGTTTGAGCTCTCGGGTGTGAAGAAGGCAAAGGAAGAGAAGGAGAAGGGCTCTCGGGTGTGAAGAAGGCGAAGGAAAAGAAGAAGGGAATGAGGTGGTCTGTATGCTTGTGTGTGTGTATATATAGAAAGAAGAATGGAGTGAATCATGCATGCATGCATGTGTATAAAATAAGGGGTGAAAGAGATGGGGTGTTGAAAAATGAAAAAGGAGACACTGAAGGAAGAGGGGATTAGGAGTAGTAGGGTGGTGGAGGCAGTAGAGTAGGAGAGAAAAAATGAGAGTTAGGCGTAGAATGAGAAAAATGAGGGGTGGACGGTTGGCGTATGCAGAAATGGAGAAGTAGGGAGGGAGAAAATAAGGTGTAGGGAGGAAGAAAATAAGGTGTAGAAGTTAGGTTAGCTGTTGGATTAAGAATTAGGTTTAGGATTAGGATTAGTATTAGGATTAGGATTAATCAGAGTTTAAAATTTGTATTTAAACTCCGGTCGAAAAATCACAAAATTATAGAATTGATCAGAAAAATATTCTGGCTCTAAATAAAGAGTCCAAAGAGAAAAATAAAACTGATCTGAAAAGTGAAGTTTAAAAATTCACGTAATAAAATACGTACAACTGGGACAGGGAGTTACAATACCCTTCATGTATTAACTCAATAAGTCTATATCTCCAACTTATTCTTAAATAAAAATCCATGTTTCATCTTAGTACTTATTCATGGTTTACTCATGCATTTTCAATTCAAACATAGAACACGTATTTTCTTTCTTGGACAAAAGATTCATCACCATGAATTCTTCTAGCAAATTAAGCAATTCACAACTCAATTTACATTCTCAACATAAGTATTTATTTACACAAGAGGGATTCATAACTTGTTATATATCTTTCCTTCTTTTCAAAAGATCTTTTACCCAAATTAATAATTTTTTTAAAGTTAAAACTCATCTAATAATTAATATCTTATTTTTACTTTCTAAAAAATATACAATAAAATTTTCATAACAATCTCTAATAGCTTCCATTTTATTTTATAACAATAATAGGAGTTTATTCATATTTAAAAGCATCTTAGTCTATTAAAATCCAACAAAAATAAAAAGAGGGGCTCGGGTTTCGAACCCAACACCTACCGACCACACACAGCAGCGCCCAAAGCCCAACCCACTAGCCACTAAGTCCATTTTGGACTTTTGTTATAAACCGTATAGAAAACACTTTATACAAACTGTTCAGTTTTGGATTTTGTTGAATAAATCAAGATAAAATGTGACTTTTAAGTTTCGAACCCAAGACCTCTTATAAATAGTGTTCTGTAGTGCACTGGCTAACCAGTAAGTCCAAGTGTATTTTCTGTTTAGGTGTTAAGGTAATGTATTGTTGTTTATACTATTCTGAATTTGGTTCCTTTTAACAAAACTCGTTTATCCAATAATCCAATTTTTTAGGATATTGGAATAAACTTCTCTTTTGGACTGAGATGAAATCTTAAAATAATAATCAACAAGTTCAAACTTATTTTTAGAACATATCTTCATTTTCAAATAAATTTTTTCTTTCTTTTTACATACAAAATTTGCATTTCTTCTCAAACTCGAAATTAAGGATCATGTTTATTAAAACTAGTTTATGTCCATCATTATACTAAATAGAATTTTGTGCTAAAATGTCTCTTAATCAACCATGGATATCTCAAAGAAATTCTTTCATGTAGAAATTTGTATTTTTAACATATGTCGACATGTTTCATGGTAATAACTAAAACTATTTTTTTCTCTTTTCTTTTCCTTTCTTAATCATCATGTCTCTAAAGCGTATGTCGAAATATAACAATCTTTAACAATTTCTCTTATTTATCACACATTCGACAAACATAAATTTGCAACATTCTAACATGATTCATATGATTAATTCTTTAGTTGAACTCTTCTTTTTAATTAGCATGGTAACAATTATTCACTAAGCCTCAACAAGATCATTGTATGTTGTGCTAGCATGAATTTTATCTACATATATCACATTCAACTTATACTACTCATTTAAACTATTTAGCATGCAATTTCTACAACTAGAAAGTATGAAACCACCCACCTCTAATGGAAGATTTGAGAATGAGAAAGATGGAATCCACTCCTAGCTCCTAGCAAGACCTACTCCTCCCTGCAAGAACTTCTCCAAGCAAGAACTCCTCCAAAATGAGAACACTCTACTCTCTTTCTTTTTCTTTCTCTTCTTTGGTTTTGTTTTTTGTGCAAAAGAGAAGTATGAATGAGGTTGTATTTATAGGGTGAGGTGAGGGTCTAAAAAGTAAAAATTTCCACCTAATAACTCTCTCTTAATTGCCCACTCAACTCTTCAATTCCTAACTCCTAAAACTCCCAACCTTTTATGCTCCCACCCTTCACAATCTCAACCCCCCTCCTCCACTACCTAAATCCGGCCAACCCCTAGCTTCACAAACCGGTCACTTCTATGTGTGTACATGCATACAAAAACATTCAAATTAAATACAATTTTCTATAGTTCTAAATGTCCACTAACAGTTGTATCTTGTCATGTATTAGTCCAAACTCAACTTAAAATTAGGATTTTATTATTGGGCTTGTCCCATGGGCTTTTATTTTAAATCTACTAATTTAATAATTAGTCTAATGGGCTAGGATTTAATCTTTAGGTCCATGGGTCATAAGAAGGCTAGTTAAAAACTTGTGCATGCTAAAATTTGTAAATGAGAGTAAGAAAGGAGATGGATAAATTAGCACGTGCATCATACTTGCAAAAATGTATTTTTAATTTAAATAAAAAATGTGGGATGTTACACAGCCAGTCAAGATTTGCAGCAAGTGACAGTAGGACTCGAACAGTATTGAACTTTGCCACAGGTGCGAAGGTATCTCTATAATCAATTCCATACGTTTGAGTGTATCCTTTGGCAACCAGCCCTACTTTGTATCGCTCTATTGAACCATCAAACTTATACTTCACCGTATAAATCCATCTGCATCCTACTGGCTTTTCCCTACTGGCAGCTCGACTATCTTCCAAGTCTCATTCTTTTTCAAGGACTTCATCTCCTCATCCATAGCTGCTTTCCACCTTGGATCAATAAGGGCTTCCTGTACATTGTTAGGAATAGATAGAATAAATAATTAATTTATAAATGAATTATTTGATTCCGACAAGCAGCGAGTGGATACATAATTACTCACGAGATATTTGACGTTAATAGTGGGATCAGGTTCATAAGTGGGTTTTGGAATACTTCTATTAGTACGGTGCGGGAGTTCTCTTCTAAGAGCTTTGGACAACGATGACGATTGGTTTTGGGGTTCTGAAGGTTCACTCTCACTCAAATTCGGTATTGATTGCAATTCTTCAAAAGGGTCTTCTTCCCTTGGTTGCACTTCTTCATGAGGATCTTCTTCCCTTGGTTTCACTTCTTCATGAAGGTCTTCCTCCCTTGCTAGATCTTCATTCAAGTGTTCACCATTATTTTTATCCAGTTGTTCGTTCTGACTGGTAATTACTTCATTATACCCAAGAGTCTGAACTTTACTAACCCCTTCATCATATCCAAGAGTCTGAACTTTACTTCGGTACTCTCCCTGAAGTTCAGCCGTAGAAGAAGAAAAATACATCTCATCTTCATGAAATACAACATCCATAGTCACAAACATCCTTTGAGTTGGTGAGTGATAGCACCAATACCCTTTTTTATCCTATGCATATCCCATGAAAACACAGTAGACAGATCGAGGAGTTAACTTATTACGTTCATGTTGATGAAGGTGAATAAATGCAATGCACCCAGACATACGAGGTGGCAAGTTGATGACTTTTGGTGCATTCACAACTTCAGTTAATACTTGAAATGACGTGAGGAATTTTAGGATATTAGAGAAAACTCGGTTGATTAAGTATGCAGCAGAAGCCATGGCTTCCCCCCAATAAATGAGTAACATATTTCCATGGATAAGAGAAGTACGGACCACCTCGAGCAAGTGTCTATTTTTTCTTTCTGCAACCCCATTCTGTTGAGGTGTATATGAGCATGTAGTCTGGTGAACAATTCCGTGTTCCACAAAATATTGTTGCAGATTCGAACTCAGGTACTCTCCGCCATTATCACTCATAAGAACTTGAATCTGTGATTTATACTGAATCATAACATGCTTATGAAATTTTTGAAACACGCCACTAACTTTACTTTTCGACTTCATCAAACAAATCCAGGTCATACGAGTACAGTCATCAATAAATGTCACAAACCATTTGGCTCCTCCAAATGTAGTGGTTTTGGATGGATCCCAAATATCAGAATGAATAATCATAAATGGAACAGAGCTTCTACTTGGACTTGGAGGAAAAGAGACATGGTGACCTTTTGCGAATTCACACACATCACACCGAAAGACAGGAATATCCAACTTCAAAAATAAACTTGGAAATAATTTCTTCAAATAACCAATAGAAGCATGTCCTAGACGTCGATGCCATAGCCAAATATCTGATTTCTTTTTCTCATCTTCGGGTCCTTCCACACTTAGAGCTTGAGTCAACATGCTTGAACTTTCAGATTCTAAATCCAGGTAATAGAGCTTCCCGTATCTAACCCCATAACCAATCGTCTTGCGAGTTCGAATATCCTTAAACACACAATGTGAAGGCCAAAAGACTACAATACTAGGTAAGGCAATAGTTATTTGAGCAATAGATAATAGGTTAAAATTCAAGGATGGCACAACTAGGACAGTATCTAAGGTTAGGTTATTTGTGAGAGGTATGGTACCCTCGCCAGTAAAAGTGGCAGGTCCACCATTGGTAGTGCACACAGTTGATTTGGTGGATGGTTGAAAATTTTGAACTTATCTAGAATTAAAAGTCATATGGTCGGTAGCACCCGAATCAATTATCCATGCATTATTCATAACAGAGGCAGAAATATTAAAAACCTTATCATCATTACCTACAGTTGTAATTAATGTAGAGGCGAGTCCAATACTTGTCTACAGCTTGTCTCATGGTAGCAGCACAAGAAAAACAACAGATCTGGTCTTCAGCAACCAACAGCAAACAACACAACTTGGTCTTGCAATCACCAACAAATACCAAGAACCGTAAATAGGAAACGGGAGGCGGGATTCTCCAGCAGACAGTAACACCAAATATTGCAGTTGCAACAGCAAATCTTACTCTCAACACCAAATATTACACGATCTAGTAAGCGGAGACTGAGTGAGCAATGGATTAAAAGATTAGCAGCGACGAGGAGATTCTTGCTGTGGATCGGATCTGAAGGAGGTAGCAGGTCGGGTGGGATTTTGGGTTGGAGATCGAGTGGATGGATCGACGGGTGGAAGAATCGATGGAGACTGGACGACGACTGGATCGATGGCAACTGGAGCCTGAGCAACAACAACCGTATGGACTCAGATCTGATTTCGCCTTCGAAAGCGAAATGAAGTTTGTGTAGGATCTCGATCAGATCTGGCAGCGGCTTGGACTCAGATATGACTGGCGATGGTTTTGAGGGATGATGAGGGCCGTGGTGTCAATCAGATCTGGTAGTGGTGGTGTCGATCAGATCTGGCAGTGGCAGTGTCGATCAGATCTGTGGTTTTGAGGGACAGTGGTCGAAGTTGGTTAATGGGTCAATCAGAGTTAGGGTGGAACTCGAAGTCGAAGTCGAATTCGATGGAGGCATCGAAGTTGGTGGAGTTTGGGCAGAGATCGGGTGCGACAGAGGTCGGGGTCGGGGATCAGTGGTGCGATAGAGGTCAGGATCGGTGATCGGTGGTGGTTGTCAAGGTCGAGGTCAGGTGCAACAGAGGTGTCAGATCCGGTCACCTCCGTCTCTTTTTCTTCTTCAACTAGCCTAGATCTTTTTAGGCTCTGATACCATGTTGAAAATAGATTTGAGAGAAAATAATATTTTTCTTATTCATTTATTTCGCTACTGTATACATCTGTCACGCCTCGCTTCCCAAAATACGACAATACGAGTACGTGACATGGCCCAACGAATAATTTTAACATCATCCATAAGCTGTACCAGTCTTAACTCAACAACATGAAAGGAAATAATCACAACCACACAGATAATATAATCACATAAACATAATAAAATTCAATAACCAAATCTGGAATACAAGAACTTACCAAATAGTTCAAGAATATGAAATGCAGTAACAGTTCGACGAGTTCCTTTCAGTTACCCATCACTGTACCTGTATGACATAACTCAAAAGAAAGAGGAAGAGAATCCCGTTAGAGCAAGCTTCGGGCGACAAGTAGTAGGAAGCAGTAAAATAGGAAATAAAGGACTATATATCAGAAACAGGAATTGGAACGATATTGGAGTCAATAACTGATAAACGGTAACAAAATCAAAAGTTAAAAATCAATAATTCAGAAATCAGGAATCAAAGTTAAATAACCAGTATTCAGTATTAGTGTCAATGTTCAATGTTCCTCTATGTCTATAAGTCTATTATTCATTTTAATCCTAACTAATGCACATACTACTGCATCCCATACTACAGGTTCCATGCATACAATCAATTTCGTTTACACTGAGGTGGTAGATTCTATAGATCATGTACTTGGCACAATATAACATTTCAATAATAATCACTGGCTATTGAGCAATTTCTTGCACAATAACGATAACACTAGCCATTTGCAATTTCTTGCATAATGACGATAACACTGGTCATTTGCAATTTCTTGCAAAATAACGATAACGATAATTTGGGAAACAAGGGCCCCACATTCCCAAGTAAAGTCACTATATCATCAACTACCCTAGTCAACCCTTAACCTCGGCTTGTTTAACATTCTTTTATTACAATCATTTATGAACATGCATGTGATCAATTTGGATGATTGTATCAATACTCATGCAACAGGTACAATCGATGAGACTGATAGCACTAATACAATTTCAAGATGATATCAAGACTATACGATACATAAAATATACATGGTCCAATTCATTAAATAATGAAAAATACAGTTTACATGCAAAACATAACAATATATGGACTAAGTGTACTACAATTTCTATATGCAATGTCTTAAGTTTCTGTGTCGGAAACCGGGTCGAAACCTCAGTACAAAGTCAAGCAAAAGACAAGGCAGTATATGTGAATGTTCATAGTACGATAAATTTTACAGTTTGGGATTGAAGTCAACAATAGTAGCATGATGAGAAGATTATGAAGCAATAATATGGCACAATAAATAAACAATGGAGTTCAATTAGATATGATATTCAATTTGATTACTATTTGCCAGATTTCAAGGAGTGTTTTCTTGAACTAGAAACAATAAAAATGAGTTCAAGAGACGCTTGCTTGTTAGGAGACAATTATGAACATAAAGAGACTAACGGGATAAGAATCCCGACGGCGGCACGTGCGCTCCACGTGCAAAACAGAAAACAGCAAAATGAAGCACAAAAATAGCAAAATGAAGCACAAAAACAGCAACACACCAAGTTCAGATCGCAACTCACCCAATAGAAAACACCAGTGCAGATCCCCTACACACGAAAAACACACACTGAACAACCCACTGTTCTTCTTCCTCACTCGAAAGAAAGAGAGAGAGTGGGAGTCTGGCGGCGACCGCGAACACGACGGCAGCTGCGACCACATCGAGGCTAGGGCAGCTAATCGCTGGTGGTCGGGAAGCGACACAGCGACCAAGGAAATGGCGGCGAGCAGGACGACACTCTGTTTTTTGGAAGAAAAATAGAGGAGGGCGGTGGCGAAGCTTCAAGTGCGGCAATGGTGAGTGGTGGACTTAGGGATGCCTCGACGGAGAAGACGACGGCGACGAGCGGTGGTGGCGATCATGGATGGGTGCGGGCGAAGTGGGTTTGAGCAGAAGAGGATGACGGGGGCTCGGAGCTTCGAGTCCGTCAATGGCAGCTTGACGAAGATGGAGATGACGGGGGTGTGCTCCGGTGTGATCAGGGGTAAGGAGAACGATGGTTTCTCAGAGGTTCGGAGGTGGTTGAAGACGAGGCGGTTCGACTGGCTGTGAGGGAGTCGATGAGGAAAAGGGTTGCGAAGCGGCGGCACTTGGGGCTTGAGCGGAGGAGGAAGACGAATGAATGTCAAGCGGTCGAGGTGGTGGCAATGGTGGGGGAGATGATGGTGTTGCGGTGCACAGGGCATCGACGAGGGAGAGCACAGGGCAGGAGCGTTGAAAGAGACGAAGGGGGAGTTGTTGGGATGTGTTTTGTGTTTTGGTTTTGAAACAGAGGAGGGAGAGAGAGTACGGGGGGCGGGGGGAGGGGGGAGGTTATAATATGAATAAATGTATATAATAATATAATAATAAAGAGGGGAGAGATTGTAGGGGTGATTGTTAAGATTTAAATTTTGGGGGGTCACGGAATGTGATGGGTGAGAGAGTGATTGAGGGAATTTGACTGTTATTGGGGATGTGGAGTAATTTTAGGGGATACGGTGTAACACCCCAAATTCCAAATTAGACCGGATTCGAGAATTCACAGGATCTTTACTTCACTTCGTATAATTTTACAAGGAAATTAAAACTTTTCAATAATACATTAGAGTTCATTACATCTTTTACCTCCTACTGGACTTTATCAACAAATACGAGATAGCTCCATGGCCATATCTCAGAATATATTTCAACTCTTTTCAAATCAAATAGTGCCGGTACCCGAGGTCTCACTAACTCTAAATCACAACTTTTTCATGTACAAGAATATATGAGTACACATACCCTTTAATAAACATGTCTTAAACCTAGATAATTTCATCTTCACTTCATTCACAAATGATCGAAATCTTATCCACAAAGCAATCTTTTTCTTAGTCTTGCCACTAATCATGATTCACTTATTCATTCACAATTCAAGATCAAACAATAATTTTTTTTTCTTCATGGAAATAGATTAAATTAAACAATAACTCTTTAAGTCTCAATAGCAATTCAAGCTCAAAATAATATGTCTCAATCCACATCAAGTATTCCTTAAATCAATTAAATGTATAATCTCATCAAGAGAAGTCAGTTCACATGAATTTATATATATTTTTCTTCTAAAATAAATGTCACATACTCAAATAAACAATATTTTTTTTTGAAATCAATAACTCATTAAAGGGTATATAATCGAAAACCATATCTAAATGAATACAATATTTTTTAAATTCCTGGTTATAACATCAATAGCAGAATCATGTGGCAGATTAAGTATGTAAAAATATGATAAATCTATAGCTTCATCTATTAAATATGTTAAAATATGCTAAATCTGTAACTTCATATATTAAGTATTTCCAATTTTAACTTTGGTGGCAAAAAAAGAATTTTGTGAAACCACAGGGTTTCGAACCAGGCTCCCCGTCCAATACAGACAGCGCCCAAAGACCAAAACGCAAGCCAAATAGTCCATGTGGACTTTGTGTCACAACAGTGAGCCCAAACTCTTTATATCGTTTGCTCTGTTGTTTACTTTAAAAAAAATCCAACAAGAAATAAAAGATGGTGTCAAGTTTCGAACCCATAACCTCCGCATGCTACAGTAATGACTTATGGCGCACCCGCTAGCCAATAAATCCAAGTGTGGTGATCGATGAATCGCACTGATATGCTTTTGTTCTAGTTTTTTGTTATTCAATTATTTTCACAAAACTCGATTATTCATTTGATCTAATCTTTCATTAGACTGTAATTTGTTCATACAAACTGAGTTTACTCTCTAACAGTAACTCATAGGTTTTTTAATCCACATTTTAGAAAAAATAAAACTAACTTTCAAAATTATTTCTTCTTATTAATAAACATGAGTTTGCATTATTTCCATTTAATCAAAGATAGCACTTTGTATCTTTTATAAACAAACAAATGAGTTCATGAGTATCAAATTTACTTTACCAAAAATGTATGCTTATCAAAAGGAAAACTCAATAATTATTCACATAATCAAAAAACTCTACATTCATGTAAACTAGTTTATGACAAACTAATCAATTATTCTTTTCTTATTACCAACTCACATAATGTTGATTAGTTTACTAATCATAGCATCTTTCATTACATACAATGCACAGGTTTGTTCTATTTTATCAAATTCTACACTACTCATTAGCATGCACATTCTCTATAATTATAAAGTAGAAAACACCCACCTCTAATGAAGGATGCAAATAAAGAAGAAGATGTTACTTCTAGCTCCTAGCTCTAACCAAGCAATCCTAGCAATTCCTTCTCCTCCTAGCAAGATTACTCCAAAGCACAAGAACACTCATTCTCTCTTTCTTTTTCTTTTCTTTTTCTTGTTTTGATTTACTTTTTGGTGTGAAAAGAGAAGATAACACTATGGTATTTATTGGATAAGTTTAGGGATTAAAGTGCAAAATTACACATCTAATAAATTACTCAATTTAATTTTCAACCCTTCACTTTCTTAACTCTCAAAACTCCCAACTCTTCAACTCTCTAACTCTTCAAAAACCCAACTCCCAAACTCTTCACATACAAAATGGACTACTCTCTTTCCAAGAGTCTTCCCACGTGCAATACGAAGAGACAGCAGTAGCACTTTAGTGCTGCACTCAAGCGGCGGACCCCAGTTGACAACTCCATGTCATCATGGCCAACTGAAACCAAGCACAAGCACCCAGTACTGCTTCTTTCATACGGTGGGGCCCCCATCACACAACTCCACATTCAATTCTCAACATATACCATACCATCTTATTTACCATATATATATACTAGTATCATGCACGTGCGATGCACGTGGAGGGAGAAGGAAAAAGACCCCAAAAAAAACCGAATGAAAAGGATTAAAAAAAAAATGCACGTGCGATGCACGTGGAGGAAGAAGGAAAAAGACCTAAAAAAAACGAATGAAAAGGAAAAAAAAGGATAATGAAAAGGATAAAAAGGAAATAATTTCCAAACTGATCCATTTCCAAAAATATTTACCAAACTGGTCTACTTTCGAAAATATTTACCAAAGTGAGTCATTTTGTCAACACGTGCGCTGAACGTGTTGACAAAATGACATCCGGTGATAGATGACACTAAGCCCTTCTCCCATTATAATAGTAGAGATATATGCCATCATGCATAATCCAATACAACCAGCCATATTTTAATCAAACTATATATTTATTTACCAGACAACCACTTTTTACTATATATGTTCAAAATATATACATATATATTATTTTTGAAACTACGGGGTGTTACACACACTCCGAAATTTATTTTAAAAACAAATGTGCTTAAGTACGTTTACCGAAAATACGTGCGTTGCACGTAAAACGCCGAAATACAAAAATCAATTTTATCAACGGAAAAATGTTAAAGATAATAAAAATACAATATAAGAAAATTTTTTATAAATTTTACGACATAATTGCTAAGTACGTAGAAAACACGTGCATTATATGTGCAGAAAATCGAAAAATGCATTTTAATCAAAATAGGGGGGAAATGAATTTTTGTTTTATAAAATAGATTTAAATACATAAAATAAATAATTTAAACACATAGAAAATATTATACGTAGCAATGGAGACACGTGCATCAAAAATACGTAAAAAGCACGTAAAATACAGAGATTGAAATATTGCATTTGAGTTGACACAAATAAGATAAAATCAATACGGAAAATGCATAAAGAGTCGAAAATCAAGATACGTAGTGAAAACACGTTACAAAATACCAATGTTCTAAAAAGCGCTAGGCGGTAGTCGGGCGGCTGATGGGGGCCTAGCGCCTAGACCTTGTAATCGGGGATTAAGCGGTTAGGCGGTAGGCGGTTTTTTAATTAATTAATTTATTTGTTTATTTATTTATTTATTTATCGATCTTTTAGGTTTATTTTGTTGTTACCCCTTTTTACTCTTTATTGTTTCTCATTCTTACTATTGAACTTTTTCTCTTTGCAATTGTAGGATGGGCTTTACATAGTCGAATCGGTGTATTATTGTATCGGTGAACATGATGACTCTATCTTATCCATATCCGATGTAAACCACATTGTGGCTACTCATAAAAGAATACAAGTTCTAAAGAGAGAATAAATGTAAAGTTGATAGATGATCTCATGATATGCTTGATAACGATGAACAGCTTTAACTAAATCAGATAACTTCCTCCCATCTCATGACATGCTGTCCCATACTAAGTGGATTGGCCATCCATAGATTGCTTTGGAAAGATATGTAGATCTGGGTGACATTTTAGGAGCTAAAAATAGAAGATGAATAAATAGCTTCACTAATGAGGAAAAGCATACTACTTATAATCTGGTAGACTGATTGAGCCTTGAAGTTGTTGGCACATGATACTTCGTATAAACTTCTCCTTTTGGTGCATAACTTCACTTATTTGGCTGTTGATATGGCTAAAAATAGGATTAAATCGGTGCCGTTCACATCGGACACGAATCTTAAAGCTCGGAGGTAAAACGGTAATTTCACATAGAAATGGGTCCGAAATGGGTACTGGGTCTCCTTCTCATAGATCCAATAACCTGCGAACGGATCCACCTCAACTGGGTACGGGTCCCGACCCGAGACGAACCCAGACCAGCAAGAGAAAATTAAGGTCTCTGATTTGACTAAATCAACGGGCCTGATCCACAGTTATCCTCTCACCGGGAATTAGGGATCAGTTTCCTAAACTGATTATGAGGATTTTACTCCTAACAGAATCACAGGAAATCAGATCCCTAATCAACTCCCCATGGCGACTATAAATACCCCCAACCTACCACTGTTACAAGGTAATCAATCTTTTGCTAGTAAAACGCTCTTTCATAATCATTTCTGGTTACTGACTTGAGCGCGGAGGGTGCGTCGCCGGGATCAACCCCGGTGTCTCGCACTTCTTTGCAGGTGAACGGCTGGAGTCAGCGGTCAAACTCCGGCGGAACAGGTTAGGTGTTTGCTATTCAGGTTTTCCAAGAACTCACAAATACTATCTGTTTGCCCCCACACCAGATTCAGCGGTAACAGATTGGCGCCGCCTGTGGGAACCCATACGAATAGCAGCCCCTCCTCTTCCCGTTGGTCAGATCTTCTCCAGCCATGCCTCCTAGGAAAGTAAGATCCAGAAGGTCCAACCGTGGACCCAACCCCGTTGATCAGCAAGAGGTAGTCCCCATCCAACCCACTCAGCAGCAGGGACAACTTCCTCTCCAAGCGGAAGACCCTCTTCAACAAGATCAGCCTCCTCTTCAGAAACAGCAACCCCCTAAGGGTCCCGCCGGTCCTCAAAATGCCGGTGCGGGGGCTCCGCGTCCCAACCCGCAGAAGCAACCCCTTCATCAGGACCGCATTTCGGTACACAATGCCTCTTCAGATTCCATGGCCTCCCATAATCCTCGAGTTTCCGACCTCCGCAATACCATTCTCAATCGGCAGAAGGGTGAGGATCTTCGCCGCCGTCTGGATGAAAAGCGGGCCCGAGAGGGAGCCTCCCGCCAATGACATCCAAATGAGCGATCTCCTCACCACCAAGACTACAGAAGGTCCCCTACTCGAAGAGGGATGAAAGAGTCCCCCGAACACCATAGGAGAAGACATCATTCCCCTACCGGTCGGCAACATCCGAGGAACGATGAGGCACCCATCACCCGTGCTGAGTTCCAGCAGTTCCAAGCAACGGTGTTGCAAGCCCTCAACCTCCGACCCAACAACAACAATGCCCAAAGGGCTCCTACCCCTCCACGGATCCCAAGTCCTCGCCGCTCCCAGAGCTACCGTCGTCGTAGTCCCCGCTCCCCTTCCTATGAAGACGAGTCCAGAGGCTCGTTTGACTACCGTCAAAGGGACGATGCTCTCTACCGCCGTCTTCACGAGATGGAGAGGCGCATCGGCCGAATAGACAAGGATGAGGAGTTAAGAGGAAGGACCATCTGTCCGAACAGACCTTCCTTCTCCCGGACCATCATGGAGGCTCCTATCCCAAGAGGTTTCGAACCCCCGCAGTTCGAAACTTACTCGGGGGAGTCAGACCCCGTGGACCACATCCAAAGCTTCAAGACCCTCATGCTAATCCACAAAGCTTCCGATGCTTTGCTGTGCAAAACCTTCCCCGCCACTCTTAAGGGTTCGGCTTGGGAATGGTACTCTCGCCTCGCCCCCTCTTCTATTTTCTCCTTCGAGCAGTTCGAGACCCTCTTCATCACCCACTTCATGAGTAGCAGACGTACGGAGAAGACCAGCCTCTCATTGCTCCACCTCTGTCAAGAAAGGGGAGAGAAGTTGAGGGACTATGTGAGGAGGTTCACTGCAGAGGTCAGATCAATCGCCTCCCTCGACCAATCGGTTGCGACTGTCGCATTCCAATCCAACGTCCTCAATTCTAACCTTCGCTCGTCCCTTGCTAAGAAGCCCCCACATAATTTTGCCGACCTCCTTCTTAGGAGCGAGAAGTATATTCGGGCTGAAGAAGCCGAGAATCTCCCGGGCTTTGAGGAGACATCTTCCGGGAACAAACGGAAGAGCACAAGCGAAGAGGGGTCCCAAAAATCCCAGAAGGACGGCAATGGACAGCGTCGCCCGACTCCTCGGTTTGAGAAGTTCACCCCCCTAATTGCCAATATATCAGAAGTTCTTATGGAGGTGGACAAGGAAGGGCTCCTCCGCGCTCCCCCGAGAATGAATACACCTGGCAAGAAGAGGAACAAGGATAAGTGGTGCCGCTTTCACAGGGACCACGACCACGACACGGATGATTGTCGGGCTCTCAAGGGGGAGATCGAAGAACTTATATAGCGGGGGCACCTGATCAAGTTCGTCCAAAAAGAGGGGGCCGAGCTTCCCCCCTGAGGAGCCTACAAATGAACAGAAGGGCCCACCGAGCTTCAAGACTCAGAATCTCCCAGCTCCTCCCAAGAGGTCTTCACCTTATTGTAGCAGCAGGATCTTGATTTTCAATAAGGTCGATGCTTGTAACTCGGCCAACAGCATGTAATAATGGCTCGCCCTATTGGAGCGGCCACTTAGTTTATTTCAATAAAACTTTACATCTTTTCATTGAAAATTATTGCTCTTGCTTCTCTATCTCTCCGAGTCACGACTCTCTTAAATGGTGGGTTCGGAGTCCAGCTTCTTCTACATGGCTGCTCCTGCAACTTACTAACCTTTAACAACGAGTTCGGAGTCCAACACTTAGCTCGATTCCTCTTCAAATAACCCGTTGAACAACTCTACTGATGGTTCGGAGTCCAACACTTGGCACGATTCCTCTTCAAATAACCTGCTCTTCAGCTGGTTAGAAGTGGTTCGCCATTCGGAATTGCTCCCACAACCGTTGAACAACTCTACCGATGGTTCGGAGTCCAACACTTGGCTCGATTCCTCTTCAAATAACCTGCTCTTCAGCGGGTTAGAAGTGGTTCGCCATTCGGAATTGCTCCCACAACCGTTGAACAACTCTACCGATGGTTCGGAGTCCAACACTTGGCTCATTCCTCTTCAAATAACTTGCTCTTCAGCGGGTTAGAAGTGGTTCGCCATTCGGAATTGCTCCCACAACCATTGAACAACTCTACCGATGGTTCGGAGTCCAACACTTGGCTCGATTCCTCTGCAAATAACCTACTCTTCAGCGGGTTAGAAGTGGTTCGCCATTCGAAATTGCTCCCACAACCGTTGAACAACTCTACTGATGGTTCGGAGTCCAACACTTGGCTCGATTCCTCTTCAAATAACTTGCCCTTCAGCGGGTTAGAAGTGGTTCGCCATTCGAAACTGCTCCCACAACCGTTGATTCTCTCACTTAAATAGCGAGTTCGGAGCTCACAACTCTCTCATAGAGTTGCTCCTCAAACTCGTCTTCCAAATGGCTCTCCCCCGGAGCCGAGCTCTTCCCTCCGCTCGCCTCCAAAGCGGAGCTCTTCTCGACGAGTTCAGAGCACAACTCTCGCCTAGAGTTCCTCCTCAAACCTGTCTCTCAAATGGCTCTTCAAATGCCGAGCTCTTCCCTCCGCTCGACTCCAAAGCGGAGCTCTTCTCGACGAGTTCGGAGCACAAATCTCTCCTAGAGTTCCTCCTCAAACCTGTCTCTCAAATGGCTCTTCAAATGCCAAGCTCTTCCCTCCGCATGCCTCTAAAGCGGAGCTCTTCTCGACGAGTTCGGAGCACAACTCTCTCCTAGAGTTCCTCCTCAAACCTGTCTCTCAAATGGCTCTTCAAATGCCAAGCTCTTCACTCCGCTCGCCTCCAAAGCGGAGATCTTCTCAAACAAGATCGGAGCACAACTCTCTCCTAGAGTTGCTCCTCAAACTCGTCTTCCAGATGGCTCTCCTAGAAGCCGAGCTCTTCACTCCGCTCGCCTCCAAAGCGGAGATCTTCTCAAACAAGGTCGGAGCACAACTCTCTCCTAGAGTTCCTCTTCAAACCTGTCTCTCAAATGGCTCTTCTAATGCCGAGCTCCACTACACCGAGCTACTACGGGCAGAGGGTGAACTACTGAGTCACCGAGCCGAGCGGACGAGGTACCGACCTCCATATATGGAGAAAAATACCGCCAACCCGATTTCACCGTTAGATCATCTCAAAATTCGCACTCAAGCGTGATGGATGGATTAGATCGCGCCACGTCACCACAAAACGACAAGATAACGTTTTCTCGAAACTCGTGCCTCATGTCTCGTGATTCGCGCCACGATCGTGATCAATCGTCCAGATGGAGCCGCGTAGCTCGGATCTGAAATACAAGCTACCGATCTACCGAGCGGGAAAGTGGTGAAAAATGCTCCTCAAAATCCGTGCTCGGAGCTGCCGAACAAGATGCATCTGCCGAGCAGCAAAGCAGATGAAGAGCAAGAAGAAAAAGAGGCTAACGGGTCGGGGTCAGATTCGATACTCACGATCCGACCCATACCCTTCTTGGCTTCTCCATTCTTCTCCTTCTTCTTCAGTCTTCCCGCCAAAAGTGCCCAACACTTATCCTCTTCTTCACTGTGCGAAAGAACAAGGCAGAGGAGAGAACCCGAATGCCTCTCCTCCCCTTCCTCTTTCTTCTCAGGCCGAGCTCTTCACTTCGCTTACCTCCAAGGCAGACATCTTCTCAACGAGTTCAGAGCTAAAACTCTCTCCTAGAGTTGCTCCTCAAACTCGTCTTCCAGATGGCTCTCCTAGAGCCGAGCTCTTCACTCCGCTCGCCTCCAAAGCGGAGCTCTTCTCGACGAGTTCGGAGCACAACTCTCTCCTAGAGTTCCTCCTTACACTCGTCTTCCAAATGGCTCTTTCCTAGAGCCGAGCTCTTCACTCCGCTTACCTCCAAAGCGGAGTTCTTCTCAAACAAGATCGGAGCACAACTCTCCCCTAGAGTTGCTCCTCAAACTCGTCTTCCAAATGGCTCTCTCCTAGAGCCGAGCTCTTCACTCCGCTTACCTCCAAAGCGGAGTTCTTCTCAAACAAGATCGGAGCACAACTCTCCCCTAGAGTTGCTCCTCAAACTCGTCTTCCAGATGGCTCTCCTAAGCCGAGCTCTTCACTCCGCTCGCCTCCAAAGCGGAGCTCTTCTCAACGAGTTCGGAGCACAACTCTCTCCTAGAGTTCCTCCTTACAATCGACTTCCAGATGGCTCACCTAGAGCCGAGCTCTTCACTCCGCTCGCCTCCAAAGCGGAGCTCTTCTCAAACGAGTTCGGAGCTAAAACTCTCTTTAGAGTTGCTCTTCAAACTCGTCTTCCAGATGGCTCTCCTAGAACCGAGCTCTTCACTTCCGCTCGTCTCCAAAGTGGACCTCTTCTCATCGAGTTCGGAGCACAACTCTCTCCTAGAGTTCCTCCTTACACTCGTCTTCCAAATGGCTCTCCTAAAAGCCGAGCTCTTCACTCCGCTCGCCTCCAAAGCGGAGATCTTCTCAAACGAGTTCGGAGCACAACTCTCTCCTAGAGTTGCTCCTCAAACTTGTCTGTCAGATGGTTCTTCTAATGTCGAGCTCTTCACTCCGCTCGCCTCCAAAGCGGAGCTCTTCTCAACGAGTTCGGAGCACAACTCTCCCTTAGAGTTGCTCCTCAAAACTCGTCTTCCAAATGGCTATCCCAAAGCGGAGCTCTTCTCAACGAGTTCGGAGCACAACTCTCCCTTAGAGTTGCTCCTCAAAACTCGTCTTCCAAATGGCTATCCTAAAGCGGAGCTCTTCTCAACGAGTTCGGAGCACAACTCTCCCCTAGATTGCTCCTCAAAACTTGTCTCTCAAATGGCTCTTCACTCCGCTCGCCTCCAAAGAGGAGCTCTTCTCAAATGAGTTCGGAGCACAACTCTCTCCTAGAGTTGCTCCTCAAAACTTGTCTCTCAAATGGCTCTTCACTCCGCTCGCCTCCAAAGCGGTGATCTTCTCAAACGAGTTCGGAGCACAACTCTCTCCTAGAGTTGCTCCTCAAACTTGTCTGCCAGATGGTTCTTCTAATGCCGAGCTCTTCACTCCGCTCGCCTCCAAAGCGGAGCTCTTCTCAACGAGTTCGGAGCACAACTCTCCCCTAGAGTTGCTCCTCAAAACTTGTCTCTCAAATGGCTCTTCACTCCGCTCGCCTCCAAAGCGGAGCTCTTCTCAAATGAGTTCGGAGCACAACTCTCTCCTAGAGTTGCTCCTCAAAACTTGTCTCTCAAATGGCTCTTCACTTCGCTCGCCTCCAAAGTGGAGATCTTCTCAAACGAGTTCGGAGCATAACTCTCTCCTAGAGTTTCTCTTCAAACTCGCCTGCCAGATGGCTCTTCTAATGCCGAGCTTTTCACTCCGCTCGCCTCCAAAGCGGAGATCTTCTCAAACAAGTTCGGAGCTCACAACTCTCTCCTAGAGTTGCTCCTCAAAACTCGTCTTCCAGATGGCTCTCTCCTAGAGTCGAGCTCTTCACTCCGCTCGCTTCCGAAGTGGACCTCTTCTCAACGAGTTCGGAGCTCACAACTCTCCCCTAGAGTTGCTCCTTGCACTCACTTCAAAGAATGGGTCTTCCCAGCACCTCTTCCTAGCACCTCTTCTCCAACCCTAGGAGTGGAGTTCCTCTTCAAAAATCTCCAAAACCAAACAGAATAGAGGCAGAGCTTCAGAGCCCTTCACCTCTCCCATATGCCGACCCATCCTTATGAGCCGAGGAGCAGAGCTCCGACCCATCCTCTTGAGATACCGAGCTACTACGGGCAGAGGGTGAACTACTGAGTCACCGAGCCGAGCGGACGAGGAATCGACCCTCACATATGGAGAAAAATGCTGCCGAGCCATCTCACCGTTGGATCATCTCAAAAAATGTGCTAGAACATGATGAACGGCTCAGATCGTGCCATGTCTCCACAAAACGACAAGATAACGTTTTCTCGAAAGTTGAGCCTCTTGTCTCGTGATTCGCGCCACGATCGTGATCAACCGTCCAGATTGAGCCACGTAGCTCGGATTTCAAATCCGAGCTACCGATCTACCGAACAGCAAAGTGGAGAAAAATGCTCCTCAAAATCTGTGCTCGGACCTACCGAACAAGAAGCAGAGGAGAGGAGAAGAAGAAGAAAAAAAAGAAGAAAAAAAAATGCACAACGGTCGGGGTCGACCCGTTAAGGGATCCAACCCCATTGCCACGTCACCTTCTCCTACCTCTTCTTCTTCTTCACTCTCCCGCCAAAACAAAGGCCCATCAGAAGAAAAAAAAAACAAAACGAACTCTTCTCTTCTCCACCGTGCGACCAAACGAACCGGAGGAAGAAGAACCCAACTCCAAGCTCGCCAATGCCGAGCTCCTCGCCGACCTCCATCATCTCCCATGTCGAACTCCTTCATCGGCAATCTCCATTATCCACGCTTCGCCATGGCCAACTTCCAGCACCTAACACTCATCTTCCACTTGCCGAGCTCCTCCGCACACCGAGCTCCACATCCGCTGCCTCCGAGCGTGCATCTTCTCCTCGCTGAGCGTGCATGAGCAGCCAAAGCTCACCATCGAAGCTCGAAGCTTCGTCGAGCCCACTCACGGCCGCTATCAACCTCTTCTTCGAAGCTCAGAGCCGAAAACTCTTTCTTCATCGAGCTCGAGGCCATCTCGACGAGTCTCCGAGCTCACCGTCGAAGCTCTCTCCTTCGACAGCCGAGCTCTACTCACTTCCTCGCCGTGCTCCACAATGCCGCGTCGAACTCCCCTCGGAGAGGCGACCTCCGAGCTCTCCATGAGCGAGTTCCGAGCTCTCCACGAGCGAACTCCGAGGCCTCCTTCACGAGCTCCGTTCGTCACCGAGCTCACACCGCCGACGAAGCTTCGCCGAATCGTCGAGCTCCCCTCGCCATCTCGCCAACCTCTCCCATGGCCGAGCTCGCCTCCTCTCCGCTGAGTTCCTCCCTACTACCGACATCGAGCATCCCTCGTCGTTGAAGGTGCACCGAAGGGAGGAGATGAGGTAGAGAGAAGGAGAGGCGAAGACGGCGAAGAACACAGTCGAAGACGGAGGAGAAAACGAAGAAGCAGAGGAGAAGAAAAGCAGAGGAGGTGGCGGGAAAAAAAAATCACCACATGGCGGTCCACGTGGCTTCATCTCGCTGCATTTGGCCAACTGCCGAGGTGCCGAACCGAAGTACCGATGCACCGACCCTGTAATTGGAGAAAATACTCGCCGACCCACACGATCCGTCCGATCATCTCAAAATTCGCGTCGAGACATGATCGACGCTCAGAAACGCGCCACGTGTCCAGAACGTGATCTGCCTCACGATGCGCGCACATCTGATCATGATCGACGCTCAGAAACGCGCCACGTGTCCAGATCATGATCTGCTTTGCGATGCGCGCCATCTGATCACGATCGACGTCCAGAAACGCGCCACGTGTCCAGATAATATTTAATTTAATTAATTAATTATTTATTTGTTTTAATTATTTAAAAAATTCAAAAAAATAATTAAAAAATCGAAAAAAATCAATTAAAAATTCTAAATATAATTATTAATTCAGAAAAATTATTTTAAAATTCTGGAAAAATAATTATTAAATTAGAATAATTAATTAATATTTTTGATAATTAATTATTTAATTCGGAAAATGAATAAAAAATTCAAAAAAATGAGAAAAAATTCAGAAAAATCTGGAAAAATCACCAAAAATCCAAAAAATTCTGAGAATAATTTTGGACATTTTACAAGCCCAGAATAACACCGTTACACCCCGAGCAAGATCCAGACTCCCTTAAGAACACCGATAAAATCCCGTACGCCATTAGAACAGCAAAACTACTCCTCGATGACTGTAAAACTCAGTCTTTAGGAATGGGGGGCTCGTGATATGGCTAAAAATAGGATTAAATCGGGGCCGTTCACATCAGACACGAATCTTAAAGCTCGGGGGTAAAACGGTAATTTCACATACAAATGGGTCCGAAACGGGTACTGGGTCTTCTTCTCACAGATCCAATAACCCGCGAACGGATCCACCTCAACTGGGTACGAGTTCCGACCCGAGATGAACCCAGACCAGCAAGAGAAAATCAGGGTCTCTGATTTGACTAAATCAACGGGCCTGATTCACAGTTATCCTCTCACCGGGAATTAGGGATCAGTTTCCTAAACTGATTATGAGGATTTTACTCCTAACAGAATCACAGGAAATCAGATCCCTAATCAACTCCCCATGGCGACTATAAATACCCCCAACCTACCACTGTTACAAGGTAATCAATCTTTTGCTAGTAAAACGCTTTTTCATAATCATTTCTGGTTACCGACTTGAGCATCGGAGGGTGCGTCGTCGGGATCAACCCCGGTGTCTCGCACTTCTTTGCAGGTGAACGGCGGGAGTCAGCGGTCAAACTCCGGTGGAACAGGTTAGGTGTTTGCTATTCAGGTTTTCCAAGAACTCACAAATACTATCTGTTTGCCCCCACACCAGATTCTGCGGTAACAGCTGCGTTAGTGATATTAAAGTCCATACTTGTAAGTTTTAACATGATTGCTGTGAGAGTGCAAATACATATCAAATTATGCAAGATAAAAAAATATTAAAGATGTGCTTAAATTTTATTAGAAGGAGAAAATGAGAGCGGTGAGTTTTTTTTACTTTTTTAAAAAATTACTTATGGCGAGAGCGGTGGGTTTTTTTTACTTTTTTTTAAAAAATTACTTAAGGCCTAAGCGGGTCTAGTCCGCCTAGACCCGCCTAGACCGATTAAACGCCGCCTAGGTCCGATTTTAGCCCCTAGAACCCATTTCCGATTTTCATAAACGCCTAGGCCCTAGTTGAGGCGTTGGGGGGCCGCCTAGTGCCTAGGCGGCCGCCTAGGCTGCTTTTTAGAACACTGCAAAATACACGTGCGTAACGCACAGGGGCAAAATTGTCATTTTCACTTTTGCGGGGTGTTACAAACAGTGAGGTGTGGGATTGATCTGGTCAACAACATATTAAGGAGAAAATTAGGTTAATGGGTTTGGGTTGGGCTCAGATTAGATATAAATAAATAATGCAAAAATAAAGATACAACTTGGGTTTTATATGATGAGTTTCATATGACTAAATAATAATACAAGATTATATTTAAATCAATGGGCTTTAACAAAAGTGGTAATAATAATACTAATAACAATACATATTAATAATAAAAATAATAATAATAACAATAATAATAACAAAAATAGCAATAATAATGAAAATAACAATAACAATAATAATAATAGTAATAATAAGATTATGTAACAAATGGGAATTGGATTTAAACAACTCATTAAAATGATCCGAATAGTGATAATGTAAGTAGTCGATCAATTTGGAATAGAAAAATAAAATTAAAATATACTGTCATTCGAAATAAATATAATTGCTTATTAGAAAATACTTTTATAGATGATTGAAAACGAAATTAACATAAAGTAAGTTTATAAATAATCGAAATACAGAAAAAATATTTTGGAAATACGTATTTACGGGAATGGGGGTTACAACATCTATATATAAGAATTACATTCTTGAAGAAGTTGAGAGAAGATTGGGGAGATGAGAGATTTGGGGAATCTGTTTCCTATAGATTAGGAAACAGAATATATAATTACTATATTTCAACATTTTATTAGATATTTTGTTCGATGTCTTTGTAAAAGCTTAAGAAGAGGTGGTATGCAATGGATGTCAACCAGTTTTGGTAATCTCTAATATTAATAATGGGTAATTTGTATGCATTCAACCTCAATTAAATATACACCACACAATTATATCTAAGCCTAACCTAACAACGTGTAATTTGTAGACATTCATTCAACCATATAATCTCAACCATTCATTTTTAAGTGGGAGTTATATTAACCATTCATTTACTCAACTGTTGTTAGTTACCATAATACCCTCAAAGTTCAAATTTATTTACGACATAATTATTTACAAAAGTGTCACTCATATAAAATAAAAGTTTGTGTCACTAAGGATAATTTGTAAAGAGTATCTGATGAGTAAAGCGAGGTCTTAGGTTCGATACTAGATTACGTCTTCTTATTTACCATGTGAAAAAATTTAATTAAAACGCAGTGCAGATTACTAGTTCTGATTAGTGCAGCACTAATTCTTAACATCCGTGATTAACAGTAAATTAAATTTTTTTGATAATCAATTAATAATTTACTAAATTGGTGCTACATGTCATATCTGTTTATTTGTTTTGTTTTGATAAACCAGATATCTATTTTAGGCTAATCTGTTGGATGTCTTAATTAAAAGCTCAAGAATGGACCGGCCCAAAGAATATAAGGCATTATTTGGGCTGGCCCAGGTAATAGGTAAATATGTACTATATGACATCTAATAGAAAGAAGAAGATACAGTTTCAACGTTGATGGGCCCGAAATTTGCTGGATCATTGAGTTGTTGGGCCAATGTTTGGGCTGGATATCGACCCATTTAAATCCTGAGCAAGGCTGGTTGAAAATCAAGAATGTGTAGGTGTACGATCATACAAGCTTTACAACATTGAATCCTGAAATTGGGGCAGTTTGAGCGAGAATCGCACTGGTTTTACATGCAATCTCGGGAGCTCTAACACGAGAAAAAAGGTAACAAGTTGAAATTAATTTTAGGTCTTAAAAGCATGGAAACCATTTTTTCCCTCCCAAAATAAGCCAATTTTTAAAAGTATATATCACAGGGGGATAATGGCCAAACATAGTCCATGAGTGGTCTAAATCTTGTCATGTCGGCCGCAGTTCCCTTCGATTGTGAGGTTGCTGCAACCTCTTCTCAATTTTTTAAAGGTAGCTATTCCCAACTGTGGCCTCAGCTCGATCAAACGTAGATCGTAGTTGGCTATTGTGACTGTGTCTCAAATATTTGAGACTAAAAGCCGAGGCTTAGAGATTTAAAGAGAAATTTTCTAAGTAAAAACTTGTTAAAGAGTTGCCGCAGTTTCCAATTGCGACCTCATTTTATATGTAGACTGCAGTTAGAAACTGTGACATAAGCTATAATCTAATGCTAAAGTGGGGCCACAACTGAGAACTTAGAAGACTAGGCTCTCTGACTCTAAGTCTTGGCTTTCTATCTCAAATATTTTTTGAGACACAGTCGCAGTTCCAAATTGCGGCCAACGTTTGAACAAGGTCGCAAATCCTAACTGCAGCCTCAGTTATTCAGAAAATAAACTGAAACTGCGATTGTGAATAGCGGCATAAAAAATAATAATTGAGAAGCAATTCCCAACTGCGGCCTCATAATGAAAGCGGCTTCAGCTGGTTATTGCGGCTTCAGTTGACATGGCAAATTTTAGTCTACCCATGAAATAAGTTTGACCACCATTCTCCTATGAGATATACTTTCAAAAACCGACTTATTTTGGGGAAAAATTCCATGAAACCCTTCCTTCCCCTTTTGAGTAAATTACAAACATAGAATCTGCAATCATCATAAGTGCAAACCCTAAATATAGATGCAATTATAATTATTTACAACCAAAGCAAAACTGGGATGCAGTCCTGCTAAAATATCTATCACCATAACGGGTCCAAGATCCAATTTCTTTTGAAACCTAGCCTGATCAGATACTGATAAAGGTTCAGTACTTGCTCCCATCTTTTAGTGGTTTGAGAGCATCTCTTCTGTGAGAGCATCCACATCAATGACTATTTTGGCATATCTTTTTTAAATTTGGCAACCCAAATAGCAAAATTCTTTCACACCAACCTCTCATTTGAGTTGTCAAATTTGAAAATAGCCATTTCTTTTGTTAAATTTGGCACACCATATAACAATGCTATATGTCTCATCACCTGTATTCTTTCATTTCCCCCCAAATTTAAGGTTTTGATTGAAAAAATATGTAAAAAAGTAAAATAAATATAAAATAATTTATACAATATAATAACATAATAATAAATATATTTGTGTGTGTGTATATATATTAATAATATATATTATATTATACTATAGATATATATATATATATAATAATAATAATAATAATAATAATAATAATAATAATAATAATATACAAATTAATAATACAAATTATATATATATATAGGGAAAGCTTCGGTTGAGCACTACTCTAGTGCTCACCGCGTGAACACTAGGCCTTCGGGCGTTCATTTCAAAAATACGAACCGTTCACATTGATCTACACATCTAA
Organism: Hemerocallis citrina; assembly: GCA_017893485.1. Lineage (NCBI taxonomy): Eukaryota > Viridiplantae > Streptophyta > Magnoliopsida > Asparagales > Asphodelaceae > Hemerocallis > Hemerocallis citrina. Next base: position 119,501,718 of record CM030362.1, read on the forward strand.
ATTAGTCTAAATATGCAAAATCAAACCATTTGAAATTCATTTGCCCATTCATTGAAGTGTTACAAAATTGTATGGCTGAAAATCATTATTTTTATTTTCACATTTAAAATCAAACCGAAGCTTTCCCATATATATATATATATATATATATATATATATATATATATATATATATATATATATATATATATATATATATATATATATATACGGTTTGTTTTTGGGGTGGCTGCAACAGGTGTGAGTTCTCTCAATTTATATATTGGAAGCTTCAGTACTGGCTATACGCCGGACTCTCAGATGAGGGAATGGCTCGGGAGTAGGCAGGAGTGAGGTGGAGGTTGGATGCTCGGCTCGGATCTGGAGGCTCGGCTCGGTCTCGTGTACCTGCACTCGGCCTAGGAACACCGGGGTTGATCCCGGTGGCAGACACTCTGACAGTCTAGTTAGTTACTAAAGAGTAACAGTAGCTAGGGATTTTAGAGGGGAAAGATTGATTACCTTTTTGTGAGGGAGGGGGTCTGGTATTTCTAGGCAGGGGAAACGGATCTGGGAGCCTGCTGGGCCGGGTTGGACCCGTTTGCATATGGGCCCGAAGTGGTAGAGGCCCGTTTGACCCCTGGCTGACCTGATGATCACAAAAGTGTGAATCTTGAGGGGATCCTGTGGCCCAGGAGGGGCCACGTCATTCATACCATATCAGGAGCCCCCCACTCCTGGAGGGCTGGGTGAGCCAGTCGTGGAGGAGTGGTTTCATCTCTAGAGGAAGAGTGGAACGGAGTGTGTGGTGAACGCGGGCTATTGCTTCCTGGAGAGGCCAATTAGTATAGGATGAAGGGGATCTCGTAGAGGAGAAGAAGCACCGAGAGCCTAGTAAACGAGGGTCGAGAATTGAGCATGGGGTCGGCACCGAGCCCCCTGCTGCACTAGCCCCGGGCTGGCTCCAAGCTTTTGATCGAGCGTCGAGCCCCTAGGTGAATTCGCAAGAAGAGGAGGAGGTTCGATGACGAGACCGAGGGTCGTGCTTCGTGGCTTGGTCGAAGTCCGGGGGGGTTCAGATCGGTTACCGAGCCCCTATGCTTGTGATGGCCTACTGTGGCTTGTAGTGACTTTCGAGCGTCGAGCCCAAGCTGGTTGGAAAAGCTTGGAGTGGCTCGCGGTGAGATCCGAGCTTCGACCCCAAAGCTGTTGCAGAGAAACTTGGAGTGGCTCGCTGTGAGATCCGACCGTTGACCCCTAAGCCGTTGAAGAGAAATTTGGACTGGCTCGTGGTGAGATCCGAGCGTCGACCCTCAAGTTGTTGAAGAGAAACTTGGAATGGCTCGCGGTGAGATCCGAGCGTCGACCCCCCAAGCTGTTGAAGAGAAACTTGGAGTGGCTCGCGGTGAGATCCGAGCATCGACCCCCAAGCTGTTGAAGAGAAACTTGGAGTGGCTCGCGAAAATATCTGAGCATTGAGCCCAAGCTGGTTGGAAAATCTTGGAGTGGCTCGCGGTGAGATCCGAGCGTCGACCCCCAAGCTATTGAAGAGAAACTTGGAGTGGCTCACAGTGAGATCCGAGCATCGAGCCCAAGCTGGTTGGAAAAGCTTGGAGTGGCTCGGGTGAGATCCGAGCGTCGACCCCCAAGCTGTTGTAAAGAAACTTGGAGTGGCTCGCGGTGAGATCCGAGCATCGAGCCCAAGCTGGTTGGAAAAGCTTGGAGTGGCTTGCGGTGAGATCCGAGTGTCGACCCCTAAGCTGTTGAAGAGAAACTTGGAGTGGCTCGCAGTGAGATCCGAGCGTCGACCCCCAAGCTGTTGAAGAGAAACTTGGAGTGGCTCGTGGTGACATCCGAGCATTGAGCCCCAAGCTGTTTTAAGAGAAAATTGGAGTGACTCGAGGTGACATCCAATCGTTGAGCCCCAAGTCGTTGAGAGACTTGGAGTGGCTCGTGGTGACATCCAAGCATCAAGCCCTAAGCTGTTTAAGAGAAACTTGGAGTGGCTCGCGGTGACATCCAAGCGTCGAGTCCCAAGCCGTTGAGAGAAACTTGGAGTGGCTTGCGGTGATAGCCGAGCATCGAGCCCCAAGCTGTTTAAGAGAAACTTGGAGTGGCTTGCGGTGACATCCGAGCATCGAGCCCCAAACCATTGAGAGAAACTTGGAGTGGCAACATCTGAGCGTCGAGCCCCAAGTCCTTGAAGAGAAACTTGGTGTGGCTCGTGGTGACATCCAAGCATCGAGCCCCAAGCTGTTGAAGAGAAACTTGGAGTGGCTTGTGGTGACATCCGAGCGTCGAGCCTCAAACTGTTGAAGAGAAACTTGGAGTGGCTTGCGGTGACATCCGAGCGTGGAGCTCCAAACTGTTGAGAGAAAATTGGAGTGGCTCGTGGTGACTTCCGAGCGTCGAGCCCCAAACTTTTGAGAGAAACTTGGTGTGGCTCGCGGTGACATCCGAGCGTCGAGCCCCAAATCGTTGAGAGAAACTTGGAGTGGCTAGCGGTGACATCTGAGCGTCGAGCCCTAAGCTATTGAGAGAAACTTGGAGTGGCTCGCGGTGATATCCAAGCGTCGAGCCCCAAGCCGTTGAAGAGAAACTTGGTGTGGCTCGCGGTGACATCCGAGCGTCGAGCCCCAAGTTGTTAAAGAGAAACTTGGAGTGGCTCGCGGTGACAGCCCAACATCGAGCCCCAAACTGTTGAGAGAAAATTGGAGTGGCTCGCGGTGACATCTGAGCGTCGAGCCCCAAGTTATTGGGAGAAACTTGGTGTGGCTCGCGGTGACATCCGAGCGTCGAGCCCCAAACCATTGAGAGAAACTTGGAGTGGTTCGCGGTGACATCCGAGCATCGAGTCCTAAGCTGTTGAGAGAAACTTGGAGTGGCTCGCGGTGACATCCGAGCGTCGAGCCCCAAACCATTAAGAGAAACCTTGAGTGGCTCGCATCGAAAAAAGCTTCAGTACCCGAGAAGTTGGCCCCGCATACCGAGCTACCATGTTGGTTGACAGAGCCGAGGGTAAAAAGGTATTTTTACGCTCTAAGCTGACATCATGGGCGTGAAAATCGAAGCGTTTCAAATCCTAGTGGCCATTAGATCTTGATGATCAAGATCAAATGGCCAGATCTCTTTGCAGAATTCGAGAAGTCCCATTTCCAATTATAAATCCCCCTCCCCTCCCCTTATTTCTTCACTTGGTCTCATTCTCTCGACAATAGAATTTTCCTTTCAAGCTGTCGGCGACCGTTTTTCGTTGATCTTTAAGTTCTCTGGTGAAATAGGTTAGTATTTTGTTTTACAATGTCACGCTCTCAATCCGGCTCCGAGGCAAGCTCTTCAGTTCGTGCTGAGGAGGAAGTTCACTCGTCTTCGATATCTTGGTCTCCGGGTGACTTTCCAGTAAAGGAGGAGGTTCAATCGGTTGTAGGGTCGGGAGATGAGGCTGTTGTAGTTTACGATGTGGTTCTTTTACGAGTTCGTGGACCACAAGGGGACCCTGTTGAGCAGAGTGAGCATGAGGAGGGAGACTCTGAGGAGGAGAATGAGCTCGGGAAAGGAGGCCCGGAGGAAAAGGAGTAGGTTGAGGAGGATGATGATCAGGAGGGGTCCGAACAAGGGACTGAAGGAGGTAGCGAACATGGCGGGGTCGGAGGAATCGCAGAAGAGGTAGAGGAGGAAGAGACAGACCTCCCACCATTGCCCCTCTCAGCGACCCCTTCCTCTGATAGGAAGCCTCGCCCTCGAAGGAGGAAAACAAAGTGGATACGGCCCGACAGTCCGGCCAAGAAGGACAAATATGAATATGGCTCCGGGTTCAAGTACCCCCCTCTTTCCAGCAAAAACCAGGGTCGATCAGGATGTACCTTGACAATGTGGAGGATCTTCTTGCATACACTTCACTGCTGCGGGATGAGAGCTGGTCCATGATCAAGATGGACAGCGTGAAGTGTGCCTTGGAGAGGAACTACCTACCTATCTTGAGGGTGGCCTAGTTCGTTCCACAGGAATTCAAGCTACTTGTGCCGAACCCAGGCATCTGCCCAACTACCGCGCTAGAGTCGAGCTTCTGTATGTTCCCTGAGGATGCTTTTGTCTCGGGTTTGAGACTTCCGCTGCACCCATTCATCAAGAGGGTGCTAAACTGGGGGGAGCTGTGCCCCATGCAGTACGGTCCCAACTTGTGAAAACACTTGGTACATTTTATCTTGAAGTGTCAGGAGAAGGGGATCAAGCCAAGGCTCACATACTTCCGTGCCATCTTGGGGATGAGCTTTCTCGGGGACCAGAAGGGGACTTTTTTACCTCTCGCTACGTCCTCATAAGAGAGTGATGCACGGACATCCGGACTCCATAAAAGGGTGGAAGGAGAAGTACTTCATAGTCCGGAGCGAGAAACCTTGGGAAATTCCAACGGTTTGGAATTTTGGAAGGCCGAACCACAAGCCCCCGAAGCCCAGAGACTTGACCAAAAAGGAGTGGGCAAAGGTCAATAAGATCATGGAGAGGCATAGCATCGGTTGGCCTTGCATCACGGAGCTGCATCTCGCTCGAACCGGACTGAGCCCAGCCGACCCTAGTATGTTTTGTTCCTATTTCGTTTTCTTCCTGCCTTTGTGTTAACATTTTTTACTTTTTCCCTTTTGTAGAGATGTCTGCTAAGGAGCTCGACAACCGAAATGCCTTGGTAGTAGTGGCAGCCAAGGGGAGGGCCGATTTGGCGAAGAAGGCTGCCTCGGGGGCGGGGACCAACATGGCAGCAACCCCAAGGCCTGAGGAGTCAGCCCTGAAGAGGGCGAAGAAGCACCACCACCATTCGTCGAGGACGACGAGAGATCCGGGGGCGAGCTCCGACAGCAAAAGGGTTACCGAGGTCGCGAAGGGGCCTCTCCCACCACTTCGTCCAAACGCCAAGGAGATGGTGGGTCGATAGGGCATGAAGCCGTATGCCCCTGACTGGGGGATCAGGATAGGGAATACGCTCCTCGAGGGCCCGGTTGCGGTGGAGGTGGTGGAGCACCTCGCCACGGAGCGGGATCGCATGAACCTGGTGGTAGAGACGGTTGATACGTTTTACATGAGGTTTGCACAGGCCCACATCGCGGTAAGTCTTCGTTTTTCGTTTTTGGCTTAGTTTGCAAAGAATTCATCTAACTTGATTCTCCTCGGCCAGGCGATGCAGCATGCGCAACACTTTCATAAGTGCCTTGAGAAGGAGATTGTGGTCAAGAAGAAGAACGCCAAGTGCTATCTTCCTGAAGGACGAGCTGACGGTGACAGAGTCTGCCCAGGAGGTCCTCCAAACCTAGATGGTCTCGATAACGGAGCATCATGCAAACGAGCTGGCGCACTTCAAGGCGAAGGCCAAGAAGGAGAGCGAGGAGATGGCGATCACCATGAAGGACACCCTGATCGCCTCCCACGACGAGGCCTACAACAAGGCCAAAGAACACATCCTGCAGATCTATCCAGAGCTTCGGATCGATCATCTCCACTACGGGTGGCAGCTCCCCAAGCTTCCGCTGACGCCCGGCGGCGGGGACAACGAGGAGCAAGGGGACCCTCATCTAGAGGCCGGGGGCGAACAGGCTGACGAAGAGGTGTCGTCCCCCTCTTAAACAGTAGTCTAGGACTTTCTTTCTTTTTGGTTGTATTCACCGAACATGGACTGGCCACCGCCTTTTGTAATACAAAATTTTTTGAATTTATAAAAGAAGATTTTTGGCCGATGCTCTATGACATTGCTATATTTTTGTCTCTTTTGTGACCTGTTGTTTTTCCCGTCTTTTTGATAGACGCATGAGGTCCTTGGCACCGACCTTGACTCTGCCGAGGTCTCCTGGGTCCGAGCTGGGTTGGGGACCACGGAGAGTGTTCTGGCTCGCCATCGTAAGCAGGCTCGGGATTGAGAGGCGCAGTGAATTATTTTATGAACAAGTCTAAGGAGCTCAACCTAGAGGTCGCTCGTCTGAAGAAGGCCATAGCCGACCGAGACTGGTGGATAGTTGAGACGAACTGGTCAATCTCGGATGCTTCGATCAGGCGACCGGCTTCAGAATCCTTTCTTCGTGAGGCTGTTGTAGAGAAGGAGTTGGAGATTTGTAGACTGAAGCTCACGCTAGGCACTAGTCCGCTCGAGGAGGCGAGCAACTCCGTATTGGGACCTTCTCCCACATTTTACCTAGAAACGGGCCGGCCCGTCGACGCACAGAGCTTCGTTGCCGGGACTTCCTTGCTGGTCAGGCTGGCAGAGCATGCAGAGGATCCAGTGGGAAGCACCAGGTTTGAGTTTTAAGCCGAGCGATGAGCGATTTGTAAAATCTTCATTGTATTGTGTGGCCGTTTCTAGTGATCTATGAGTAATAGAACTTTGATTTCTTTTTTATTGTGATCATTCGTCAAGAGTGGCGTGTGAGGTCATCGCCGAGCATCAAGATCGCAGGGCTTGAGAAAACCAAGGCCTTGCTCGAGGTCGATGCCGATCCCCCATACCTGTTCTCGGGTAGATAGCATGAGTGTATCTTGAGGTCATCGCCAAGCATTAAGGTCGTAGGGCTTGAAAAAGCTAAGGCCTTGCTCAAGGTCGATGTTGAGCCCCACACTTTGAGAAAGCCAGTATGGGTGTAGCTTAAGGTCATCACCGAGCGTTAAGGTTGCAGGGCTTGAGAAAGCCAAGGTCTTGCTCGAGGTCGATGCCGAGCCCCCATACCTATTCTTGGGTAGATAGCATGAGCACTACTTGAGGTCATCGCCGAGAGTTAAGGTCGCAGGTCTTGAGGAAGCCAAGACCTTGTTCGAGGTTGATGTTGAGCCCCCACACTTTGAGAAAGCCAGTATGGGTGTAGCTTGAGGTCATCGCCGAGAGTTAAGGTCGCAGGGCTTAAGAAAGCTAAGGCCTTGCTCGAGGTTAATGCCAAGCCCCCATAACTGTTCTCAGGTAGATAGCATGAGTGTAGCTTGAGGCCATCGCCGAGCGTTAAGGTCGCAGAGCTTGAGAAAGCCAAGGCCTTGCTCGAGGTCGATGTTGAGCCCCCACACTTTGAGAAAGCCAGTATGAGTGTAGCTTGAGGTCATCGTCAAGCATTAAGGTCGCAGGGCTTGAGAAAGCCAAGGCTTTGCTCGAGGTCAATGCCGAGCCCCATACCTGTTCTCAGGTAGATAGCATGAGCATAGCTTGAGGTCATCGCTGAGCATTAAGGTCGTAGGTTTTGAGGAAGCTAAGGCCTTGCTCGAGGTTGATGTTGAGCCCCCACACTTTGAGAAAGCCAGAATGGGTGTAGCTTGAGGTCATCGCCAAGCATTAAGGTTGCAGGGCTTGAGAAAGCCAAGGCCTTGCTCGAGCTCGATGCCGAGCCCCCATACCTATTCTCGGGTAGATAGCATTAGCATAGCTTGAGGTCATCGCCGAGCGTTAAGGTTGCAGGTCTTGAGGTAGCCAAGGCCTTGCTCGAGGTTGATGTCGAGCCCCCACACTTTGAGAAAGCCAGTACGGGTGTAGCTTGAGGTCATCGCCGAGCGTTAAGGTCACAGGATTTGAGAAAGCCAAGGCCTTGCTCGAGGTCGATGCTGAGCCCCCATACCTATTCTCGGGTAGATAGCATGAGCGTAGCTTGAGGTCATCGCCAAACATTAAGGTCGCAAGGCTTAAGGAAGCCAAGGCCTTGCTCGAGGTCGATGTCGAGCCCCCACACTTTGAAAAAGCCAGTACGGGTGTAGTTTGAGGTCAACACTGAGCGTTAAGGTTGCAGGGCTTGAGAAAGCCAAGTCCTTGCTCGAGGTCGATGCCGAGCCCCATACCTGTTCTTGGGTAGATAGCATGAGCGTAGCTTGAGGTCATCGCCGAGCGTTAAGGTCGCAGGGCTTGAGGAAGCCAAGGCCTTGCTCGAGGTCGATGTCTAGTCCCCACACTTTGAGAAAGCCAGTATGGGTGTAGCTTGAGGTCATCGCTGAGCGTTAAGGTCACAGGGCTTGAGAAAGCCCAGGCCTTGCTCGAGGTTGAGGCTGATTCCCTATACCTGAGATAGTGACTTTTTGTGGCTCGCGGTTCCATCCAAATGGCGAACCGCCAGCCTGTAGGAGAAGCTTTTTGTGGCTCACGATTCCATCTGAAGGCCGAACCCCAAGCTTGTAAGAGAAGCTTTTTGTGGCTCGCGGTTCCATCTGAAGGCCGAGCCCCAAGCTTCTAAGAGAAGCTTTTTGTGGTTTGCGGTTCCATTCGAAGGCCGAGCCCCAAGCTTGTAAGAGAAGCTTTTGTGGCTCGCGGTTCCATCCGAAGGCCGAGCCCCAAGCTTGTAAGAGAAGCTTTTTGTGGCTCGCAGTTCCATCCGAAGGCTGAGCCCCAAGCTTGTAAGAGAAGCTTTTTATGGCTCGCGGTCCCATCCGAAGGCCGAGCCCCAAGCTTGTAAGAGAAGCTTTTGTGGCTCGCGGTTCCATCCAAAGGCCGAGCCCCAAGCTTGTAAGAGAAACTTTTTGTGGCTCGCGGTTCCATCCGAAGGCCGAGCCCGAAACTTGTTTTAAGAAAGCTGGCACAAAGCCGAAGCTTGTTTTAAGAAAGCTGACATAATTACATCATATTGACTTTACAAAATAAGGCACGACGTGCCGATTATATTTTATAATTTATATGGGGGTATCTGTAAAGGCTAATCCTCCCCTTCGAAGAATTTGATGAGGTGCTTTGCGTTCCAGGGTCTCTTGACAACCTTGCCCTCCGGGTCGGTGAGGCGGTACGTGCCCGGGCATACAACCTCAGAAACTTTGTACGGGCCTTCCCAGTTTGGGGCAAGCTTCCTCTTTTCGCCAGGGTTAGATATCACCAGCTTTCGGAGGACGAGGTCCCCTAGCTTGATGTCGGTGGGACGCACCCTTTTGTTGTAGAACCTCTCGATCCTATGCTGGTATGTATTTCTTCTGATGGTAGATTTTCCCTGACCTCATTTATGAGGTCCAGATCAGCACGTAGCTGCACCGAGTTGCTTGCTTCATCAAAGGACATGATTCGGAGCGAAGGGAGCCCGATCTCAAGGGGAATTACTGCCTCCGTGCCGTAAGTCAGATTGAATGGCGACTCTCCCATGGGGATTCTTTTCGCCCCCCCAGAGAACGCTCGACAACTCGTCGACCCATAACCCTTTGGAAGAATTATCAAGTCATTTTTTGAGACCGTCAAGGATCCGGCAGTTCGCATTTTTGGCCTGACCCTTCGACTGCGGGTGGCATACCGAAGAGAAGCGCTGTTGGATCCTGAGACCCACGCAGAAATTTCGGAAATTCGTACCCGTGAACTGAGTTCCATTATCTGTAATGAGTATGTGTGGAATTTCGAACCGGCAGACGATGTGCTTTAAGAAGAATTGTTGGGTCTGCTGCTTGGTGATCGTGGCCAGGGGCTCGGCCTCAATCCACTTTGTGAAGAAGTCGATTGCTACTATCAGAAACTTCCTTTGGCTCGTTGCCTTCGGAAATGGACCTACCAGGTCCATCCCCCACATAGCAAAGGGGGTCGGACTGGCCAAGAAGCGGAGGTTTGCTTGCAGAGCCCTTCTCACCGAGGAGAACCTTTGATAGGGACCACACTTTTTGACCAGGGCCAGGGCATCTTGCAGCATCGTGGGCCAGTAATACTCGTGGTTCAGAGCCTTTCAGGAAAGTGACCGGCTCCCCATATGGCACCTGCCAATTCCTTCGTGGAGCTCCTTGAGAGCGTACTTTGCTTCGTCAGGGGTTAAGCAGCGGAGGTAGGGCCTTCCATCCGTCGCGGTGTATGATCGCTTGAAGAGGATTTCGTTGATCATGACGAACCTCTCCGAGCAGACCCTGACTCGCCTTGCCTAGGCTCAGTCTTCGAGGAGCTTTCCTTTGATTAGAAACTTTCTGATGGGAGTGGTCCAATCGTTAGGCTGAGTTCCGTCTTCTATACAGAGGGTCTCGGGAAGGTCGATACTCGACTTCAGGAGTACTTCGATCAGAATGGTGCAGTCGAGACCTTCGAAGGACGAGGAGGCTAATTTTGACAGGGCATCGGCCTGGGCATTCTGCTATCTTGGGATCCTTAAGATTGCAGACTCGTCAAAGGATGCCAAGAACTGCTGAACCATGGCCAGGTACCGGATCATCCGATCGTCACGGACCTCGTACACTCTGGTGATCTGATTGACCACGAGCTGAGTGTTTCTGAAAGCCCTGATCTGTCTGGCGCCTGCCTGGTGCGCCAGGGTGAGCCTGACAATCATAGCTTCATATTCGGCCTCGTTGTTGGAGGCTGGAAAGTTGAGGCAGAGTGAATATTGGAGAAGGAAGTTGTCCGGTCCTCGCAAAATGATGCCCGCACCACTCCCCGCTTCGCAGGATGAGCCGTCTACGTAAACTTCCCACGTCTGGCCGGCCTCCCCACGTTCGGGTTGCTCGGAGATGGTGCATTCCGTGATGAACTCGACGAGGGCCTATCACTTGATTGCTGTTCTTGGTTGATAGCCGATGTCGTATTGACTGAGCTCGATCGACCATTTGACCAGTCGGCCAGAGCTCTCGGGCTTGTAGAGTACGGCCTTCAGAGGCTGGTCCGTGAGAACCTGTATTGAGTGTGCCTGAAAATAGGGGCGGAGCTTGCGCGCGGCCATGATCAGGGCGTATGCCACCTTTTCCATTTTTGCGTATCTGGCCATGATCGACCGCAAGTAAAATCTTGCTCACATGGTACATCAGCTTTTGAACTCCGTCTTCTTCCCAAACGAGGATGACACTGAGTGTCACGCCCCGCTTCCCAAGACACGGAATACGAGTGCGTGACGAAGCCCAGCGAATGATTTTAACATCATCCATAAGCTATAGGATCGACTCAGCATCACGATAAGAATATAACAAGTATCCACAACCAAGCATGCATGAATAATTTATTAAGTAACAGAAAACAATTGAAAATAATAATGATATCCAAATAGTTTTCAAGTCTGGATAATTATAAAACTCAATAACATAAGCCCGTTACAAGGTTTAAGTAGCAAGAAAATAAATAACACGAGAAAACAAATAATCTAAGCATGTCTTTTCTCCATTTGAAGTCTAAAATCTCTGCTCACCAATCCCGACAGGCAACACGTCTCCAAAATTTGTTTAATAATTATAAAAAGGAAAAAATAGAGAAAACAAGAGAAAATGCCCTTAGTGTAAGTTAGGGTCACAAATAGTAAAAACGAGTATAAGAAACATGGAACAAAATTTGGAATCAAGAATATAATAGGGATGCAACAAGTAGTGGGAATTCAAGAACTAACTAGCAAGAGGGACAACTCAAGTGATCAGGTTGGGTAACAAATTCTAATAGTAGATTTAGTGACTGGTGACATATAAGAGTATTCAACATCAAGTGACAAATATCAAGTATAAGTGTCAAGTAATAAGTCTCAAGTCTAGTGTCAAGTTGTCAACTACAAGTATCAAGTCGCAAGTGTCAAGTATTATATTCAAGCATCAAGTCTCAAGTAACAAGTTGTCAAGTATCAAGTAAGCATGTACCAAGTTCGAGTTTTATGTTTCAAGTCTTATAGTTATTACTATCTAGGTAGCACTTTATGCATCCATCTTTTTACTACATGGTTGCTACAGTCAATACAGTTTCGTTTAGGCCTAGTAATGGAGTCTATAGGGCGGCGTACTCAGGTATCAAGTATCAAGCAAGCATGGTTCATGAATCGGAAAATAAATAACAAGTTCACAAAACAAGTTCGCGAATCCACTAACAAGTTCAAGAACCGCACAATGGGTTCATGAATCAAACAAGTTCACGAGCCAAGTAATTTCTCCATGAATCAATCAAGATACAACAAGTTCATGAACCAAGTATTGGGAAACTCGGGCCCCCTTCCGAGTACACTTACCTATATTGTCCACTACTATGGTCTTTCCCTTAAATCCCGACTTGTTATTCATTTTTATCATCAAACAAGCACGAAAATGTGCGAAACAAGTCAAGTAAACATACTCAGGAACATGGGACAAGTCTAGGTTAGATAGGGTAGAAGTTCGAGGGTCTAAACAAAGTAAAATATCAAGAACAACGAAAATCTCAAATCTGGACAGCATGAAGTTGCTGCACCAAAACTCTGATTTCCGTTGCTACAAGATAGAAAAAGTGGGTCCGTCAGACGATATAAAAACTAGACTTCTGTCTGGTTCTAATGCATATAATTAAGTACAAGAAAGTTGTGGTAACATGTGTCAAAACAGCGAACTACACAGCTATTTTGTTCAGGCAGAATTTGTGAATACGAGTTTATACATGTGAAACAGGGTTGAAACATAATTAATTAATTCTCAGATAATTTGGGGATGTTCTCTAAGGTGTCCAGAAACAGCATGTAAAATTTCAAGTCCATTACTTACAGGTAACATAGTTAAAATAATTTGCAAACTAAAGAGGTGCAGCAGTTTTGTGAATCTGCGACTACCAACACAGCAGCAGTAAAACTGCGATATCTCCTAGACCGTAATTCAGAATTCAAAAATTCTGTACGCTATCAACATCTATACATTTAAAGATACATTTCATGTTCAGGGCTCAAGTTCAAATTTTGAGTTTAAAGGGGTCGAAACAGCATGTAATGTTCAGGACAGCAACAAGTGTGACTGTTTTTCATATATAAGTTGCATGATAATTGGTCATTATGAGCCTAGATTAATGTGGGATAAAAATACAGGTGTAGTGGCCATCAAATCAGCAAGCAACATCTATTTCTCAACCCAAGGAATGCAAGGTCATCACACACATGATACAACACACATCTACAAGTCTAGAGTTTCTTAGTTTCATGTGTTCAAGTGTCTAGGAGATAAAATGAGTCCAAGTAGTTGTAAATATAACAATAAAATTGTTGTGACTCTTAAGATTATGGAATCGACGACGAATAATTCCAGATCAACAAATGATAAGGCAAGAAGGAGTCACAACTACAACCTATTTGCGGTATTTTAAATTAAATGCTTGTACTAGGACAATAAATTGTACAAGGAGAATACTTGCCTTAACGACGATGAATTCGAACACGAATAAGTACAGGATGAGAATCCCGAGAGGCGAGGCACGAGCACGGACACACGCACGCACGTACGAGACACGTGCAGACTACACACAGGATCGGATCCACCTGGATCTGCTCTGGATGCCAAAACAGCAAACACCAATCAGATCTGATCTGTGTGGCACGAATTTTGATGAAATCCAAAGGCCCAGATTCAAAGTGCCCTTCTTCTTCCTTCTCCTTCCCTCCTTCACCGAAACACACACACACAGAGAGAGAGAGAGGCTCCGATGGCTGTGGCGGCAGCAACGAACACCGGGGTTCGACTGGGGAACAGTCGATGACAGCGACGACGGTAGGCGGGGTGGCGCACGTCGAGTTTGGTGGCACGGCGAGGAGCGGTGCCCTGTTTCTGGGTTCGAAACAAGGGAGGAAAGCGGGGGAGTTTCGGTGGACGATGGTGGTCGGAGAGGGGGGTCGAGGTAATGAGGAGTTGGTGTCGGCGATGGGGGTGGCGAAGGAATGGGGTGACGACGATGCAAATGGTTTGGGAGTGAGGGAGATGATGGGTTCGAGAGGCAAAGGCAAGGATGGTGGTGGTGGGTTAACGAAGGCTGAAGGGGAATGAGGATGATGACGGGGGATGCTAGAGGTGGTCGGAGGGCGAGGTTGAAGAAGACGGTGGGTGGAGAATTGGGTTTTCCGATCTGAGCGGAGGAAGAAGATGAAGTGGGAGAGAAAGGGAGGCGACTGGGTTAGTTGGGGTTAAATAGTTTTATGAGGGTTTTCGGGTTAGGGTTAATAGAGATTAGGGTTTAAATATGAGGGGTTTGGGTTATTGGGTATCTGGATAGCGGATTTGAGGGGGATCCAACTAGGGACTTAGTCAAAATTCAATATAAATGGGGAAAGAGATAGATGGAATGAATAGTCCATTTCTACATGAAGAACGACACAACAAGAGTAGAACGAACAATATACTTGAATTAAATATTGGCACCAAGATTGAGTTGAAGCAAAAGAAGAGATTTTATTCGAACTGGAACAACAATACAGATCTCTAATTGAATACAAGAATACCAGAAATGAAAATTCAGTAGAAAAATATAGATACGGTAAATAGGAGTTACAAATCCTACCTACATAATAAGCAGAATTTCGTCCTCAAAATTCGGACAGATGGTACATAGGGTAACCCCCAAAGGAAAAGAAAGAACAACAACAAGCAGAAACTACTGAAACAGATGGGGAAACTTTTTCTGAATCTCCTCCTCTAATTTCCAAGTCGACTCACCCGGCGAGTGAGGATTCTAAGCAACTCGAACTAGCTTGATGACCTTGTTCTTCAACACCTTCTCATGCCTGTTCAAGATGGTAACCGGCAGAATCTCACAAGACAGATTCGGCTGCACTGACAACTCCGAGTAGTCGATCACATGGCTCTCATCCCTGATGTATCTCCTGAGCTGGGAGACATGGAAGACATCATGCACTCCAGATAGAGCCGGCGACAATACGAGTCAATAGGCCACCTTTCCTACTCGCTCCACAATATCAAAAGGCCCAATGAACCTGGGGCTCAGCTTGCCTCCACCTCCAAATCGGATAACGCTTCTCCACGGCGATACCTTAAGGAACACATGTTCTCCCACCTCAAACTCCAAGGGTCTTCTGTGGACATCTGCCTATTTCCTCTGCCTGTCCTGTGCTGCTAGAAGGTGCTTCCTGATCTGAGCCACCGCATCGACTGTCTTGGTGATCAATTCTGGCCCCAACAATTTCCTCTCACCAATGTCATTCCAGCATACTGGTGACCTACATTTCCGACCATACAATGCCTCGTACGGTGCAGCTTTAAGACTGGCCTGATAGCTGTTGTTGTACGAGAACTCAACCAAGTGCAGGTGATCCTCCCAAGACCCTCCAAACTAAAGTACACAGGACCTCAACTTGTCCTCTAATGTCTGAATGGTCCTTTCTGACGATCCATCGGTCTGAGGATGGAAAGCTGTACTGTACTTCAACTTGCTCCCAAGGCTGCTCTGAAGGCTCTCCCAAAACTGAGATCTGAACCTGGTATCCCTGTCGGATACAATACTGACCGGAACCCCATGGAACCTGACAATCTCCTGCATGTATCTCTCTGCGAGACTCTCAGTAGACTGACCTACTCTGAAGGGGATGTAGTGAGCACTCTTTGTCAGTCTATCGACAATCGGCCAAATGGCGTTGTGACCCTTAGGACTCCTGGGCAAGGCGGTCACAAAATTCATGGTGATATGCTCCCACTTCCACTCCGGAATGGGAAGAGGCTGAAGAAGTCTGGCGGTCCTCTGATGTTCTGCCTTCACCTGCTGGAAGATCAAGTACTGAGACACAAATCTGGCTACTACCCTCTTCATGCCATGCCACCAGAAGTGGAGCTTCAAATCCCGATACATCTTGGTACCACTGGGATGAATAGAGTATGCCGACTGGTAGGCTTCCTCGAGCAATTTCTGTCTGACTTCTACCTTTGGGACACACAACCTAGCCCCAAAGCGAAGTCATCCATCTGAGTGAATGACCATATCGGTCCTCGAACCTACCTTAACTTCTGCCTTGAACTTCTGTAACTGCTCATCACCTGCCTGTGCTTTCTTAATTTGCTCTACCAGGGATGACTGCAACTAAAGCATCATACAACTCCGATCAGTGCCCGGCAAAATCACATTCAAATCTAACCTTCTCATCTGCTCAATAAGCTCCTTTTGCTGAGTCAAGAACATGACGAATGGCTTCCTACTCAACGCATCTGGCACCAAGTTCACCTTACCGGGGTGATACTGCAAACTGATGTCGTAGTCGGCCATCAACTCTAACCAGCCCCTCTATCTCATGTTCAGCTCTTTCTGTGTGAATACATACTTGAGACTTTTGTGGTCGGTAAAAATTTCCACTCGGTCTCCAAGTAAGTAGTGCCTCCACAACTTCAGAGCGAAGATCACCGCTGCCAATTCCGAGTCATCAGTAGGGTAGTTCTTCTCGTGTGGCCTCAACTACCTGGATGCATAAGCAACAACTCGACCCTTCTGCATCAATACTGCACCTAGATCTCTGCCTGAAGCATTGCAGTGAATCACGAAACCACCCGAACCATCTGGTATAGTCAACACGGGCGCTGACATCAACCTGCTCTTTAACTCTGCGAAAGCGTCACTGCACGACTCATCCCAAGCAAACATCTGATCCTTCCCTGTTAGTCTAGTCAATGGCCCAGCAATCTTTAAGAAGTCTTGGACAAACTTCCGATAATACCCTGCTAGCCCGAGAAAACTCCTCACCTCTGAAACTGACTTTGGCACTGGCCAATCCTTCACTGCAGCAATCTTGGACGGGTCAACAGAGATTCCCTTGTCCGAGATAATATGTCCTAAGAATGTGACTCGGTCAAGTCAGAACTCGCACTTTCTGAGTTTTCCATAGAGCTTATTTTCCCTCAGAGTCTGCAAGACTAATCTCAGATGCTCAGCATGCTCTTCCCAGTTCTGCAAATACACCAAGATGTCATCAATAAAGACTACCAAAAATCTGTCTAGGAACTGGGAGAAAACTCTGTTCATCAGGCTCATAAACACAGCTGGGACATTCGTGACACCGAAAGGCATCACCAAGAACTTGTAATGCCCGTACCTGGTCCTGAACGCAGTCTTCGGCACATCTATTGCCTTCACCCTCACTTGATGGTACCCCGAGCGAAGGTCCAAATTCGAAAAGACTACAGCACCACCCAACTGGTCGAACAAGTCATCGATCCTGGGTAAGGGAT
This sequence comes from Hemerocallis citrina, assembly GCA_017893485.1. Classification (NCBI taxonomy): domain Eukaryota; kingdom Viridiplantae; phylum Streptophyta; class Magnoliopsida; order Asparagales; family Asphodelaceae; genus Hemerocallis; species Hemerocallis citrina. Next base: position 119,518,518 of record CM030362.1, read on the forward strand.
ACCGATTCTTCACAGTGACACTGTTCATCTCTCGGTAATCCATGCATAACCTACGGCTTCCGTCCTTCATATTGACGAATAGAACAGGAGCTCCCCACGGTGATACACTGGGCCTAATGAAACCCAAGTCCAACAAACCCTGAATCTGCACCTTCAACTCTGCTAGCTCAATCGGTGCCATCCTATACGGGCTCTTTGATATCGGCACTGTACCCGGCTGAACCTCAATGCTGAACTCCACCTCTCGATCTGGAGGTAACCCGGTCAATTCCTCTGGGAACACATCCAGGAATTCTCGCACTACAAGAGGCGTAGCCTCACAGCTTGTGTGCAACTCCATTGCACAACCTTCCTCATCTGCCACCTTCTTACCACGCCCAAGAGGTGTCTCTCCAGTATGGAACTCAAATTCTGCACACTCTGGAATCCTGAACACAACATTCTTCGCTCGGCAATCAATAACAGCATGAGACTTCCCCAACCAATCCATGCCGAGAATCACATCAAACCCTGAATTGCTAATCACTATCAGATCTGTCTTGAAATCTGTGCCCCCAATAACCATAGGGCTCTGCTTGCACTCCCTGGAGCAAACGACAACACCACCACCTGTGGTGATGTTCCAAGCTGCCGGCATAGCATTGCATTCCAACTGATGCTGATCCACAAAGTGGAAGGAGACGAAAGAATGGGTCACCCCGGAATCAAATAGGACATGGGCAGGAAAAGAATGGACTAGAATAATACCTATGATAGAGTCAAAACATGGGAAGAGATGAATAATGCAGGATAATAAGGAATAAGAAATACTGATGTGAAAAGAACTACACAATGTATGATGCAAGATAAACAAATAAAGCAGGGAACAGATAATAAAATAATAAAACACAATTATACCTGCAACGACCTCCTCTGTAGTCTCGGCTTCCTCTACAGTCAGGTTGAAGGCCTGACCTCTCCTTGGGGCAGCGATCCTCTTACCGACGATCTGATGTGGAGGAGGAAGTGGCGGTCTGACCTGACCCTGAGCTGGCACACCAGCGGGCACCACAACCCTCCTCTGCGGACAGTCCCAAATAGTGTGGTCACCAGCATCACACTCGAAACATCGACGGTTGGCCCGCCTGCAATCCCTGTGCACAGACCCTGGAATCTGACAGAAGTCACAGTAGCCTCCCCTCTGTGGAGCAGCAGTGGGGTAGGGAGCAGCCCTGGCAGGATGGGCTGGAATCGGCCTCCTGATTGGCCCTCTAGTGGGCCTAGCAGCGACAGGGTGCGGAGCGGACCGTTGAATGATACGCTTCTGCCTACTGGTCTGTTCCTGGCTCCTAGTGGCCTCCAGGATGTCAGCATAGGATCGAAGTCTCAAAGCAGCTAGGCGATCCTGGATCTCAATGTCCAAGCCCAGTAAGAAGCAACGACCCTTATCCTCATCATTAGCCACCATAGACGTGGCAAAGCAGCTCAGTCGGGTGAACTCCGCAGCATACTCTTCTACGGTCCGACTCCCGTGATTCAAGATAGTGACTTAGTTAAACATAGATATATCATGAATTAACAATGAAAAATTACATGATAAATACTATCTGACGAACCTGAGTGAGTGCGACAAATTGCCGCTCCATTTCGTTCCTAGTGATGTCAGGAAAGAACTTCATGAGGAAGCTCTCCCTGAAGATGGCCCAGGCGATGGGGCGCTCTAGCCTTTCCATTTTAGCTTGCCACCAGATGTGGGCGAGGACAACCAACTGGATGCTCACGACATCCATGCGATCCACATCAGCTATTCGCGCTGCGATCAATAGCTGCTCTGACCTAATGAGTGTAGCGCCCCGATTTCCGATACTGGAAAACCGAGACACAAGCCAAGATCTTTGCTTCAATTAGTCACAATACACAGAAAAAACAGGAGAATTTAAAACTTTTTATTCAATACACAAAGTGTTACAAGTCTGAATATTGTACAACTGTAATACCTTACAATAGAGTTAAAATATTACCTTTACATTTCTAAGTATTACAACCTTTAACATCTTACATCAGAGTACCTCTTAACTAATACAGAATCAATACATATTTTGCAGCGGAACTAAACTTAATACTGCCTCCTTGCTTTCCTCGCCTTGAGTCCTCCTGAATATCGCCTTTGTACTTGGGCGATCCAGTACCTATGGAAGTGGGGACGTCAGTATTCACTGACGCTTAAAGGCTGATCATATAGCAGCGAATCTTCCAAACAATATACAAAATATACAAACATAGCAATGGTGTCGGTGTAGTTTAAGTGTACGTGAGTGCTATGACTAGACTCTAATGTGATACTTAAGTAGAACTAGGACACTCCTATTCTAATATTCGGGATTTGAACCCGCGTTATGAATTCTAACTGTACACAACCCGTTCCTGACACCCACCCACGGCAGTTCAGGAATTAACAGCGCGAGATACGCAACCCGTGTCCTCAACTTGTGAGACGGCACCGTACGTATCCCTTTGACGGGAAGGTAGAACTAGGATGCTTCCTATTCTAATGTCAGCAAGTCTCCGAAAGTAACATGCAGCCCATAAATACATGCGACTCCATCTCAAGCCGTTTCTCCATATATAGGGATTTGAACCCGCGTTATGAATTCTAATTGTACACAACCTGTTCCTGACACCTACACGTGACTCGCGAGGCTGCAGATGTGGTCATGTGCCACTGTTGCATTTCGCCCGTGGTGTCTATGTTCCCACCGCGACCCGGCTAACCGGACCTCACTCAAATTAGACGATCCCGACGTATCGGGTGTCATTACCAAAAATCAAGCCATAGAGTTTCGCAAGCACAGGGTAGCACGAAGCCTACCCTGTGGCACTCTCTGGGGTATCGCAAGCGCAGGACTGCACAATGCATCCTGTGGCACCCCTAGCCACGGTACTTCAGGAATTAACAGAGCGAGATACGCAACCCGTGTCCTCAACTTGTGAGACGGCACCGTACGTATCCCTTTGACAGGAAGGTACAACCCGGTGCACCACCTATGATCTGCCTCAAGAGACGAGTTAGTGTCGGGGCCCCCTACAACTGACCCCTCTCTCCCGGCAAAAGGGTTTAAGTAAACTGATCCTTATAAGTCACTATCCTAGTGATTTCCCTGACTCGAACAATCCTAGGGATGACGATATTTTAACACAACATGCTAGGCCTTAAATTAGGCTTCGCAAAACAACTCTACTAGGCCGCCCAACCTAGATTTACCGGAATCCTTCGGGACCCGGTTCGTGGCTCATCGATCCAAGACATTGGCCGTCGCGAATATATACGCACGCCGCTACCCTAGACTTGGATTCTGTCTATACTCCGGTCCTCGATCAACCTACCCTGGTTAAGATTCGACGGTACACAAGGAGCGACTCCTCCACAGTTCCTTAGGGTAGAAACACATGTCTTGATGGTCGATAGCCCTTAGGGTGGTAACATCACCCTAGATAGCACAACTAACTGTGTACTAGCTAACAAGCTATACACGAGTAATAACCACATACGAGCCAACTAAGCTACGTATGAAACAATAACTACCTACGAGCCAGGCGGGCCTCGTAGGAGATAACCACGTACATACCAGCCAAATGAGCCGCGTATGAGACCAATAGCTACGTACGGGCCAGTCGGGCCGCGTACGAGACAACAACCTACATACGAGCCAACTAAGCTATGTATGAGACCCACCGCTACATACGGGCCAGTCGAGCCACGTACGAGCACGACCGTGTGCAAACAACCATACAGGTAATCAATCCTAGAAGCAACCAAGCGTGCTTACTAACAAACTTAATCTTCTACTATTAGAAGCAACAAAGGGATCTACTAGTAGTCTAAGATCGGTATTCTACTAAGGAAGAATCCGAAGGCGACATAACCGCCTTTATCGAATTAACTATCTCTAGTGGTTTTCCCGATCTTACTACTTCGACCTATAATGTCTTAGGCATGACATACACTCGTAGGCATCTTCCTAAAGTAATCCAATTTCAAAATAGAACTACTCACCATCACACTCCTAAGTATGAATATGATTAATGCTTGTGTTTTCATCGAGCTTAAACATAAAAACCACTACGACCTAGACATAGAGTCTAGTATAGTCAAGCGAGCATGAAAACTTACTACTTATCTTGACTAATCACCATAACACAAGCATGGATAGATAACTAATATAACATACAATCATTCCAAGGTATAGTAGATATTCTAACATTACTCCTACAATATTCTAATCATGTATTACTCTAGCATGGCATAGAATCCAACATAAATCACTACAACTAGCCATGGGTAGTTTCTTTACCCTAAGCATGAACATCCTAGTGTGGGTATCCTTAACTTAATATGATCAATAATTTGCATGATCCCTACTTACTTAGCATGAATCATGGTCATTCACTAACATAGTATACACTTCTCTACCATTTATCTAGCATGGTATACAATTTGCATACAATTTAAACTAGCATGATATGCCAAATACTTACAATTAAGCTAGCATGATATATCGCTTTCCGACAATTAAACTAGCATGGTATATGGTTTTATCATGGATCCTACAATACTCTAGGCACAATAAAAATTTATCCAAACATTGTAGGAAACTTTTGGATTGAATCCTACAAAATTCTAGTATAAGTGAGTTACTAAACATGATAGGAAAAGAATCCTACAACATTACCAAGCATGCTAGGAAAAGAATCCTACAACATTCTAAACGTTAAGCATGGTAGGATAAGTTTATAAAACATTCTACAATTAATTAAGCATAGAATCATGGTAGGATATTTTTATAAGTAATCCTACAACTAGCTAAGCATGGATTATGGCTTCTAAGCATTTCTAGAAGCAAAGCTACCACTAACTAAGCATTGTAGGATATTTTTAAATGCAATCCTACAACTAATTAAGCATAGATATGGCTTCTAATTATTTTTAGAAGCAAAGCTACAACTAACTAAGCATGGTAAGCATGGTAGGATATTTTTAAATGCAATCCTACAACTAACTAAGCATAGATATGGTTTCTAATTATTTTTAGAAGCAAAGCTACAACTAACTAAGCATGGTAAGCATGGTAGGATATTTTTAAATGCAATCCTACAACTAATTAAGCATAGATATGGCTTCTAATTATTTTTAGAAGCAAAGCTATAACTAACTAAGCATTGTAAACATGGTAGGATATTTTTTAGCAAAAGTCCTACAACTAACTAAACATAAAGCATGATGGGAAAACATCCTACAACTAATTAAGCATGAATATGGCTTCTAACATTTTTAGAAGTGGTCCTACAACATTAGTAGCATAAAATGGCTTCTAACCATTTTTAGAAAAGATCCTACACATGTGAAACATGAACATGGCTTCTAAATATTTTTAGAAAATATCCTACAACATTCTACTACTACTACTACTTCTACTTTGATCAACACATAACATACAACTTACTACTACTACTACTACTACTTCATTATCAAAATCACAACATACAACTTACTACTACTACTACTACTACTTCATTATCAAAATCACAACATACAACTTACTACTACTACTACTACTACTTCATTATCAAAATCACAATATACAACTTACTACTACTACTACTACTACTTCCTTATCAAAACCACAACATACAACTTACTACTACCTTATTAATCAACATACATGCTACTACTACTTCATTTCATTACATACTATTACTTATTATTTTAGCCTACTACTACTTAGTTGCTTACTAACCTTATTATCACTAGTGATAAAGAAAAGGTCATTTTTATTTTACTTTGCTTTACAAAAGAAAAGATCTTTTTAACTAATTACAACTAGTGGTTAAAATAAAAGAAAGATCCTTTTTAATTAATTACAACTAGTGATTGAAGATAAAAGAAAGATCTTTTTAATTAGTTTCTACAACTAGTGATTAAAAGAAGAAAAGATCTTTTTATTAGTTTCTACAACTAGTGATTAAAAAGAAGAAAAGATCTTTTTATTAGTTTCTACAACTAGTGATTAAAAAGAAGAAAAGATCTTTTTATTAGTTTCTACAACTAGTGTTTAAAAAGAAGAAAAGATCTTTTTATTAGTTTCTACAACTAGTGTTTAAAAAGAAAGAAGATCTTTTTATTAGTTTCTACAACTAGTGATTAAAAAGAAGAAAAGATCTTTTTATTAGTTTCTACAACTAGTGATTAAAAATAAAAGAAAGATCCTTTTTAATTAGTTAGCTACAACTAGTGTTTAAAATAAAAGAAGATATTTTTTGATTAATAGCTACAACTAGTGATTAAGAATAAAAAGAAGATCTTTTTAATTTATTAGCTACAACTAGTGTTTAAAATAAAAGAAGATCTTTTTGATTAATAGCTACAACTAGTGATTAAGAATAAAAAGAAGATCTTTTTAATTTATTAGCTACAACTAGTGTTTAAAATAAAAGAAGATCTTTTTGATTAATAGCTACAACTAGTGATTAAGAATAAAAAGAAGATCTTTTTAATTTATTAGCTACAACTAGTGTTTAAAATAAAAGAAGATCTTTTTGATTAATAGCTACAACTAGTGATTAAGAATAAAAAGAAGATCTTTTTAATTTATTAGCTACAACTAGTGTTTAAAATAAAAGAAGATCTTTTTGATTAATAGCTACAACTAGTGATTAAGAATAAAAAGAAGATCTTTTTAATTTATTAGCTACAACTAGTGTTTAAAATAAAAGAAGATCTTTTTGATTATTAGCTACAACTAGTGATTAAGAATAAAAAGAAGATCTTTTTAATTATTAGCTACAACTAGTGTTTAAAATAAAAGAAGATCTTTTTGATTAATAGCTACAACTAGTGATTAAGAATAAAAAGAAGATCTTTTTAATTTATTAGCTACAACTAGTGTTTAAAATAAAAGAAGATCTTTTTGATTATTAGCTACAACTAGTGATTAAGAATAAAAAGAAGATCTTTTTAATTATTACACCAAGTCCTACAACCAACAATGGTTGTATATTTCAACAATATGCAATATGTGAGTCCTTTGGTCCAATATCATACAACAAAAACTACAATACTAAAGCTATGAACTTTTTGAGTTAGTAGTCACTACTACTAACTTTCTTTCTCTTTCATTCAACACAACCTCATAACCACACACCCACAAAAAGAACAAAGAAAACAAAACAAGAAGGTGAGAAGAAGAAGAAGTCACACAACAAACAACAAACAACCAAACAAACAAACAAAGAAACAAACAAAAGAAGAAACCAAGTGTGAAGAAACCCCCACCTTCCCTAACTTGTTGGAAGAACTTGCTAGCTATTTCTTCTCCTTCCCCTAGCTTCCTTTTTGAACTCTTCTAAGACCTACAACACAAAACTCTCTAGTTAGTTGTTCTCTCTTTCTTTTCCTTTCCTTCTTTCTTTCTTTCTTTTGTTTTTCTAAAATGAGAGAAGGAGGAGAATGAGGGGGGATTTATAGAAGGAGATGGGAGTGGTAAGTGCACCAAAATGGCACACAATAAACCCCAAGAAGAGTGGCCGGCCAAGCTTAGGGGAGTAGGGAGGTGAGTTTTAGAGTGGTGAGGTGGAGGGAGGTGTTATGTGAGGGAAGGTTGTTTCTAGAAGGGTTTAGTTCTAATCTTGTGCATACAACTCTCTTTTAACCTTCTAATCAAACCCTAATTCTCTAATTGAGTAGCCATGACAAGCATAAGTGTATTGTCCTAAAGTACATACTATATAATATACTAAGTGTCATACAATTATGTGTATACAAACAATCTTTTTATAAAATCCTCATAAAATTCCCAAAAATAATTTAATTTGGAAAATAATAGTAAAATAAATTTTATTACCAATTCAGAGAGTCGCGCTATCAATTTGATGCGCTTTGGATGCACACCGACCGATAGACGTGCGTAGGCACTGTTTGTGGGTAACCCGGCGAGAATCGCCAAAATAGTCCGACTTTGGAGTCAAAATAAAATAATAATAGAATAATAATAAAATAATAATAAAATAATAATTTATATGAGTTAATATCCGTCCGGGATATTACAATGAGCCACTGCTCGGCTTCCAGTGGGCCTTCTGTACCTGTGAACTTGTCGGGGTGTAGCCTCATAAAATCCGCTACATTGCCAGGTCTGGGTGGCAACACCCCAGGCGCAGGTACAAGGGGCTCCCAGTTGGCAGCTCCCAAGGCTGCCCTCATCAGTTCTATATGGTCTTGCTGCATCTGCATCATCTGCTACATAAGCCTCTCATTTTGTTCCCGCTGCATCTGTAACATTTGCATAATAGCGGGCTCCTCTGACTGATCACCCCCAGATTGGGAGGACGCAACATTCTTACGAGCCATAACCTGCACAAACCCAAAACAATCAGTATCCAGATCCAGTTGATAATAAAATTTTCATGCAATTACATGGCCTGTTAAGAGTTGAGTTAATCCTGACTGAGTCGAGCTTGCCTAATGTATTAGTCAACTAACACATTAGCCAAACCAGACTTTGATACCACTAAAAACCTTGTCATGCCCCGCTGCCCAAGACACGAAATACGAGTGCATGACGAAGCCCAGCGAATGATTTTAACATCATCCATAAGCTGTAAGATCGACTCAGCATCACAACAAGAATATAACAAGTATCTACAACCAAGCATGCATGAATAATTTATTAAGCAACAGAAAATAATTGAAACAAATAATGACATCCAAATAGTTTTCAAGTCTGGATCAATATAAAACTCAGGAACATAAGCCCGTTACAAGGTTTAAGTAGCAAGAAAATAAATAATACGAGAAAACAAATAATCTAAGCATGTCTTTTCTCTATTTGAAGTCTAAAATCTCTGCTCACCAATCCCGGCAGGCAGCACGTCTCCAAAATCTGTTTAATAATCATAAAAAGAGAAAAATAGAGAAAATAAAAGAAAATGCCCTTAGTGCAAGTTAGGGACACAAATAGTAAAAACGAGTACAAGAAACATGGAAAAAATTTGGAATCAAGAATATAATAGGGATGCAACAAGTAGTGGGAATTCAAAAACTAACTAGCAAGAGGGACAACTCAAGTGATCAGGTTGGGTAACAAATTCTAATTATAGATTAAGTGACTGGTGACATATAAGAGTATTCAACATCAAGTGACAAGTATCAAGTATAAGTGTCAAGTAATAAGTCTCAAGTCTAGTGTCAAATTGTCAAGTACAAGTATCAAGTCGCAAGTGTCAAGTATTATATTCAAGCATCAAGTCTCAAGTAACAAGTTGTCAAGTATCAAGTAAGCTTGTACCAAGTTCGAGTTTCATGTTCCAAGTCTTGTAGTTATTACTATCTAGGTAGCACTTCATGCATCCATCTTTTTACTACATGGTTGCTACAGTCAATACAGTTTCGTTTAGGCCTAGTAATGGAGTCTATAGACGGCATACTCAGGTATCAAGTATAAAGCAAGCATGGTTCATGAATCGGAAAATAAATAATAAGTTCACGAAACAAGTTCGCGAATCCACTAACAAGTTCAAGAACCGCACAATGGGTTCATGAATCAAACAAGTTCATGAGCCAAGTAATAGCTCCATGAATCAATCAAGATACAACAAGTTCATGAACCAAGTATTGGAAAACACGGGCTCCCTTCCGAGTACACTTACCTATATTGTCCACTAATATGGTCTTTCCCTTAAACCCCGGCTTGTTATTCATTTTTATCATCAAACAAGCACGAAAATGTGCGAAACAAGTCAAGTAAACATACTCAGGAACATGGGACAAGTCTAGGTTAGATAGGGTACAAGTTCGAGGGTCTAAACAAAGTAAAATATCAAGAACAACGAAAATCTCAAATCTGGACAGCTTGAGGTTGCTGCACCAAAACTGCGATTCCCGTTGTTACAAGATAGCAAAAGTGGGTCCGTCAGAAGATCTAGAAAGTAGACTCCTGTCTGGTTCTAACGCATATAATTAAGGTACAAGAAAGTTGTGGTAACATATGTCAAAACAGCGAACTACACAGCTATTGTGTTCAGGCAAAATTTGTGAATCTGAGTTTATACATGTGAAACAGGGTTGAAAAGTAATTAATTAATTCTGAGGTAATTTGGGGATATTCTCTAAGTTGTCCAGCAACAGCATGTAAAATTTCAAGTCCATTACTTATAGGTAACATAGTTAAAATAATTTGCAAACTAAAGAGGTGCAGCAGTTTTGTGAATCTGCGACTACCGACACAGCAACAGTAAAACTGCAAAATCTCCTAGACCGTAACTCGGAATTCAAAAATTATGGAGGCTATCGACATCTATACATTTAGAGCTACATTTTATGTTCAGGGCTCAAGTTCAAATTTTGAATTTAAAGGGGTCGAAACAGTAAGTAAAGTTCAGGACAGTAACAAGTGTAACTGTTTTTCATATATAAGTTGCATGATAATTGGTCATTATGAGCCTAGATTAATGTGCGATACAAATACGGGTGTAGTGGCCATCAAATCAGCAAGCAACATCTATTTCTCAACCCAAAGAATGCAAGGTCATCACACACATGATACAACACATATCTACAAGTCTAGGGTTTCTTACTTTCATGTGTTCAAGTGTCTAGGAGATAAAATGAGTCCAAGTAGTTGTAAATATAACTATGAAATTGTTGTGACTCTTAAGATTATGGAATCGAATACGAATAATTCAAGATCAACAAATGATAAGGCAAGAAGGAGTCACAACTACAACCTATTTGCGGTATTTTCAATTAAATGCTTGTACTAGGACAATAAATTGTACAAGGAGAATACTTGCCTTAACGACGGTGAATTCGAACACGAACAAGTACGGGATGAGAATCCCGAGAGGCGAGGCACGAGCATAGACACACGCACGCACGTACGAGACACGTGCAGACAACACACAGGATCGGATCCACCTGGATCTGCTCTGGATGCCAAAACAGCAAACACCAATCAGATCTGATCTGTGTGGCACGAATTTTGATGAAATCCAAAGGCCCAGATTCAAAGTGCCCTTCTTCTTCCTTCTCCTTCCCTCCTTCACCGAAGCACACACAGCAACGACACCGGGGTTCGACTGGGAAACAGTCGATGACGGTGACGACGGTAGGCGGGGTGATGCGCGTCGAGTTTCGTGGCGCGGCGAGGAGCGGTGCCCTATTTCTGGGTTCGAAACAGGGGAGGAGAGCGGGGATTTTCGGTGGACGATGGTTGTCAGAGCGGGGGTTCAAGGTGATAAGGAGATGGTGTCGGCGATGGGGGTGGCGAAGGAATGGGGTGACGACGATGCAAATGGTTCGGGAGTGAGGGAGACAATGGGTTCGAGAGGCAAAGGCGAGGATGGTGGTGGGTTGACGAAGGCCGAAGGGGAATGGGGATGACGACGGGGGTGGTTAGAGGTGGTCGGAGGGCGAGGTTGAAGAAGACGGTGGGTGGAGAATTGGGTTTTCCGATCTGAGCGGAGGTAGAAGATGGAGTGGGAGAGAAAGGGAGGCGACTGGGTTAGTTGGGGTTAAATAGTATTAAGAGGGTTTTCGGGTTAGGGTTAATAGAGATTTGGGTTTAAATAGGAGGGGTTTGGGTTATTGGGTATCTGGATAGCGGGTTTGAGGGGGATCCAACTAGGGACTTAGTCAAAATGAAATATAAATGGGGAAAAGAGATAGATAGAATGAACAGTCCATTTCTACCTGAAGAACGACACAAAAAGAGTAGAACGAACAATACAATTGAATTAAATATTGGCACCAAGATTGAGTTGAAGCAAAAGAAGAGATTTTATTAGAACTGGAACAACAATACGGATCTCAAATTGAATACAAGAATACCAGAAATGAAAATTTAGTAGAAAAATACAGATACGAGAAATAGGAGTTACACTGAGCACACATTCCGAGGCCGAAAGATAAAGCCAGAGGGGCTCGCCTGGTTTGGGGTTGCTGAGGAGAGGAGAATTGGCGAGGTACTCTTTTAATTGGGCAAACGCCTCCTGCTGCTGAGTTCCCCACTTGAAGCCTCCGGTTCCGTGCAAAGCTTTGAAGAACGGGAGGGACTTCTCTTCGGACTTGGAGAGGAAACGGCCGATGGCCGCCAGTCTTCCTGTGAGCCGCTGGACCTCTTTGATGTTTCTAGGAGGGGCCATGTCTATTCTGGCCTGGATCTTCTCGGGGTTCGCCTCGATGCCGTGCTGGCTGACGACGAACCCGAGAAATTTTCCCGAGGAGACGCTGAACGCACACTTTGCTGGATTGAGCCTCATATTATGGGTCCGAAGGACGCCAAAGGCTTCTTCTAGGTTGGCGACGTGGTCCTGTCCCCACTGGCTTTTGACGAGCATGGCATCGACGTACACCTCCATGTTGCGACAGATCTGGTCCTTGAAGACTCAGTTGACGAGCCTCTGATAGGTAGCACCGACATTCTTAAGCCCGAAGGGCATAACTTAGTAGCAGTAAAGACCTTGGTCGGTGACGAAGGACGTCTTGGCTATATCAAGGGGGAACATTCGGATCTGGTTGTAGCCTGAGAAGGCGTCCATGAAGGACAGGAACTCGTGATCCGACGTTGCGTCAATCAGAGCATCGATGCTAGGGAGAGGGAACAGGTCTTTGGTGCATTTAACTTCAAGGTAGGACACAACAGCTGAAGAGATTTTTAGAAGATGCAGTAATGATATATTGAAGGCCATGTTAACCACAACAAATAATAAAGGTAGTACTGGTGCACCTTCACATCCTGCAACCAAATACTTCACTTGTGAGCTAGTCATAAGAATCTGACACTATAACGAACAAAGTAGAGTGCCGAATTTGATATATTAGTAGGTGCCAGGTACAATACAAAAATATCATAACCATCTAAAAGAATTATGTGCAATAATCACAATGTGATAGAAGCAAAACAAAATAATTATAACCTTTAATATACTTTAAACAATTAGCAAAAATACTTCAGAAGAAGATCCACACATAGAAGCATCTAAATCTAGTTTCCTAAATAATTAAAATATAATGTAAATTAGAAGCAGATTTGTCCAAAAGCTTCAGGTGGATCATGAACCAGCGAAATATCAATCAATCTCTAAAATGCCCCTTACATGAGGATTTCAAGCATATGGAAAGGCATCCAGTTGTATAGGAAGAATTATTGAGGGTAAATAATTACATATTGGATTATCAACAAGGAATTTTTTGCCTCAGATTGATACCATGAGACAATCACTTATTGAAACTTATGATCCAAATATGTATGTTGAGAAATTGATAACAGTATCAACATAGCTTTAGGCTTTGTTTGGTATTGTTACCAATGAAAATTGGTTTTGCTGAAAAGTGTTGGTAATCGAAGTGATGTTAAAAAGAATTATGTGTAACTTCAAAATTTTCTTAGTAAGTAAAAAAAACCTTTTGGAAAAGCTAAACGCACAACTTCAGGTGCTTTGAGACGAAGGATAAAAATAGTAGTCTTAGAAAACGTAGTTTTGACTAAACACACTTTTTATTAAGTTTACCAAACAACTATTTTGAATGTAGAAGAGATTTCAAACCCAAAAGCACCTTCAAAAAGCAATGCCAAACAGCTGGAAATTTTAAGAAGCAATAGTACCCATTCACGTACGATCATAAGAAATCAAATTGTTCTTTTTATTTTGTTCTATTAAAATCAAGGGTTTTTAACACGTATTCCCTGACAAATATGCCAATATCACAAATGCCTCACAGAAATATTCATTTTCGCATTTGCTCCTAACAATGTTTATTTCAGTTAATGATTCTTATGAAAATACATATTTGTATATGTGATATTCACATATTTGTAAAAAAAACTCTAAAATCAAATTATTCTTTGGATCTAAGAGATGGCAGAATATGTCAGTCACAAGAATCAAATATCCATGTGTAGAAAAATAAAAAAAATAAATGAATATGTTAGTTCATTTATACTCCGTATACAGAATCCTATCTGACAATAGTTAACAACAATTTTTGAATTCACAGGAAGCACCAAAATAGGGACGGGAATATTATATGGTCTAAAGGCTCAAAACCTTTCCCCTATTATAATAAACAGGGAAAAGAAGCACCTTAAAGCAGCTAAATTAAAATTTTGAAAAACCGGCATGCGTACCACTTGATAATGATCCTAAATTTAGAAAGCAGGCTGTTCCATCGTTAATGTATGATGGTAGCTAACTAAAAGGAACTCCCCCATAGCTTTGACAACAAAGGAAGTAGAAGACAAATGAATAGTGCCTGCACAGGAAACAGGCCCAATGTAAACTTCGACAACCATAAACAGCATATATCAAAGGTCTAAATGTAAATTTTAATATTAAAGGCGGAAGTTGTACCTGAAAAGCAGATCCAAATGAGTTGACAACAAAAAGATCAACTGATACACACTGCAGCATATAGACATTTTGCCGAGGCTTTATTTAATTTATCCATTGAGTAAACTTAATGGTGAATGCAATGTCAAAAGTGAGATCGATAACTTCATGGTCTGACACCATAAATGAAAAAATGTGAAAACATGAATACCTTCAGTTTCTTGCCAGCATTAACGAATATAATTTCCTATAAATAACAACAATATGAACAGATCAGAATAAAATTGCACCCTAGAAATTGATTAAGCTCTTAAAAATAAGAGACACCAACCTTCAACACTGTGTCGGACGCTTGAAAAAGAAAATGAAGTGATCATTAGAAGGGACCAAAAGAGTCCAGCATTTTGCAAACAGAGGCCAGAATCTGATCCACTACAGAAGATAACAGTCAGCAAACATGACCACATCAAATCTCCTAAATAGACAATGGTTTTTGCAAACAGAGCCTTTTTTTTTTTTTTTTTTTTAAATTTTGAAGTGTCTACATCTATGTAGCATTACCATTTACTAATTTGAGGTGAAATTGGGTGGGTCAGAATATGTCAAACAAGATAGAAACAGTGCAAAGAATGCTTTAGAGTTATTTAATACCAATAAGAACAAGAGGGCAGAGAAGTAGAAAGATAATGTAAATACTTGGTTATTTAATGCAGTTAAGCCTGGGTAAATCATATGGTTATCTTTTAATGCACTTCATCCCAGATCAGTCATACCAAATTGAAAGAAGACGCCGCCATAAGGTGGTAGCGGCTGGTTTAGAAGGCCTTTGGCATGTAAAAGTTAAATGGACGATCTAGTAGTAACTAGTCTCATTACTTTTCGTCACCTTCTCCATATCGGCAAATACCAGGTAGATAGTGATACTAATTATTATACTAATGAATGCAGGTCTTTGACATATGGTCATCAGACCATACGGCTGGTAAGAAAGCAAACAACAAGCAGAATTGGGAGATAAATCCACCCGTCCATCCACCCTTGATACAAAAGCGCTTAACAAACTCAAATGCACCAATATCAGAAATAAACTTAAGCAACTTGCACATCAGCGATGACATCACCACCACCGAGAACATGGATTGGGGTACATTTACTAAAGTGGCATTTGAGTGAGACCCACCGGCTTAGGGGCAGTTTCTCCTGAAATGAGTGTACCGGGAACAGGGTTTTGATCTCCAAATGGATCTGCTATTGCTTCTCAATCTCGATCAAATGGCTTTTGATGTGTGTCAGCCAATGCTGTCTTGACGGTTTTCCCATGATGATTTTACCCCTTAAATAGGATTGGGTCAGATATGCCAAACCTTGAACTGATATGATTTGTAAAACATGGCATGGGCTCAGTTTTTCAACAGTTTGATGTGGTCAATTTTCGGAGTTGTCGGACTGAAACTTATTTTTGCTGGTTTAAGGTAATAAGATCTTGTCAACAAATCGAGCATTGTACAAAGAATTATAAGAATTAAGCCATATTTATGGACTAGTCTCTCCCAAAAAGTAACACCTGATTAAGGTTACAAACAAGTAACCCCTGCACTAATTTAAGCCTAAAATATACACAATAGAAGAAAATAACACCTGATTAAGGTTACAATGATGAGCAAAGCTGCTCTCTACCAAAAAGTTATTAATTTGAACAAAAAAATTCGATGGCAACTCCAAGATTGAACAATAATTTTTCCAATCCCAAACCCTAATTATTCTTCTCACAATCTCAAATTATCAAATACACAAATAACACAAACCCTAATTATTCCACAACCCCAAACCCTAATTATTCTTCTCCCAATCCCAAAATTATCAAATTTACAAATTAACGAATTCTCAAATTCTCAAATTCATACCTAGAGTTTGAGAAATGGAGGAAGATGACAGTGATCAGAGTGATGGCGCGGAAAAGGCTATGGGTACTGCAGCGGCATCGGCAACGGCAACAGCAAGGTTGGGGGCACGGTGATCGGGGCTAGGGTTTGTGACAGAAGGGGGGGGGGTGTTGGGTTCTTGAGAAAGAGGGGGGGAGAGAGAGAGAGAGAGAGTGGACGAGGGAGAATGAAAAAAAAAATAGATCCCGGCGTTGAGGACTGGAGGTTGACGAGGGGGAGGGGGGGTGTTGGGTTCGTGAGAGAGGGGGGGAGAGAGAGAGTGGGAGAATGAAAAAAAAATAAGTGAAAGTAAGTGAATAGATATTACAGCCTATACCCCAGCGTGTTTTAAGAAACGCCGGGGTACATAATTAGAACCCGGCGTTTTATATGAAATGCCGGGGTAGAAAATTCTTTTTTATTTACTGTCTAAAAATTTATATTCTACCCCGACGCTTTCAGAAAGTGCCGGGGTAAAAATGCCAGTGAAGACTTAGTTTGTTGTAGTGACATGGTCTTAAGTTTATATCTGTTCGATCACCTTGCTATTTCGTTGCTTGGCTAAATTAAATGTTGTTAGGAAAAAAAAAAGGGAAAAAAATTAAGAGAGGAAGAAAGAAAGAAATGTTATTAGGAAAAGTAGAGTTTAGACTATAACCCTAGGTTTACTTAGATCCACATGAACCTAGAGGCTGAGATGTTGGCTCTGTACATATCACCTGATGGGTTATCTGATCTGTAATTGAAGTGAGCAACCTCAAAGTATGGAGGTAAGCAAGCCACATGACCAACTATGCATATATAGTGTCATATATTGCATGCTCATTTAATTACTTAGTTCTGCATATAAAATTATTGTAATTCAGAATAATTAAGGGGAAAAAACTTAATTGTAAGAATGAAGGGATTTATATATCCTCTGAAAAACTCTCCTCCGGTTGAGGCATTGATGCGGTTTGTTTTTGGGGTGTTGCTACAACAGGTATGAGTTTTGTAATTTGTATATTAGAAGTCGTGGGACTGGCTATACGTTCGACCCTCGGCTGGGGGATCGGGATTAGCAGGAGTGAGGTGGAGGACGGATGCTCGGCTCGGATCCAGTAGCTCGGATTGGATCTTCGGGGCTCGGCTCGGTCTTATATACCTGCACTATGCCTAGAAACCCCGAGAAAGATCATGGCGACAGACCCTCCGACGATCTAGCAGTCACTGGAAAGCAACAGGAGCTAGGGTTTTAGAGGAAAAAGATTGATTACCTTGCCAGTGGGGGAGGGGACCTAGTATTTATAGGCATAGCAAACGGGTCTGAGATCCTGCTGGGCCGGGTTTGGACCGGTTTGCTCATGGGCCTGATGTGGCAGAAGCCCATGAGGCTCTGGGTTGATCTGATGATCAGGGGAGAACGGGTTTTGAGGGGATCTGGTGGTGCAGGAGGGGCCACGTCATCAGACCCATATCAGGAGCCCCCCACTCCTGGAGGGCTAGATAACCCAACCGTGTAGGAGTGATTTGCCTCTGTAGGAAGAGCGGAGCGGTGTGTACGGCGAAGAATGTGGTTCGTATCTTCCTAGAGAGGTCAGCGGGGTAGGATGAAGAGGATCCCTTTGAAGGTATGATGGACGTTGAGAGCCGAAGAGTGGGGGCTCGCTTAACTGAGTGCCTAGGGTTGGGAGACGAGCCCCCATGCTTGTTGGAAAAGCTATGGAAACGTCGAGAGCCGAAGGTAGGGGCTCGCTTTAGCCGAGCGTCGAGGGTCGGAAGACGAGCCTCATTCTTGTTGGAAAAGATATGGGGACGTTGAGAGCCAAAGAGTGGGGGCTCGCTTAGCCGAGCGCCTAGGGTCGGGAGACGACCCCCCATGTTTGTTGGAAAAGCTATGGGGACGTCGAGAGCCGAAGAGTGGGGGCTTGCTTAGCCGAGCGCTCAGGGTCGGGAGATGAGCCCCCATGCTTGTTGGAAAAGCTATGGGACGTCGAGAGCTGAAGGTAGGGGCTCGCTTAGCCGAGCGTCGAGGGTCGGAAGACGAGCCTCATTTTTGTTGGAAAAGATATGGGGACGTCAAGAGCCGAAGAGTGGGGGCTCGCTTATCCGAGCGCCTAGGGTCGGGAGACGAGCCCCCATGCTTGTTGAAAAAGCTATGGGGACATGGAGAGCCGAAGGTAGGAGCTCGCTTAGCTGAGCTTCGAGGGTCGGAAGACGACCCCCCCTGCTTGTGGTGGAAGATGAGCCCCCTTGCTTGTGGGAGAGCCTTGGTGCGGATCGCAGTGACATTCGAGCGTCGAGCCCCAAGTTTTTTTGGAGAAGCTTGGTGTGGCTCGCGGTGTCATCCCAGCGTCGAGCCCCATGTTTGTAGGAGAGTCTTGGTGTGGCTCGCGGTGACATCCGAGCGTCAAGCCCCAAGTTTTTAAGAGAAGCTTGGTGTGGCTCGTGGTTTCATCCCAGCATCGAGCCCCACTCTTGTAGGAGAAGCATGGTGTGGCTCGCAGTGATATCTGAGCGTCGACCCCCAAACCTTGTAGGAAAAGCCTGGAGTGGCTCGCAGTGACATCCGAGCGTTGAGCCCCAAGACTTGTTGGAAAAACCTGGTGTGGCTCACGATGTCATCCGAGCGTCGAGCCCCAAAACTTGTAGGAAAAGCCTGGAGTGGCTCGCGGTGACATCCGAGCGTCGGGCCTCAAGACTTATTGGAAAAGTTGGCGTGGCTCGCGGTGACATCCGAGCATCGAGCCCCAAACCTTATAGGAGAATCTTGGAGTGGCTTGCGGTGATATCCGAGCGTCGAGTCCCAAACTTTGTAGGAGAAGATTGGTGTGGCTCGTGGTGACATCCGAGCATCGAGCCCCAAAACTTATAAGAGAAGCTTGGAGTGGCACGCGGTGACATCCTAGCATCGAACCCCAAACCTTGTAGGAGAAGATTGGAGTGGCTCACGGTTTCGTCCGAGCATCGAGCCCCAAACCTTGTAGGAGAAGCTTGGAGTGGCTCGCGGTGTCATCCGAGCGTCGAGCCCCATGCTTGTAAGAGAAGCTTGGTGTGGCTCGCGGTGATATCCGAGCATCGACCCCCAAACCTTGTAGGAAAAGCATGGAGTGGCTCGTGATGACATCCGAGCGTCGAGCCCCAAGACTTGTTAGAAAAACATGGTGTGGCTCGCGGTGTCATCCGAGCGTCGAGCCCCCAGACTTGTAGAAAAAGCCTGGAGTGGCTTGTGGTGACATCCGAGCATCGAGCCCCAAGACTTGTTGGAAAAGTTGGCGTGGCTCACGGTGACATCCAAGCGTCGAGCCCCAAAACCTTATAGGAGAATCTTGGAGTGACTTACAGTGAAATCCGAGCGTCGAGCCCGAAACTTTGTAGGAGAATATTGATGTGGCTCGTGGTGACATCCGAGCGTCGAGCCCCAAACCTTATAGGAGAAGCTTGGAGTGGCTCGCGGTGACATCCGAGCATCGAGCCCCAAAACTTATAAGAGAAGATTGGAGTGGCTCGCAGCGATATCCGAGCGTCGAGCCCCAAACCTTATAGGAGAAGCTTGGAGTGGCTCGCAATAACATCCGAGTGTCGAGCCCCAAACGTTGTAGGAGAAGATTGGAGTGGCTCGCGGTTTTGTCCGAGCGTCGAGCCCCAAACCTTATAGGAGAAGCTTGGATCCCCCAAAACTTGTTGAAAAAGCTTTGGTGTTGAAAAAGGTGTAGTGCTCGAGTAGTTGGCCACGTGTTCTGAGCCGTTGTACCGGCTGATAGGGACGAGGGTAAAGAGGTAATTTTACACTATAAGCTGACGTCATGGGCATGATAATCGAAGCATTTCAGATCCCGGTGCCATTAGATCTTGATGATCAAGATCCAACGGTCAAATCTTCTCGCGCAATTCGAGGAGTCCCTTCTCCTATTATAAATCTCCCCCCTTTCATTTCTTCACCTTGCACTCAATCTCCAGACAACATGAGTTTGTTTCATAGCTGTCGGTGACCATTTTTCGGTGATCTTCCCATTTCCCAGTATATCAGGTTAGTATTTTTGCTTTGTAATGTCGCATTCTCAGTCCGGCTCCGAGACAAGCTCTTCAGGTTGTGCTTGGGAGAAAGTCTAGTCAACGTCGACATTGTGGTCTCTTGATGACTTTGAAGTGAAGGAAGAGGTCCAGTCGGATTTAGGATCGGGGGGCAAGGGTGTCGTGATTTATGACGTGCCCCCTTTACGATTCCGTAGGCCAGAAGAGGAGCTTGTTGAGGAGGGTGGGCATGAGGAAAAAGGCCCCAATGGAGAGGAGCTTGTTGAGGAGGGTGATCATGAGGAAAGAGGCCCCGAGGGAAAGGATTTTGTTGAGGAGGACAACCAGGAGGAAAGAGGCCCCGAGGGAGAGGAGTTTGTTGAGGAGGATGACCAGGAGGAGTCCGAACGAGGAATCGAGGGAGGCAACGATCGGGGGGAAGGGGAAAGAGGAACCGTGGGAGAGGTAGCTGAGGAAGAAGCAGATCTTCCACCTCTGCCCCCATTATCGATCCCATCTCCGGAGAGGAAGCCTTGCCCCCGTAGGAGAAAAAGGAAGTGGGTTCGTTCTGATAGTCCGGGCGAGCCAGAAAAATACGGACCCTAGTCTGGGTTCATGTTTCTCCTTGTGTCCAGTAAAAACCCAGGGTCAATCAGGATGTATACTGACAACGTTGAGGGGCTTCTCGCATTTACCTCATTACTGCGGGACTCGGGTCGGTCCATGATCAAGATGGACAGCGTCCCGTGTGCCTTGAGGACGGACTACCTGTCTATCTTAAGGGCGACCTACTTCATTCCGAAGGAATTCGAACTTCTAGTGCCCAACCGCAGAATTCGTCCAACCACAGTGCTGGAGTCGAGCTTCTGCATGTTTCCCGAGGACGCCTTCGTCTCGGGATTGAGGCTGCCGTTGCACCCATTCATTGAAAGGGTGTTGAAGTGGGGAGAGCTGAGTCCAATGCAGTATGGCCCCAACTCGTGGAAACACCTGGTCTGCTTCATTCTGAAGTGCCAGGATAAGGGAATCAAACCGAGGCTTACGTACTTCCGTGCCATCCTAAGAATGAGCTCGCTCGGAGACATGGAGGGGCCGAGGCTCACGTACTTCCGTGCCATCCTAAGAATGAGCTCGCTCGGAGACATGGAGGGGATTTTTTACATCTCATCGTGTCCTCACAAGAGGGTGATGCACAGCCACCCGGACTCCATTAAAGGATGGAAGGCGAAGTACTTTATCGTCCGGAGTGAGAAACCTTGGAATATTCCAACTATTTGGAATTTCAGTAGGCCGAACCATAAGCCCCCGAGGCGTAGTGACTTGACGGAAAAAGAGTGGGCGACGGTAAGAAGATCGTGGAAGGGCATAGCATAGGGTGGTCGTGCGTCACGGAGTTGCATCTTTCCCGAGCCGGACTGAGCCCGGCCAACCCTAGTATGTTTTTGTTTCTAATCTGTTTATCTTCCTGCCTTCGTGTTAACATTTTTCCTTTTTTCCTTTTCGCAGAGATGACCGCAAAGGAGCTCGACAACCGACAGGCCTTGGTGGCTTTGGCCGCCAAGAGGAGGGCCGACAAGGAGAAGCAGGCTGCCTCGACCGTAGGGCCCAATAAAGGGGCGGCCTCAGGGCCTTCGGATCCGTCCCCGAAGAGGACGAAGAGGTGCCACCACTCGTCGAGGCCGACGAATGAACCGGAGGCAAGCTCCGCTAGTAGGAAAGTGGCTGCCGTCTTGGAGAAGAGGCTCCCGCCACTTCGTCCCAATGCCGAGGAGATGGTGGGTAGGCAGGGCATGAAGCCGCATGCCCTGGACTGGGGGGTCAAGGCCGGTGACACCCTGACCGAGGGACCGGTGGCACTAGAGGTGGTAGAGCATCTCACCACGGATCAGGATCGGATGACTCTGGCGGTGGAGACGTCCGAGACGGCCTACATAAGGTGGGCTCAGGCGCACATCTTGGTAAGTGTTTGGCATTCGCTTTATGCTTAGAATTTAGGTATTTTTCTAACTTGATCTTCCTCGGCCAGGCATTGCTTCATGGGCAGCACTTCCACAAGTGCCTGGAGAAGGAGGTCGTCGTCGAGAGGAAGAACGCTGAGAAGTATTTTCGTGAGGCGACTCATCTGAAAGACGAGCTAACGGAGTCCCAGTCAGCCCAGACGGTCTTCCAAGCTCAGATGGCCTCGTTGCAAGACCATCACGCGAACGAGCTGGCACATTCTCGGGCTAAGGCCAAGGCGGAGGATGAGGAGCAGTAGAATACCTTTGCGGATACTCTGATCATGGCTCAGGATGAAGTCTATGCCAAGGCCAAGGAGCGCTTTCTACAGCTCTACTTGGAGGCTCGGGTCGACCACCTCCACTTTGGATGGCGGCTTCCCGTGCATCCGCCGATGCCCGGCGGCAAGGACAAGGAGGAGATGGAGGGCGGGGGCGATCCGGTTAGCAAAGAGGTGCCGTCCCCCTCTAAAAAGTAGTTTAGGAATTTTACTTTCTTTTGACTTGTATTTGCCTCGTGCGGACTGGCCATCGCTTATTGTAACCCAAAATTTTGAATTTATAAAAGAAAAGATTTTTGACCGATCCTCTGTGACTTGTAGTTTTTTGCAAGATTCTTTAGTGAACCATTGTTTTCCCCTTCTTTTTGATAGATTCATGGGACCATCGGCACCGACCTATGTTCTGCCGAGTTCTTCCGGCTCCGAAATGAGATGGGGGTCCAAGGAGAGTGTGCAGACTCGCTATCGTAAGCAGGCTCGCGATCGAGAGGCCGCGGTAAACTATTTTATGAACAAGTCTAAGGAGATCAGCCTAGAAGCTGCTAGCCTGAAGAAGGCCATAGCTGACCGGGACTGGGGGAGAGTCAAGACGAACTGGTCAATCTCGGATGCCTCCACCAGGCGACCAGCTTCAGAGTCCTTTCTTCGCGAGGTCGTCGTAGAGAAGGAATTAGAGATTCGGAGGTTAAAGCTTATGCTAGGCACGGGTCATCATAGGCTCGGTCCGTTCAAGGGAGCAAGCTATTCTGTATTGGGTCCTTCTCCGACCTTTTATCTGGACACGGCGAGGCCTGCCGATGCGTAGAGTTCCGTTGCCGGGACGTCCTTACTAGCCGTGCAGCTGGAGCATGCGGGGGGAAGATCTCGCTCCGGAAGGCTTGAGGCGGGTGGCGTCGGTCACGAGGGTCCCGTGGAAAGTACTAAAATTGAGTTTTAAGCCGAGTGATTTGTAATATCTTTATTGTATCGTGTGGCCATTTGCGGCATTTCATGAGTAATAACACTTCGATCCCTTAACTTTGATAAATTTTCAAGTGAGACTGGCAGGAGCGTAGCTTGAGGCCATCGCCGAGTGTGGATTTGCTTGAGGTCGATACCGAGCCCCCTTGTCATTTTTGAGAAAGCTGGAATGAGCGTAGCTAGAGGTCATCGCCGAGCGTAAAGGTTGCAGGGCTTGAAAAAGCCAAGGCCTTACCCGAGGTCGATGCCGAGCCCCCATACCTGTTCTAAGATACGTAGTATGAGTGTAGCTGGAGGTCATCACCGTGCGTAAAGGTTACGGGACTTGAAATAGCCGAGGCCTTGCTCGAGGTCGATGCCGAGCCCCCATACCTGTGGAGAAGCTGGCATGAGTGTAGATGGAGGTCATCGCCGAGTGTAAAGGTCGCAGGGCTTGAAAAAGCCAAGGCCTTGCTCGAAGTCGATGCCGAGCCCCCAGGCCTATTCTAAGATAGGTAGTATGAGTGTAGCTGGAGGTCATCACTGAGCGTAAAGGTCGCAGGGCTTGAAAAAGCCGATGCCTTGCTCGAGGTCGATGCCGAGCCCCCATACCTTAGGAGAAGCTGGCATGAGTGTAACTGGAGGTCATCGCCGATCGTAAAGGTCGCAGGGCTTGAAAAAGCCAAGGCCTTACTCGAGCTCGATACCGAGCCCCCATACCTATTCTCAGATAGGTAGTATGAATGTAGCTGGAGGTCATCGCTGAGCATAAAGGTCGTAGGACTTGAAAAATCCAAGGCCTTACTCGAGGTCGATGCCGAGTCCCCATACCTTAGGAGAAGCTGGCATAAGTGTAGCTGGAGGTCATTGCCGAGCGTAAAGGTCGCAGGGCTTGAAAAAGCCAAGACCTTGCTCGAGGTCGAAGTCGAGCCCCTATACCTATTCTTAGATAGGTAGTATGAGTGTAGCTGGAGGTCATTGACGAGCGTAAAGGTCGCAGGGCTTGAAAAAGCCGAGGTCTTACTCGAGGTCGATGTCGAGTCCCCATACCTTAGGAGAAGCTGGCATGAGTGTAGCTGGAGGTCATCGCCGAGCGTAAAGGTCGCAAGGCTTGAAAAAGCCAAGGTCTTGCTCGAGGTCGATGCCGACCACCATACCTAATCTCAGATAGGTAGTATGAGTATAGCTGGAGGTCATAGCCGAGCGTAAAGATCGCAGGGCTTGAAAAAATCAACGCCTTGCTCGAGGTTGATGCCGAGCCCCCATACCTTAGGAGAAGCTGATATGAGTGTAGCTGGAGGTCATTGCCGAGCGTAAAGGTCGTAGGGCATGAAAAAGCCAAGGCCTTACTCGAGGTCGATGCCGAACCCCCATACCTGTTCTCAGATAGGTAGTATGAGTGTAGCTGGAGGTCATCGCCGAGCGTAAAGGACGCAGAGCTTGAAAAAGTCAAGGCCTTGCTCGAGGTCGATGCCGAGCCCCCATACCTGTTCTCGGATAGGTAGTATAAGTGTAGCTGGAGGTCATTACCGAGCGTAAAGGTTGCAGGGCTTGAAAAAGAAGAGGCCTTGCTCGAGGTCGATGCCGAGCCCTCATACCTGTTCTGAGATAGGTAGTATGAGTGTAGCTGGAGGTCATCGCCAAGCGTAAAGGTCGCAGGGCTTGAAAAATTTGAGGCCTTGCTCGAGTTCGATGCCGAGCCCCCATACCTTAGG
This sequence comes from Hemerocallis citrina, assembly GCA_017893485.1. Classification (NCBI taxonomy): domain Eukaryota; kingdom Viridiplantae; phylum Streptophyta; class Magnoliopsida; order Asparagales; family Asphodelaceae; genus Hemerocallis; species Hemerocallis citrina. Next base: position 119,543,726 of record CM030362.1, read on the forward strand.
AGAAGCTGGCATGAGTGTAGCTGGAGGTCATCGCCGATCGTAAAGTTTGCAGGGCTTGAAAAAGCCAAGGCCTTGCTCGAGGTCGATGCCGAGCCCCCATACCTATTTTCAGATAGGTAGTATAAGTGTAGCTGGAGGTCATCGCCGAGCGTAAAGGTCACAGGGCTTGAAAAAGCTGAGGCCTTGCTCGAGTTCGATGCTGAGTCCCCATACCTTAGGAGAAGCTGGCATGAGTGTAGCTGGAGGTCATCGCCGATCGTAAAGATCGCAGGGCTTGAAAAAGTCAAATCCTTGCTCGAGCTCGATGCCAAGCCCCCATACCTGTTACCAGATAGGTAGTATGAGTGTAGCTGGAGGTCATCTCCGAGCGTAAAGGTCACAGGGCTTGAAAAAGCTAAGTACTTGTTCGAGGTCGATGCCGAGCCCCTATACCTTAGGAGAAGCTGGCATGAGTGTAGCTGGTGGTCATCGCCGAGCGTAAAGGTCGTAGGCCTTGAAAAAGCCAAGGCCTTACTCGAGGTCGATGCTGAGCCCCCATACATGTTCTCAGATAGGTAGTATGATTGTAGCTGGAGGTTATCGCCAAGCGTAAAGATCGCAGGGCTTGAAAAAACCAAGGCCTTGCTCGAGGTCGTTGCCGATCCCCCATACTTGGTAAAATTAGGATGTTGACTGCGCTTCGATCCGGGCTCTGAACCCCCGGCTTTGCTCGGTGATCGTGTCCAGGGGCTCAGCCTCGATCCACTTTGTGAAGTAGTCGATCGCTACTACCAGGAACTTCCTTTGGCCTATCGCTTTCGAAAAGGGGCCTACCAGGTCCAACCTCTACATAGCAAAGGGGGTCGGACTGGCCAGGGAGCAGAGGTTTGCTTGTGGAACCCTTCTTACCGAAGAGAATCTTTGACAAGGACCGCACTCTCCGGGCCTCTTACTCTCCGGTGATCTGGTTGACCACGAGCTGAGAGTCGCTGAAGGCCCTGATTTGTCTGGTGCCTGCTTGGTGTGCTAGGGTGAGCCCTGCGATCATAGCTTCATATTTTGCCTCGTTGTTGGAGGCCGAAAAGTTGAGGCGGAGGGAATATTGGAGAAGGAAGTTGTCGGGTCTACGCAAAATGATGCCCGCGCCACTCCCCGCTTCGCAAGAAGAGCCATCGACGTAAACTTCCCACGTCTGGTCGGCCTCCCCATTCTCGGGTTGTTCAGAGATGGTGCATTCCGTGATGAATTCGGCGAGGGTCTGTCCCTTGATTGCTGTCCTTGGTTGACAGCCGATGTCGTATTGACTTAGCTCGAACGACCACTTGACCAAGCGGCCAGAGCTCTTGGGCTTGTGGATGATGGCCTTCAGAGACTGGTCCGTGAGGACCTGAATCGAGTGTGCCTGGAAATAAGGGCGGAGCTTCCGCGCATCCATGACCAGGGCGTATGCCACTTTCTCCATTTTCACATATCTGGTCTCGGCCGAGAGCAGGACTTTGCTTACATAGTACAACGGCTTTTGGACTCCGTCTTCTTCTCGAACGAGAACAGTGCTAAGTATGCTTTCTGAGGCCGAAAGATAAAGCCAGAGAGGCTCGCTCAGCTCGGGTTTGCTAAGGAGCAAGGATTGGCGAGGTACTCTTTTAACTGGGCGAATGCCTCCTGCTGTTGAGTGCCCCATTCGAAGCCTCCGGTTCTGCGCAGAGCCTTGAAGAACGAGAGCGACTTCTCTCCGGACTTGGAGAGGAAAGGGCTGATGGCCGTCAGTCTTCCCGTGAGCTGCTGGACTTTCTTGATGTTTCTTGGAGGGGCCAAGTCTATTATGGCACAGATCTTCTCGGGGTTCGCCTCGATGCCGCGCTGGTTGACAACGAACTCGAGAAATTTGCCCGAGGAGATGCCAAACGCACACTTGGCCGGATTGAGCCTCATATTGTGGGTCCGAAGGACGCCAAAGGCTTCTTCTAGGTCGGCGACGTGGTCCTGTCCTTGTTGACTTTTGACGAGCATGTCGTCGACGACACCTCCATGTTGCGACCGATCTGGTCCTTGAAAACTCAGTTGACGAGCCTCTGATAGGTAGCACCGGCATTCTTTAGCCCGAAGGGCATAACCCGGTAGCAGTAGAGACCATGGTCGGTGACGAAGGATGTCTTGGCTATATCAGGGGGGAACATCCGGATCTGATTGTAGCCCGAGAAGGCATCCATGAAGGACAGGAGCTTGTGACCCGACATTGCGTCGATCAGAGCGTCAATGCTGGGGAGAGGGAAAGGATCTTTGGGGCATGCCTTATTGAGATCCGTAAAATCTATGCAGATCCTCCAGCTTCCACTGGCCTTTCGCACCATTACAACTTTTGCCAGCCACTCGGGGTAGCTGACCTCTTGGATGAACCGGGCAGACAACAGTTTGTCTACCTCCATTTTCACAACTTGCTGCCTCTCCGGGATAAACTTACGTCGGTTTTGGATGATCGGCTTCAAGCCAAGGACCACGCTTAGTCTGTGCATGATCAGGTCTTCGAAGATTCCGAGCATGTCGGATGGCTTCCAAGTTGTAACGCCCCGAATTCCAAATAAGACCGAATTCAAGATTTCACAGGATCTTTACTTCACTTCGTACAATTTTACAAGGAAATTAAAACTTTTTCAATAATACATCAGAGTTCAATACACTTGTTTACACAACGGAAAAGTACAACAATGAAATAAAATACAACTTGTACAATTTTAACAATGTAAATCATCACTGCATCATAACATCTTCATGGCAAAGTCCATTACCTGCATATTAAGCTGTGGGCACGTCAATCACTTATAACTGACGAAAATGTTATACTCAGATATCCTCTCTATGCCGTACATATAATGATCTCATTAGTTTAACAAAATCACAAAGTTGAATGAACAATAAGGTGTTAAATTGTGACTACGCTAAACATGTAAGTGTATGTGATGCCTTAATGCCTAATGCACACATTTTATACTACGATGACACTAATGCACACTTGTTAAGATTCTATGCATCCCATACTACATAGGTCCAAGGGCAAGCACCTACGTACTCCACAATAAAGGATTTGATCCCTCGCCATGAAACTACCCGGTAATAAAGCAAGGTTTAGATCATTCCACAACTAAGGATCTCAGCCTCGCTGGCTATTATAACGGATCCCTCATCGTACGAATCATCCCACAAGTGCCCTTAGCACCGGTATACGTATATACATTGGAGACGACAAACTATCTGCCCGACTACGCTAAGTCCCGAATTTTAAAAATAAAAACCCATCTCCCACAGAGCAACCACAGTCCGCCGACAGGGTCTATAGCCACAGAGATCCACCGCCGACTATATAGAAGCACCCACTTACGTTTGTCCAAGTTTACTACATCTTCACTTATGTGCCTAATTATTTAGTTCAAGACATGAATAAATTTCAAAGCCTAGAATTAATTCTACCTCTTACAGGACTTAATCAATATTTACCGAGATAGCCCCATAGCCATATCTCAGAATCCCATATCAAAAATCTTTTATTTCAACAGTGCCGGTACCCGAGGTCTTACTAACTCTAAATTCACAATTTCTCATGTACAAGAATCATGGTTACACATACCCTTTAATAAACATGTCTTAAACCTAGATATTTTCATCTTTCAACTTATTCACAAAATAAACATAGTCTCGTCACCATTCATGATCTAGTTGTTTATTCATATTCTTTTTTTTTGTAAAACAAACATCCCTTTCAAGAACACAAATTTCGCCACATGAATTGTTATAACAAATTTAAGCTATCACAATGTCTCCATTCACTATAAAATATTTCTTAAACAAACTAGAAGTGTAATCTCTTTAAAAATCACTTCACAAAAATATTACTTTATTTTTCTTCACTATAAAGTACCATACTCAAAATTTCACTTCTCTTTATATCTCAAATATACAAGAAAACATGCCTAATATTTTCCATTTCATTTATCATCAATAGTGAAGTTTATCCCTAGAATTTTTCTTATCAAAAATTTCCCCATAATGAGATAAAGAAACAAAACCTTTTAAAAAAAAATGGGTGCTTTGGGTTTCGAACCCATGACCCCCGGTCACCCAGTCAAATGCCCCAAACCCAATCCCGCTAGCCAGTGAGCCCATTAGGCTCTGGCGTCAAATTCTTAAGCCGAAAGACTCATATACTGACTCTTAGTTTTCAGGATAAAAATTAAAAGGATTAAAAATAAATGTAATTATCAAGTTTCGAACCCAAGATCTTTTATAAATAAGGCTCTGTGTTGCACTGGCTAACCAGTAAGTCCAGGTGTATTTTCTGTTTAGAAAACGTACTAATATACATTGTTTAAACTATTCAGAAAATGGTTCTTTTTCATGCAACTTGTTTGTTCAAAGAGCTAAATCTTTCTAGGAACTTGAAATAAACTTTATCTTGACTGAGATTATATTTTAAAAAATAACAACAAATTTTAAATTCTTTTAATCCCTATTTCCATTTTTCTTAGACAATTCCTCTTTTCAATTTACACCTAGACTTGCATTTCTCAAAGCTTGAATTTAAGAAAATAGTCTTCATGAAAAATTTGTTTATTTTCCTCTTATACAAATTGGGAATTTATAGCATGCCAACATGTCTCAATCATGAGAGTTTCATAAAAATCTCCTTCATGAAAAATTATTATTTTCAAATGCAACAATGCAAAATATACATATGTAAACACTAATTAATTTCAATTTCTTCTTTCTTAGTCAATACATCCTAAGGAATGGTTTGCATATGACATTTATCAATAAAATCTTCACATACTCAACAAGTACAAAATTTGCAAGCACATTAACATGATATAAAGCATTCCTTCTTTTTACTTAACATGGTGTTTACTATTTACTCAATCACAACAAGATTTCTTCATTCATATTATGTTACACTAGCATGAATTTCATCCATATTTTTCATATTATTTTCTTATACTACTCATTTTAGCATGCATATTTTATACTAGAAAATAATGAAATCACCCACCTTAATTGAAGTTTGAACAATGAAATGAAAGATGGAACACCACTTCTAGCTCCGAAGCAACTCCTAGCTCCTAACAAGACTTCTCCTCCTAGCAATAGCTTCTCCTTCTAGCAATTTCTCCTCCAACCACAAGAACTCTCTTACTCTCTTTCTTTTCTTTCTCTTATTTTGATATTGTTTTTGGTGCAAAAGAGAAGTAGAAATGGGGGTGCTATTTATAGGATTTTGTTAGGGTCTAAAGTGTAAAATTCTCAACCTAATAACTCTCTCTTTTAATCCTTTCAACTCTTCATTTTCTAAACTCCTAAACTCCTAACTTTCACCTTTCCAACCTTTCACAATCTAAACTCCCACAACCCCAACCCTTTCCTCTCCCCCACTCTACCAAAAATTTGGCCACTCTAGGTGCAACCCGGCTAAACAACTATGTGTGCATGCACACATGCACATACAAAAATAATACATTTTATATAGTCCTAAATGTGTATTAAAAGTTGTAACTTGTCATATATTTGTCCAAGCTCAACTTAATTTAGGATTTTACTAATGGGCTTGATTCATGGGCTCTCTTCTAATAAATTAATTTAATTATCTTAGTGGGCTCTCCTCCTAATGGGCTAGAATTTAATCTTTAGGTCCATGGATTAACTAAAAAGGCTAAATAAAATTATGCATGCTTAAAATAGATAATGGGAGTAACAAATGAGAATAAATTTTTTTTTGCATGTGCATCATACATGAAAAAAAATCAAAAATGCATTTTTAATAAAAATGTGGGGTGTTACACAAGTGAAGAGGTCGACGTTGCGGTGAATGCTGTTGATTAGGTCAGACTTCAGGTCGGACGCGAGGGAGCAGCTCACACGGATCCACTTTGACTTGTCTTCTGTCTCGAACGAGACTTCTTCCAATTTGTCTGTAGGTTTGGGCTCTGGTTGGCTCCTTTCGAGTTGCAGTTCGACGGCGTCGAGTGGAAACACACCGCCTCTGACCGTCGTAATATAGCACGATCGTGCAGCCTCTTGGTTCCCCCGAACAACCCGACACCTGACTTAGTAGGAAACTTCAGTTTCAGGTGGTAGGCCGAGGGAACAGCTTGGAGGAAACAGAGCCCTGGTCGGCCGAGGATGGCGTTGTACGACGCTTTGACATTCACAACCATGCAGTCCATCGACTCGGTCCGTCTAAGGGGGGCATACCGGCAGTAATATCTAAGGTCACGATCTCCTCTATCGGTACTGGGATGCCGGAGAACCCGTGGAGAGTGCACCCGGCTGGTTTTAGTTTTTCTCGAGTGAGATTGAGGTTCTCGAACGCTTCCAGAAAGAGGATGTTCACCGAGCTCCCATTGTCCATGAGGATCCGACAGACTTTGTAGTTTGCCATGTCGAGGCTGATGACGAGCGCATCGCAGTACGGGAGCCGGACCCCCTCCAGGTCTACCTCCGAGAAGGAGACAGGGAGCTGCTAGACCTGGGGGGAAGGGAGGTCTCAGACGGCGTTTACCTCTCAGACGAATGCCTTGCGGGAAGTATTAGAATCCCCTCCCATAGGCCCCCTATGGATGCAATGTAGAATGGCTTGACCTCCGGTCTTTTCAGGCTTCGGGTCCTGCTCAGGACGCTGTTTAGGGGTGTAAGGAGGAAGGAAAGGCCTTCGGTTCCTCGTATCCCTTCGGTCCTGAGCATTTTCCTTGGTGAATTCTCGCAGTAGTTGGTGTCGTGCCCGTTGTCCCGGTGGAAGCGGTAGTAGAACCGCTGGTCCCGTTTCTTGTTGCTGGTTGGTCGAGGGGGCATGTGGACGAGGTCCTTGTCCTTGGTCTCTAAGAGGATGCCCGACACATTTTGTGTTAGGGGCATGTATCTCTCGAAATGTGGGACCGGAGGGACCCTCTTCATGCCGGTCCCGTCTTTCGGAACCTTCTTGGCTGGCTCTGCCTCATCGGCCTTGCGTTTTCCCTTTCCCGGGACTTTTTTGGTGCCCTCGGAATTTAGGGCCTCCTCCACCCGAATGTACTTCAAAACCTGATTGAGCAGGTCAGGGAAGTCGAGGGGAGGCTTCTTGGCCAAGGATGCCTTCAGCTGGCCGTGTTGGACGTTGTGTCGGAATGCCGCCGAGACGACCCCAGCATCGAGGGAGGAGACCGACCTCGTCTGTGTGGTGAACCTCCGAACGAACTGGCGGGGTGACTCCCCTTCCTTCTGTCGGAGGTCCAGTAGGGATGCGCTTGTCTTCTCGGCCTTCCTGCTGGTCACGAAGTGGCCAATGAAGTTGGCCTCCAGCTGATCGAACGAGTAGATCGAGCCGGGGACGAGTTTGGAGAACCATTCCCGAGCCGGACCCCGGAGGGTGGTGGGGAAGGCATGACATAGGAAGGGATCTGAAGTGCTGTGAATCATCATGAGGATCTTGAACCCCTCCATGTGATCAGCAGGATCACCTTCGCCTTCATAGGTCTCGAACTGAAGAGGCCGAATGTTTTTGGGTATCTCTGCGTGTAAGATTGGAGCGGAGAAAGGAGGTCGGGTCGGCCTATGAGCTTGAGCCGGCCTCGGGCTGCCCTCGCCAAAATGGTCGAGGCAGTTCTCTATTTCCTGTAGGCATCGCAGGATGCCCTTGTCCCGTTCTAGCGAGCGGGTTAAGCTGCGAGACTCGCTGGCTCCGGCATCCAACCGCGAGTGAGAGCAGTGGAGTGTATCGCTCCTAGGGGTCCCTAAGATGGCCTCCAGGATCTCGTTCCAAAAGTTTTGGAACTCACGACATGTGATCCGATCTTGTCCGATCGGGTCGCATTGGGGTGGCGGCCTTCGGTCTGTGCGACTGAGCTCTGGCTCCCGCTCTCAGGATGGGTGCTTGGGATGGTTCGGGGCCGAGTTGGAAGCGGCCTCTCCCCTAGTTCGGCTGGCTTTCTGGCTCTTGATGACCCGGAGTAGGTCGGTCGCGACCGAACAAGAAGCGCCCGGCTCGGGCTCGTCGTTGACCCTTGGATGGTTGGATCCGTGGGCATCAGCGTGGCTGTCCTGGAGAGGACGATGCACAGAAGTGATGGCTCTTCGAGCCTTGGGGGCCATGTGAGAGCTCGGATGGAGAGGATGACATTTCTGATCGGGGTCGGACTGAGGTCAGTACTGAGGGTGCCCACAGACGGTGCCAACCTGATGCGGTTTGTTTTTGGGGTGTGGCTGCAATAGGTGTGAGTTTTGTAATTTGTATATTGGAAGTCACGGTACTGTCTATACATTCGACCCTCGACTGGGGGATCGGGAGTAGCAGGAGTGAGGTAGAGGTCGGATGCTCGGCTCGGATCCAGTAGCTCAGATTGGATCTTCGAGGCTCGGCTCGGTCTTGTGTACATGCACTATGCCTAGAAACACCGGGAAAGATCCCGGCGACAGGCCCTCCGACGATCTAGTCAGTCACTGGAAAGCAACAGGAACTAGGATTTTAGAGGGAAAAGATTGATTACCTTGCTAGTGGGGGAGGGGACCTGGTATTTATAGGCAGAGTAAACATGTCTGAGATCCTGCTGGGCCGGGTTTGGACCCGTTTGCTCGTAGGCCTGACGTGACAGAAGCCCATAAGGCTCTGGGTTGATCTGATGATCATGGGAGAATGGGTTTTGAGGGGATCTGGTGACCCAGGAGGGGCCACGTCATCAGACCCATACCAGGCATCATTTTCTAAACAAAACAAAATGTAGTACACTTTACATGTTCTTTCATCATGCAGTTATATGGAAATTGCCACTTTTATCAAAACTTCATAGTTGTCATAAGAATTGAAAGCACTAATCTTCATCTTTATTGCTGCTAGTGAACCTCGAATATGTATTGCTCTAATAGTATTTATAAGACTCTCACTCTTCAAAAATTTCAAAATTGTAATATGAATTATATTTATATCTTACACCAATAGGAGAGAGAGTCTACCCCTCTCTCCTTTCTTTATTTTGAAATAGAAATGAGAGAAAAAATATGTATTCATATTTAACTAACACGTGCACTACATATGATTTTTATTAAAAAACAAAATAAAAACTTCAATCCCTCAAATAAGTCGCTTCCCCTGTCACTTTTTCAATCTCACAAAATCTACGGTCCCCCTCCCCCCCCCCCCCCCCCAAAGCAACTTGAGTAAATTATATAACATTATGGTTTGAGAGTGATTCTCTAAACCATTTGCTTATGTGAAAATAATAATAAAGATTTCAGTAATTACAGTATGAATAATATTCATAAGTTTCTCCTAATTCTCTCACATTTTGGGGAGTTAGGGTAACACTAGTTTACACTTATATTCTATTCTAAAGTTCGAACTTCAAAAATAGGATTAATGAAAGAGCACATAAAAGGCATGGAATATTCATCATGCTAAAAATGTATACATTCTCAAAGCTTCTTCTTGTCACATATTCAAGATTTTTCTTTATAAAATGAAATAGATGATAAATATCTACCATAATATTATTGTTAAGTTTCTGTGAGAAATAATCAAAGAGGAATTAAGGTTAATATCTCCATCTAAGTTGCTTGAGATATTCACCATAGATATCAAGATTGGAATACCTAGAATGCTATCACAAACTAGTATTTATGGAATAAATACTGGTTTGGGTATCGGGTAGTAAATCCATAAATCCGCGTTCCAATATCCAATAAATTGTACGTTCAATACACATGTTACTCATATGCACATGAAATATTTATATATAGAGAATATACCCATATATCCAGCAATCTCCTCCTATATTCTCAATATATAAAGTACATGATTATCTCATCAGTTCAGTATAAAATTGACTGGCTGATAGCAGTCCATAATATAATAAATGCATCATAAAAGTATAGTTTCATAAGAACCAAGATAATTATAAATCTGAATAGTTCAATCAAGATTAAACCAATATAATTAAATAGTTCCAAACTATATCAAATTTAGAATAGTTCACAAAGACTAAACCAATAGATAAAACAAATAATAGTCTCAAAACTAAACAAAGCAAATAAACTTCAAACCAAATTAAAGAGTTTTAAGCTCAAAATGCAGTCTTAAACTTAAGAGAAGTTCTTAACAAGTAAGTGATCAGCAATAGAAAAATCCTTGCATGATGTTTCATGATTACTCCATATCGAGCAAGTCATCATCTTCAAAACCGAGATCTAGGATTCCATCTCCATTATCTTTGCTAGCATCTATTTCTCAACATTGCAAATAAGAATTTTATGAGTCATTTATCTTAGAAATCAAACAAATTGTATAAAAGTATCTAGTTCAAACAAAAGAATTTAGTACAATTCAAGTTAGCTAGCAAGATTTTAACATAAGCATCACAATCAAGTATCTTTAACAGATTAAGTACATAAACTTTTATAGTTTCTACACAAGAACCATACTATATTTCATATTGAAATGAAAAAGCTGTCATTTTAATCATGGTTTAACATTGAATCATCCAAATTGGAATGAAACATGTATCCATAAAAGACATATCATCAAAATTGAACGATATTTAAAGACAATTTAATCATCGGAAACACATCGACAAGTTTTCATGTTTCGTATTGGAATAATATGATTATTCTAAGTAAATTCTCTAGATATATAATACCATCAAAATTGGAATGACATTATATATTTATGAAATTTATGTGGAATCATCAAAATTATCTAAAACATGTTAATTGTCAAATTGATGCTTAAGTTTGAACTTCTCTATGACTGTTATGGGTTCTAATTATCAAAATAACTAGGGTGTTAAGGCTTTTATGACTCAATAACTCCTAACTCCATTTCCCCCACAGTTTTGACAATTATACCTTTTTGTAGTCCCTTAGTAAGGGCATCAGCCATATCCTGTTTGGATCTCACATCAATGAGAATAATAATCGCTTGCTTGATGAGATAGTTCAACTTTGCCTATCTAAGACCGATAGTTCGTCTCTTAAAATTGTAAAGAGTATTAGATGCTACAAATTTTATAGCTTGGTTGTCAAAAAACATGCTAAGAGTGGTTACTTTAAACCTTTTCAATAGAATATCTAGCAATAGGTTTCTTATTCATTCCACTTCTTCACCAGCATAAGATAGTGCAAAGAGTTCAGACTCCATAGATGAGAATGCAATGCCTGGTTGCCTTTTAGATTTCCATGGCACAGCTGCTCCTCCTAGTGTAAACACATAACTACTAGTGAATCGACTTTCACCAAATTCTGTGCACCATGATGCATCAGAATATCCTTCCAAAATTAAAGGATGTCCAGAGTAGCACAAAGCCAACTCTTGAGTACCACTTAGGTAACCCATTAGCCTCTCAAGGGAATTCCAATGTGACTTACTGGGATTACTAGTGAATCTACTAAGCATGCCTACCACAAAGGCTATGTCTGGTCTAGTGCAGATCATTGCATACATGAGACTTCCAATTAGTTTGGAGTAATCCAACTGTCTCACTGTTGCACCATCGTTAGGTGTCAACTTATTGTTATAATCATAAGGTGTTTCAAACCTTTTGCAATTACTGTATCCCCACTTTTGTAACACATTATTGATGTAGTGAGATTGACTAAGGAATATGCATTGCCTACCAAAACTCACTCTCATACCTAATATAGTGTCCACAACACCTAGGTCCTTCATGCTGAATTCTTTGGATAGCATAGTTTTACTTCAATTACAGTTGAGAGGTCGCTTCTAACAACAAGCATGTCATCAACATATAAGCAAATTATAGCAATTTTATTTGATAGATCACGAAAATAAAGGCATTTATCAGAATTACTAGATTCAAAACCTAAGCTCTTTATTGTTATATCAAATTTTTCATGCCATAATTTGGGTGCTTATTTTAATCCATAAAAAGATTTTACCAATTTGCAAACTTTGTTCTCTAAATCTTATAGTACAAAACCTTCAGGTTGATTCATATAGATTTCTTCATTAAGATCTCCATTTAGAAAAGTAGTTTTAACATCCATTTGGTGAATAACAAAATTTTCAATGGAGGCAATGGCAAGAAGAATCCTTATTGTAGCAATATGACAAATATGTGAGTAAACATCTAAAATAATCTACCTCACTTTGTTGAGTATAACCTTTAGCTACTAGTCGTACTTTATACTTTGCTATAGATCTATCAGGATTAAGTTTCTTCTTCAAAACCAACTTGTTTTCTATGGTTTTAGCCCCTTTTGGCAGATCAACTAATTTTCAAGTTTTATTTTGTAATAAAGAATCCATCTCATCATCAATAGTATCTTTCCAAAGTAAACCATCCCTAGACCGAAGGGCTTCCTTTACACTAGGTGGATCAGCCAACAGTACATAAGTTAAAAAATCATCACCATAGGTTCTAGGTGTCTTATCTCTGGTGGAAATTCTTCTTGGCTAAATGTCATTTGAAATTTCAGTGTCAGTTATGCTAGGTCTAGATTCTGTTTGTGAATCATTGACTAAGTCTGTGTGGCTACATAGTGTTATACCTTTGTTTTTGATGAACACATCTTCAAAGAATTCTGCATCTCTAGATTCAATTATCTTATTGAGAGATAGGTCATAAAATCTGCATGTTGCACTATCAACCGCATTTTCGAGATACACACAAGTATTTGTACGAGGTCCTACTTTAGGCCTTCTAGGGTCTGGTATTCTAACAAAAACAATACAGTCCCATATTTTACTTTATCAAAACTCTGTGTGTGTTTATGCCATAACCCATAAGGTTTTACAGACAGTTTAGAGTGTGGTAACATATTAAGAATATTATTAGTAGTCAATGCAGCTTCTCTCAAAAAACGCGAAGGCAATCTAGCAATCAATAACATAGAATTCAACATTTTTGTGAGTGTTCGATTCTTTCTTTCGACTATACCGTTTGACTATGGTGAGCAGGGTGCTGTTGTTTCAGAGATAATGCCATGTAAAGTGCAAAATTCTTTAAAACTCATTGATACACATTCCCCACCTCTATCAGATCTGAACCTATTTATTTTAGCAATTAACGGATTTTCAACACGGTCTTTAAATTCTTTGAATTTAGTAAGTGCTTCATCCTTAGTTTTTAACAAATAAATATGAAAATATCTAGAATAATCATCTATAAAAGTGATTAAATACTTTCGACCTCCTTGCGTCACAAAATTTTTAAAGTCGCATATGTCAGAATAAACTAGTTCAAGAAGTTGTGTACTCTTAGAAACAGAACTAGGTTTTCTAGTGATCTTTGTCTGAGCACACACTTCACATTTTTCATATCTTGAGGATGTTTCAATGGGCAGATTAAAAGTTTTACCAACAGCAGGTAATTTAATATACTTCACATGTCCCAATCTGTTGTGCCAAGTATAAGAGGTACACAGTTTTGAACTAACAACATTAATCACTTCATTTGCTAAACTAAGTCTATACATACCATTGACTATGTAAGCACAACCAAAGTAGTATGAGTAAACAAATAAAATAGCTCTACTACTTATCATTGAAACTACCATGTCAGCATGATTCAGTAAGCTAATAGAAATTAAATTCTTTGCTACAGGAGGAACATATTTAACATTACACAAAATTAAATTTTTACCTGATGAAAGACTGAGATTTGCAGTTCCAACCTGGAGCACCTTGACTGATTCTCCATTCACCATAGAGACGGAATCATTTGCATCTTTGAGATTAGTTAGCAAGTTCTTATTATTGCAAGCATGGCATGTAGCTCCCGAGTCCACCAACCAACTAGCAGAGGCACTGACCTTATTGTCACCAACAACACATAGAAAATTGGTGGGTTCGGTGTTGCCCCCTAACAAGTTCACCTTTTCATTGTTAGGTTGTTCTATTTTGGGTAGCTTACATTCGGTAGCATGATAACCCTACTTTCTACAGTTGTAGCACTTTTCTTTTTTTTGACAATCTTTTTAGTGACTTCCAACTTAGACGGTTCACCCTTATTATTAAGCTTGTTATTCTTAAACTTAGAAACATATTTGGTATTGGTTAGCACATTAGCATGAGAAAGTTGTTTTTTAGCCAACTTTAATACCTCATTTGAGCTGTGCAAGCTTAATTTGTTCTGGTAGTCTATACATTTCAGTCTTAAATGTAAGCCATGATGCAGGTAATTTAAAAATCATTGCTCTAGTAAGAAAAGTATCACACACAATGATATCTTCAGTTTTCAATTTAGCTACTAAGTTTTCAAGATCAGTTACCTGAGGGAGAATGGCTTTCTCCAATCTGAATTCAAAACCCATGAACTTATCAACCAAGTGAGTCTTGGAGACCTTCTCCTCCTTCTTGAATTCATCCAGCAGATTATCCCATATTTCTTTAGCTATTTTGTATTTCATGTATACATCTGGTAACCGATCTGATATACTGTTCAACAAGAACTCCCTATACAAGTCCTCGTCTCTGATCCAAGTGGCATCATCCACATCTTCAGTACACTCATCATAGGTCATTTGACAGGTATACAAAATCTTCATAAATTTCATTCCATACTGTGCTTTCCTCTTCCAACTATTGAATTCAGAACTACTAAATGCCTCTAGTTTAGGAACCTCATACGGACAGTCATGGTTTTCCATCTCAAGGAATAAACAATGAGTTCTTAAAGTTTGAAAGTATATTCTGAATTATTACTACACAAGTAATTTTGGAGAAAGAAGAGAACTTATCTGTAAATTTGTCGCCTAATAACAGAATAAATAAATTAGATAAATTGTATGAATCTTAAAGTTCAGAAATAACCAGATCTTGATGATGAGTTGAGAATGTTTTCAGATTCCAGCAAACACCAATATATGCCAATGAAGAGGTTTCTTTTCGGATCGGGTTCGCTGGGATCTGACACACAGATCCAAATAAACAGCAACGAAGGAGAGGAGGATGATAGGCCTACTTGCGGGTCGAGTTCGCTGCAATTGGGTCTGACACACAAGCCCAATTCACAGCAAAGTCGGGAGCCAGAGAGGGAGGTCAACTGCGCACGTGCGACTGAGTGCGAGCAGCGATGTCGACGAAGTCTGCGGCTGGTCGACAGAGCAAGGGTGGAATCTGGTTGCGAAACCTGATCAACGCTCAGATCTGACGAACCGACGAACTAAGATCAGCTGCAGGGTGCGATGACACCGACCACGTATGGCGGCGATGGCGATGGTCGGTGACGGCAGCTTCGACGGCTCCGACGAGATCCAGCAAGCCCCTTAATTAATCTCACAAACTGATTTAATAATATCTCAAGATTGTTAAGTTTCTATGAGAAATAATCAAAGAGAAATTAGGGTTAATATCTAGATCTAAGTTGCTTAAGATATGCATCCTAGGTATCAAGATTAGAAAACCTAGACTGCTATCACAAGCCAGTATTCATGAAATAAATACTGATTTGGGTATCGTGTTGTAAGCCCATAAACCTACGTTCCAATATCTAATCATTGTACGTTTAATACACGTGTTACTCATATGCACATGTAATATTTATATATAGAGAATATACCTATATATCAAACAATTATGTCTCACCGTAAGAGGTAAGAAAAAAAAAAGGAGACACATATATAAATGGTATACCTCGTAAAAGTGTCCAAGGGTCCCCAGTATATAATATCCACATACATATATAATTTTGGGCACCACTAAAACATAATATTTTGGAGGTATCCTGAAAAATAACATTTGTGGAAGGTGAAAAGCTCTTCCCTCATCATTAGTGATTGAACCTCACAGCCACAACGTATGACTTAGGTACTGTTCCTTTTTTTGCCTCTTATAAGAGGTTATAAGAGATTTACAGTAAGAGCCTCTTGTAAGATTTTCTTTTTGAAGTGTTCTTTTTATATAAAAATAACCTCTTATAAGAACCTCTTATAAGAGATTTCTGTTCTTTTTTCACCTCTTACACGAGCCTATATTATCCCAAAGTCTATATTACCCCAAAGTAAATAGTGAGATGAAGGACAAGAAAAGATTAAGTTCAAATAAATAAATAAATAAATAAATAAATAAATAAAAACTTTTTATATATCATTGTATGTTAATTTATGTAAATATTAAACGGCATTCCTTTCATTTATCTTCAAAATTAAGGGGAAAAAATAAGCCTAATTAAAATTCATGAATGGCTGCACTACAGTATGGATTCTAATTGTAATCTCATGTGTTTTATAAGTATTTGTCTAAGTATATAATCTAGTGTAGTTTCACAACTGTGACAGGTTACGAACTCATTGCGCCACAGAGCCATATGTAATCGCACTGAATCGTCACCTAAGCGTAAGGAAAACAAACTGCATAAAATTACTCTGTGCCAAAGAAGATTCATTGAGGTCTTACTCTGTGCAAGAGAATGCGGAAATTTGAGATTGAAATTAGTAACAATTATAATATAGACTTTGGGGAGAAGCCATTTAGGCTTATAAGCGATTTTGAAAAAAATTGCTTATAAGAGGTAAAAAAAAAGAACACTAAAAAAATTCTTGTAAAAGGTGGACCACCTCTTACAAGAGGTAAATCGCTTATAAGAGGAGAAAAAGAACACTATCTTAGGCACACCACGCACATCTTACCTGCATAAATTCAAACTAATTTAAGTATGACTTTCTTTTAGAGCCCTCAGAGTCCTCTATTTTGCAGTATTAATTTCATCCATTTAAACAAATTGTTATGTATTGAACAACACAATGTAATAAAATAACATAATAAATTAATAAAAACAAACACAACGAGCAAGACGCTAGATTTGCTTAATCCCGTCGGCATACATTTCCACTACAAGATTCGCGAACTACACTGGCGTATATTCCCCGGTGTTTTACCAATCGCGCCGGGGTAGGATAAGACCAGGAATGGGTTGCAAAATTGTATAGTTATACACCGACGGCCTCTACAAAACACCGGTGAATTATAATATTCACCGGCATTTTTATAAAAACACGCTGGGGAATAGAAAGCGACAATATACCCCATAAATCCTCTCCCATTCACCGGCGTTTATTAATAAAAACGTCGGTGAATTTACTGGGATAAATCCCCAATCCTACCGCGAAACCCTTACATTTTGCTTTGTTTTTTTTCACCCAACCCTAATTTTTTCGCTTTTGCCGCCACTGGGCCTCCTTCCCTTCCTCGATTTTCCTGAAAAGTCCTCCGCCATCGGAGTGGGTTCCACATCGATTTTCCCTTCAGGGCCGCCGTCGCTGTGCCCACGTCGACGTCCACGCACTCTCTATTCTGCTCACTCATTTCTCTCTCATCGCAAGTGCTCTCTCTCTCTCTCTCTCTCTCTCTCTCTCTTTCTCTACTTCTTCATTTTGTTTTGGGGGCTATGCTCAAGAACTCATGCGATCTCGAATCTCGTCTCTATTTTTGCTTCACTGTGTTATTCTGTGATTGGATCTAGGTTTGAATGTGTTACTCTGTGATTGGATGTAGCTAGGTTTTAATTTCACTGACTTGTTGTTCTTGAGATTTTGAGGGATTTAATCTCTGTTTATGTTTGTGGGAATTTTGGGTAGTAATGGTTTGAAACTCAATTTAGGGGAGATCTCGAATCTCTGTTTACTCTGTGATTGGATCTATTTTTTCTTCGGCATTTTTGCTTCACTGTTTTTGTAAGGAGTAATTTAGGGGAGATTTGAAACTCAATTTGCCAAAAATGTGGCAATATATGCAGATTTGGAGTTTTGCCAAAAATGTGGCAATATACTCAATTTTAGGGAGGAATCTGAATGTAGCTGTGGAGAATGGCAATGCGAGGGATTATGGATACAACTATTGGAGTGATGTTAATGGGGCTGCAGGTGCTTATTAACAGCTCCCTGACGTAGATCTATATAGATATATCAATAGGTTAATATTATAGTTGTTGTTTGTTGTTGTTGATGTTGTTCTTATTACATATGGTGGTGGTGCTTTGTGTTTATGCAATTTTCTTAATTTGGAAAAGGATATTGGGTGTTTGGAACCTTATTTAAGCATCTGTTTAAGACTCTTGTGTAACCATTTTGTTATGTTACAATTGGATTCTTAGTGAAGTGTGTCAATGTGTCATGATTAAATTGAGGGCCTTTTCTAGTTTGATGTAGTTTCAAGCTTATATATGTATGTTATATTTGCTGCAATTAGAGCAGGAAACTTAGCTGCTTGGTTTATTATGATGTGCTTCATTTTTTTCACTGTTCAATACTTGAAGCTTATCATGATTAAAACAAAAATTGGGACCATGCAGGTTCATTTTTTTCATTCTTCAGTTTGAGTTTGCTTTCTTATGCATTTGGAGATGGGTTAGTTGCTTTTGGAGATGGGTTATTATGCATTTGAGTTTTAGTTTGGTTCAGAGTAAACTGGAATTATTATGCATTTGGAGATGGGATAGTTGCTTTTTTGTCTGAATTAGGAGATGAGATGGATCATGTATCTGAAGTTGCACACTATGATTTTGAGGAGCGACTAGTGATAGAAATTTTTTATCTAAACTTTATATACAATTATATCATGATGTCTACATGAGTATCAGTTTCTAACGTAATGTTCATGCTTGTTGCTTGGGTTTGAAGGAAACTTAGCTGCTTGGTTTATTATGATGTGCTTCATTTTTTTCACTGTTCAATACTTGAAGCTTATCACGATTAAAACAAAAATTGGGACCATGCAGGTTCATTTTTTTCATTCTTCAGTTTGAGTTTGCTTTCTTATGCATTTGGAGATGGGTTAGTTGCTTTTGGAGATGGGTTATTATGCATTTGAGTTTTAGTTTGGTTCAGAGTAAACTAGAATTATTATGCATTTGGAGATGGGATAGTTGCTTTTTGGTCTGAATTTGGAGATGAGATGGATCATGTATCTGAAGTTGCACACTATGATTTTTTGAGGAGCGACTAGTGATAGAAATTTTTTATCTAAACTTTTTATACAATTATATCATGATATATACATGAGTATCAGTTTCTAACGTAATGTTCATGCTTGTTGCTTGGGTTTGAAAATGAGATTGGTCTTTGCCGAATGGTTTTAAGTGATGATGAGATGGATTATGTAACTGAAGTTGCATACTATGATTTATATAGGAGTGACTAGTGATAAAATAATTCTGTTTGAACTTATGTTGTGGTTTCAATTGACAGTTTTCTCATGAGTATTATAAAAATATAAGTTTCATTTCAGTTAGTAGCATTTTTACCTGAATTTGACAGTGAAAGTATTCATTTCCACTCTTTGTAATTCAATAATTTGAACTCCATATTCTTGTTTTGATTGTAAGAGTGCTGTATGTTTTTTTAAATTTTTTTTAATTTATTAAATTTATATACCTACACCGGCGTTTGTAAAAATGCCGGTGTAGAATGATTATAGGGGAAGAAGAGGGTAGTCTTGACTAAGCCAGACACCGGCATTTTTGCTACCGCCAGTGTTTCTTATAGAAATACTGGCGTTCGTAAAAAATGCCGGTGTAGACCCCCTCTTTTCTGCGACGCCTTCTTCGGCAGCATTAGCACCGGTGATTTTAAAAACGCCGGTGAATCTCAGAAAAAATGCCACCAAACCCATTGTGTGTTGTAGTGTTCTGATAAGACATGTATCTAGCAATTTTCACTATCAATTAAATTTTTATTAGAAAGCGATTGTGCTGGGTTTGAAGTATTCTTTTATTGATTAGAAAGACGACTTTAAATATATCTCTACTATTTTAATGGAAGAGTTTGTCATCAAATAAATTTCATTTGTAATCAAATAAACACGTGTATTGTAACCCAACAAACACGTACAATGCACATGCATAACTAATATAAAGGAGGTCTTAGATTCAATGTCAGACAATGTCGATTTCTTTTTTCTTTTTTTTAAAATATCTCTATCTCTATCTATCTATCGTGCATTATAACTCAACAAACAATTACAATGTAAACACTATCTCGGAGTTGGAACTTGGAGGTTATTGAGAGAAGCACCCAAAAAAACCCCAAAAACAAAACCTTAGATCTAGAGAGAGGTTGGAGGGGGTGGCGGCCGGGGTCACGCCGCCCCCTCCCCGTCCGCCGTTTGACTGCGCCGCTGCGTTCCCCCCACGTCTTCCCCTCTTTGCTCTCCCTACCCTTCAGTGCCGTCCCCTCCTGACTTTTTAGCATGAGGACAAGAGAATCACAGGCTGAGCTTGGTCCCCATGCCGGATACCTCCACTTACTTTCTTCTGCATTTCGATTTCTTCCATTTTATAGCTTTTCTCCAACATTCCATTTCCACCCAAAAGCTGATTAGCCAACCATTCATCATAGATTCCAATCTGTTCATCATCACTCACTCACTAACACACACATTAGGATAAAGAAATCCTATTCGTACTTGCACATAAATCCTATACGTACGAGCATGCTCCATCCTCCGTGGCGACGAACCCCGGTATGTGGAGTGGGGCGGTGTGATTTTTAGGGTTAGGGTTTGGGTTTGGTGGGCTTTGATAGTTGTTTGCCCGGTTGTTCTTTGCGCTTACCACCATGTCCACACTTTTGGGGCCAATCACGGCGATCTGTGGCTTTGATTTGGTTTTTCCGAGGGTTGGTAGTGCATGTGAAGAAGCCGAGTGTGTTTGGATGTGCCGTAGTGCGAGACGGCAAGGCTTTTTTATGTGTTTGGGGGGTTGGTGGAGCTGTCTGAGTTGGGTGTGTCTAGGTATGAAGTTTGTGGTGTAGTACGGTTGTGGGGCTAGGGCCCAAAGATGGGGTCCCCCCATAAGGTGTGCTCACTCGCTTCTCCTATGCTCTATGCCTTCTACCGATGCTGTCGTCCGTCTCACTTGTCTCAACTATCGGAGTGCTTGTCTCAATTATCGCGAAGCGACTATGTCCTGCCAGAGCATCCTCCCACGTCTGTGAGGTCGGTGGTTCGGTTTGGAGCCCATGGGGCCAGGCTGGTAGTTGGTTGGGGTTGGGGGTGATGGGGTGTGGGATTTGGGTATGGTTGGTCTGGAGTGTCCTACGATGTCGCTGGTGAAGTCTTCACAGCTCCTACTATCAGGCTATTGATCTTCCTCCAGCTTAGGCCACTGGCTCGTGACAGCATCGTCTCTTCCCTCGATTTGGGAGTACGAGTCGAGATAAGTCTGTGTGGTGAAAAATTGCCGAAGAGAGCTTGAGCGTGAGAGAGGCGAAGGTATCCTCTCCACGGCTCTCTCCTAGAGCGTGGTGTTTGGTGGGGTGAGCGAGATAGTTGTTTGGTGAGAAATCACCTGAGAAAGTGCTATCGTGTGAGAGGTGAAGGTATCCTCTTCACGGCTATCTCTTTGGTAGCGGTTGTAGGAGCTACTGACACATTTGTAGGATGAGTGGTGGGGATGGTGGGAGGGTGAGATCGCTGTGCATGTGCCGTGGGGTCAGTTTTCGATCTGCGGGGCTTGGGCCCAAAGATGGGGTCCCCCCAACGAGGTGAAGGCAGGGATCGGCGAGCGATAAAATTCTGCCAGACTTATCTCAGGTGGGTGTGCATGTGCCGTGGAGGCACTGTACGAAGCTAAACTGACGTATTTACAATTTTGCTGGACCGAGCTTGTTTGTCGGCCCACCATCCAGGGTTGTTGGAGGGATTTGTTGTTTGTACGCGTCATGTTGCTTCATGTATGTTTTATTTTCTGTCTGTAATTTGTACTTGGGCCCAGTACTTTGGGTTTGTTTCGTTAAGCTCTTATTAATGAAACAGGGTGGCCAGATTCCACCTTTTCCCTTAAAAAAAAACAATTGCAATGTACATGCATAACTAATATAAAGGATGTCTTTAATTCGATGTCGGACAACGTCGATTTAAAAAAAAAACGTGCATTGTACGTGTAAATTTCAAGTATTATTATAAGGAAACCTCGTAAACCCTAAACAATCCTAATGAATAAAAAATTATTGAAATATCCTAATATAGGTAGTATAAAATGGGAAGTTGAGATCGATGGACAATGCTTAACGGTTAACATTTTGGAACTTGAGATGTAGCGCCCCGAATTTTCAATAAAATATCTTAGAAATACGTGGCACAATTTCTAGTATCAACATCAATGTAATATTAAACACAGTCCAAAAACACAGATAATTTTTATTCCAAACTTTTTATTACAACAATCATTTACAATACAGCGGAATACAAAACACCTTGAATTACAAACTTTCTTTTTACAACATTTCTTTTACAAAATTTACACAAAAGCTCTATTACATCAATTTATCTCAAACATCCAAACCCCAAGCTCTAAGCAACAACAACATGTAAAACATGAGGCTAGAGATAATCCCTAACCCCCAAAACTAAAGGGGTCAACCATAAAGGTGTGAGTGACATAAAACAAACAACATAATTAGTCATAAAACACTAAGTCATCAACAACATGTATTAACAGCAAGAATAAATGAAATGAGAAATAACAAATAAGTAAAGCATGAAAACATCAAGGAATATAAGATAGTAAATAGTAATTCATGAAAATATCAAGTGATTCTAGACTAAGTATCAAGTGTAGGAAAAACAGGAAAACACAAGCATAAAACCAAGTCAAGAAAACACAAGCTCTATATGCTGACTCTCTAATGCATACTTGTCGGATTCTATGCAGTCCATAGTACATAGGTCCGGTGCAAGCCCTTAACGATCTCCACTTATAGGGATAACCCCTCGTTATGCAACTAACCCTACTACGGTGATGGAAAACAAGATCCAGAATACTCTGCGAATAGGCACCACAGTCCTCGACGCGCAAGCATCATCTAAGATAGCTCAAAAAACAACCGGAGAATCATCTCCCAACCCCGTGTACCCCACGAATAGGCTTGCCAGGCCCTCGACGTGCAGATACACCAGGTACATTCCGTGAATAGGCCTGCCGATCCTCGACATGCGAATGCACCCTGCATGCCCCGTGAATAGGCCAGCAGACCCTCGACACGCGAACACACAAATGTCATCTCGAGACAAAACAACAAACAGTCCTGGAACGCATCCGTTGGACTAACAAAACTATGAGCCTATACTTACATTTCCTAAGTTCCATCACATCCCCACTAGTGCCTGTCCTTAAGTTGATTATTATTAAACCACCGAAAATCCTCATATCTAGAGTTAGTGTATCCTGCCGGACTTAAATACTCAACAACAACCAAACCAAGACCCCCAGGTCTAACTCAACAAATCTCAACTGTCGGTACTAGGACTCCCACTCAACTCCTAGAGATCTCAACAAGACTAAAATTCACTAATCCATCGTCAAAATGATCAAAGGGGAAAACCTCTCCAATCAACAAACCCAAATCTTTTATAAACTTCCCGAATCCAAATCCAATAATAAAATATCTTGAAAACATATGTTCTATAGAAAGAATAATATCTAGAATAGTAAGTTATAGATCCAAAAAAACATTTAAAGAATCAACCATTTAAAGAACACCTGGAAAACTCAAGAAACATCAGTAACAGTCGACTGCAAATCAAAGTCGGTTGACTGTCCAGAGCGAAGATCCAATATTTTTAAGAAAATAATTCTAAGTGTTGACGATCGACTGTAAAAGACACCAGTCGACTGTCCAGAGCGAGAATCCAACACCTCGAGAAAATATCAAAACAGAGCAGAGACAGTCGACTGGAGAAATGGTTCAGTCGACTGTTCCGCATGAGATTTCAAGAAAAACGAGAAAACACAGCAGCCAGGTAGCGACGGTCGACAGTTGAAACATACCAGTCGACTGCCTCACCTACAAACTGCAATTTGGGTTGTGCATAATTCAACGGATACGGAGATTTACCTTACAAAAACGAAATCTATAAAAAGTATATTTCTGATATGATCAAATACAACTTATAGGATATACAAAGATCCATAAAAACCAATAAAAAACCACTTGAATTGATAAAATAACTTTTTGATGAACTTCTTCAAAATAAAAACAAGTGCGTGTGCATATATCAAAATTAGAGTTTTTAAGAGTAAATCATACATCAAAATAACTTTGTTTTATATTCCAAACATATCAATACCAAAATAAGTTGAGATATAGTCAAATCCTTCGAAACACATAAAACTCTATTTCTTCTAAAACAACAAAAATACTATATTCATGAAAACGTTCGTGCATGTTCGTACACCAAAGAAAACTTCACCAATCCATAAACTAAAATAAAAAAATATTCAAATATCAAACTTAGTATTTGAGTAAATCCAAATTCAAATTAAATCTTTCACAAAATCACAAATCCCCAATTTTAATCAAAAAAAATGTATCAATCCCCAATTTTAGTCATCACAACTCAAATCCTCAAGACATGGTCTTTTAATCCATTACTCATTCTCAAAATTTCTCAAACTCAAACTCAACTATTCTCAATAGTTGATTTATAAGCAAATTTATCATTTACATGGCCAAGTTGCATTCATCCAACTCACCAATAGTCCAAAAATCTCTTCTTTAATCAATTAATGCATAACATCCATCATACTCAATCAAATTAGCAATAAATCCAAAATAAATAGCCTACTCAAAATTTATATTAGGTTCTCCTACAATCCAAAATCATCCACATGTAAATTCTACTCACAAATAACTAGGGTTCTTCTCAAAGATCCAATTTTATCATCCATCCAACATACATTTTCATACCAAACCCTAGCATGCTTTCTAATAGATGAAACACCACATACCACATACATAAAACAAAACAACAAAATAATTTACATCACTCACCTCGATGGAGAGATCAAACGAATGTAATAAAGCAAGATGAAGAATCCTTCATTTGCAAAGAATCCAAGATCCCCTCTTTAAATCTCCAAGAAAATAAAAATAATAAATCGTGTGTTATGCAGCGAAAGACGGCTGCACTCCATCTTTTAAATAGGCGGAATTAGAAGAATTAGTGTTTTGAACACATTTGCAAAATAATCCGTTTAAAATATATCTTTACATAAATAGATCCCTATACTTGGAAACTTGATAAACCATTTTAATTGAGATTTAAAACACAAAAATAACCATCCTAAGTCATCCGGCACTGTTTGAAAAGTCCAGAAAACCAGTTTTGCACTTTCACCCCTCAAAATGACAATTTTGCAAAAAGATCCTTCTTTTTATAATATTTGCAAATAGATGCAATAAATATCAGAAAAATCTAGAAAAATTACAATTAATCCCAAATAATAAATAATTATTTTCCACAAAATAATTTTGCTTTTTGAACTTTTTAAGAAAATATTTGCACGTGTTTTGCACGTGTAAAAAGATAAATCTTCAGAAAATATTTATTAAATCTCCAAAAAATCATTTTAATTCATTTTCAAATCTCAAAAATAGTATTTAAAAATACGGGGTACTACATCACTCCCTCCTTAAAAGAGTTCTGTCCTCAGAACTACTGCTAATAGGGTCCAAACAAAAATAAACAAAGAAATTGAAATCTCGTAGATGAAAACATAGTCCAAGAAATATAATCATGCAAGAGAATACATTCCAACAAAAGAAATACAAACATACAGAAGAAACACCATCATGCAAAGAGTTCATAAAAACAACCTTTCGCTGCGCAACTCTGATAACTTGGCATCGGAAACCAGCTGCAACAACCTCTGAACTCCTGCATCCAACTCTGATCTTCCACAATCTGCTTCAACCTTCCGAGGATCAATGGCCACTCCCTCCTTAGAAAGGACATGACTAAGGAAAGCCACCTCAAGACCCTGCCTGGAAACACCTTAAGCTCCACACTTAAGACTAGCAAAAATTTGGGCGTCGCAAATGTATGCAAGAAATAGTATCAAATAAAACTTTTGTTTTTATTCTATTAATCCAAACAAATTTTATTACATGGAGAAAAATACTCAAATCTCCAATTTATTCTCAAACAAAGTTTTACTTAATACATAAATGAATGAATTCAAAATTCTTGCACACCCCGGATCACATCCCTGAGTTACCCGCATCCTCCTCAGTCAATACGAATACTCGCCCCTGCCTCTGAATCTTGCCTTCTCCTGCACCATCTTTCTTCAGCTGCGGACAGTTTGGTCGGATATGCCCTTCACGACCACAATAATAACAAACCTGCACCTTCTAAGGCTTGGTGCATGCTACCTGATAATGACCTGTCTCTCCAGAGTTGAAACAAGTCACATCTTGAACTGCGGGCGCCTTCTGCACTGGCCCACTGAACTTGCCCTGCTTCACTGGGAACTCCTTCCCACTCTGATCATCTGCTGGCCTCTTGTTCTTGCTCCAAGTCTCTTGCTTCTTCTGGAACTGATCCATGTCTTCCTCTGTCATAGCTGCTCTCCTGACCAGCTTGTCGAACCTCCTTATGCCCAAACGAATCATTCTTGACCTCAAGTTTGGCCTCAAGCCCTGCTCAAACTTCTTGGCCTTCTTAGCTTCATCAACAATTAGCTCCGGTACATACCTCGACAGCTGAGCAAACTTAGTCTCATATTCACGCACTGTCATGTTGCCCTGCTGCAGATTCAAGAATTCTATTGCCTTCCTCTCCTGAATATCCAAAGAAAAGAAATGCTCCCTGAACTCATCCAGAAAAGCCTCCCAAGTCGTCTGCTGGTTCCCCCAAAGTCATCTCACTACAAGACCAACAGTCTTTACCGGCATTTTTTTGCACATTTACCGGAGTTTATAAACGCCGCTGTAGATACCACCGGCATTTGATAAATTGCTGGTGCAAGTGTCGCTGAATCGTGCGTCACTGTAGCTTAGAGACATTCACCAGCGTTATTTACGGCCGCCGGTGTAGGTTAAAACTACACCGGCGGCCGTAAAAATGCCGGTGAATGTGTGGGTACCATTTTCGGCCATCACCTACACCGGTGTTTTTAAAATGCCGGTATAGACTGCCAAATTCTTGCTGAAAGCTACACCGGCGCTTGTAAAAATGCCGGTGTAGCTATTTTTTTTTTATAAAAAAAATTCAAAAATAAAAAATAAAAAATCAGCACTCTTATAATCAAAACCAAATGCAAGAGACCCATTAGATCATACACTAATCATTCTTAAAACAAACAATAGGAGCACTGCATATGAAGAATATAGTCATTCCAATAGGAGCACTGCATTAAGCTGGTTCTCAGTGCATAACAATTCAACAATATAGTCATTCGAATTTAGCAACAAAGAAGTACTGCATATCACAAAGAAGTACTGCATATCAGTGAGTGCCACTCACTGACTCAAAATTAGAGAAGCATAATCAGTGAGTGCCAACTCAGTAGGATTGTTCATAAATTTAGAGAAGCATAATCAGTGAGTGCCACTCACTGACTCAAAATTAGTCTGGTAAAGAGGTAAAGATTAATCAGTGAGTGCCACTCAGTATATCAAAAGTAGATTGCCAATCACTGACTCATAAATTAGTCAGCATATCAAAAGTAGTCCTACTGAGTGCATTTTGAAGTTGCATATGGAACTATATTGGGTTGGATCTATATTTATCATGCTTGAGTAATTTATGTCATAGTATTTGTGAGAACAAGTAAATATAAGATGAAGTCAGTGACTCAGTGCCATAGTATTTCAGTTCATACATCTCAAAATTTTCATCTTTGTTCTCCAAATTTCTCATATTATCCAAATTAGTCAGTATATAAGATGAAGTCAGTGAGTGCCACTCACTGACTCAAAATTCACTAGATTGTTCATAAATTTTGCAAAATGCACTCTAAAAAACCCCAAATTGTTAGGTAAAGATTAATCATTAAATGCTCAGATAGGATTTAATCATCACTAGTTACTCCTATAATTCATTTATTCAATGAATCATGAAACATAGTGTGCAACTTCAGAAGCATAATCCATCTCATCATCACTCATTCACTCGAAAATAATGATAAGAAACTCCATTTGTTCATTGTTTTTACTCAAGCATATTCAGTTATTCTCACAAATACTATGGCATAAATTACCCAAGCATGATAAATATAGATCCAAATCAATATAGATCCATATGCAAAATGCACTCAGTAGAATGATTCATAAAATAGAGAAGCACAATCAGTGAGTGCCACTTACTGACTCAAAATTAGTCAGGTAAAGAGGTAAAGATTAATCAGTGAGTGCCACTCAGTATATCAAAAGTAGATTGCCAATCACTGACTCATAAATTAGTCACTATATCAAAAGTAGTCCTACTGAGTGCATTTTGAAGTTGCATATGGAACTATATTGGGTTGGATCTATATTTATCATGCTTGAGTAATTTATGTCATAGTATTTGTGAGAACAAGTAAATATAAGATGAAGTCAGTGACTCAGTGCCATAGTATTTCAATTCATACATCTCAAAATTTTCATCTTTGTTCTCCAAATTTCTCATATTATCCAAATTAGTCAGTATATAAGATGAAGTCAGTGAGTGCCACTCACTGACCCAAAATTCACTAGATTGTTCATAAATTTTGCAAAATGCACTCTAAAAAACCCCCAAAATGTCAGATAAAGATTAATCATTAAATACTCATATAGGATTTAATCATCACTAGTTACTCCTATAATTCATTTATTCAATGAATCATGAAACATAGTGTGCAACTTCAGAAGCATAATCCATCTCATCATCACTCATTCACTCGAAAATAATGAGAAGGAACTCTATTTGTTCACTGTTTTTACTCAAGCATATTTAGTTGTTCTCCCAAATACTATGGCATAAATTACTCAAGCATGATAAATATAGATCCAAATCAATATAGATCCATATGCAAAATGCACTCAGTAGGATTGTTCATAAAATAGAGAAGCACAATCAGTGAGTGCCACTTACTGACTCAAAATTAGTCAGGTAAAGAGGTAAAGATTAATCAGTGAGTGCCACTCAGTATATCAAAAGTAGATTGCCAAACACTGACTCATAAATTAGTCAGTATATCAAAAGTAGTCCTACTGAGTGCATTTTGAAGTTGCATATGGAACTATATTGGGTTGGATCTATATTTATCATGCTTGAGTAATTTATGTCATAGTATTTGTGAGAACAAGTAAATATAAGATGAAGTTAGTGACTCAGTGCCATTGTATTTCAGTTCATACATCTCAAAATTTTCATCTTTGTTCTCCAAATTTCTCACAGATAAGAAGACAATACTCCTGATCCCAAACCAACAATACTGGTGAAACTAAAAGTCCTCCAGTGTTCAATTCTGTTTTATTAACCATGATTAGCTTACAGATTTGAACAATCAAGAAACTGAGGACAAAGCAACATATATGCTTTGAAGCAAAGAACCCAAATATATATGCTTTGAAGATTACCTTCGATGCTATAGCGGGGGGGAGGGGGGAGCGGCTAAGAGAGCTGCCGCTTCAGCGAGAACGGGAAGATGAGCCAGAACCGCCGGCCTTGACCGGTTTCCCTCATGGCGAGAGAAGAAACCCTAACCCTACGATGAAGGAGAAGGTAAAACCCTATAAGTTAAAATGATTTAACTGTATATGAAATTGACCAAATCCTCCAAACCACCTCATTGTCATCAACTACCTTCTTCATCATCACATCCTTCATCAACAAAGCCTCTTAAATCTATATCTAATACACATAAGTCAATATATAAGATGAAGCATATAAATCATGAACTTTAAGCTAAGTAAAGAGAGATTAAGTACAGTCCAAATCCCTTCTCAATCGTAAGTGAGGAGAGGAGTATAAGTTATCAGGTAATCGTAAGTGAGCCCAATATATAGAAACTTATTGAAGCCCAAGTACAGTCCAAATAACCTTTCAGATGGTGAATGAGGCAATATATAGAAACTTATAAAACTTCATTACCCAAACATCAGTTTATAAGACCAAATATATATTTACCCAAACATCAAGATCTCAGTTTATAATAACACTAGGTTTGCCCGTTGACACGTGCCTACGGCACGTCTTCGGAACGGTGCATCTTGTTTGATCATATAAAATAGTTTTGGCGATCTAACAAATTAATTGAAGTAGTAAACATAGAACAAAAAACATATTATATATTTTTTTTGAATTATTTTTAAAGTTTTTAATTTTTTAATTTTTTTAATTTTTTAATATTTAAAAATTTTCAAAAATTTTATTTTCTTATTTTTTTTAAAGGAAGAGGGAGGGAGAGAGAGAGAGCAAAAAATTAAATAAATATAGAAGTTGTTTTGGGTGTGAGATTTGAATTTGAGTTTTGGGAGAAACTTTTGGTGGGAAAATATGTTTTGTAAGGTTAGATCTGGGCCTTTGATTTTTGGAGGGATTGAAGGAGAGCCACTTGATAGCTTTCTTTGTGTTTTATTATATAGATGTCAACAAAGAAGGCAATGATCTCAGTTTATAAGAACCCAAGCAACAAAGAAGTTTCATAGTATGATCCTTGAGTTTGAACCCATTCAACCAAAAAAGCCAGTAAGTATCCTCTTCACCAAGTAATCATAAATGTACACATCCAACCTGTTCCAAAACCCATTCAACCAAAAACACATCAAAAGGATTGCCTTTTTTCCCTTTCCAACTTAAACAACCTCATCCCATTCAAAGAAACCCATCAAAAATATCACTTTTTCTCATTTAGGCTCAAACAACTTCATCTAAAAACCATACTAACCCCTAAAAAGCTACAAACAACAAAAGCATGACTAGAATCAATTTCGGTTAGTACGATAAATCAAGAACCGATCAAAACCCTAACCCTAACCCTAATCAAGAACCGATCATTAATTAATCTATTCTCATATTCTCAAATTCATACTAGAATAAACTTTAGGGTTTGAAATTCCTTACTTGAGTTGATTGGGGGAGGGGGGACGGCAGTTTTTGAGAGGGAGAGAGAGATTGAGAGAAGGGGGACGGCGGGGGGCCGCGATGGAGGACGGGGGGCGGGCGAAGGGGGCAGATGCGGCGATGGGGGAAGGGGCGACGGCGGGGGAGGGGGAAAACGACGACGGCAGGAGAGGGGGACGTCGATGGGGAAAGAAGAGAAATGAAAATTTTGGGAAAAATATACGTATAGGGTTTGGGGAAATTGGGAAAAGCGGGAGAGCGGCGAGAGAGCAAAAAAATTGGGTTTTTTTTTTTTTTTTTGCGATCGAATGAGAAAATGGTAGAGGGGAAATTTATTCCAAGACTCTATACCGGAATTTTAACTAAAAACACCGGTGAATGGGAGAAGATTTTTTTTATCTGTATACTTTCACCGGCGTGTTTATTAAAACGCCGGAATATAGCCTTCACCGGCATTTTAATAGAAAACGCCGGTGAATATCATAATTTCCCGGCATTTTATAGAGGCCGCCGGTGTATAACCATCCTGTTTGACGCCCCATTCCTGGTCTCTTCCTACCCCGGCGTTTCTGGTAAAACGTCGGGGAATATACGCCGGTAAATCCATCATGTGTTGTAGTGTCTTCACTGATTGCCACCAAACGCCAGCGTCCTTTTCCAACTACATAGTGGCCAACTTCACCTTGTTGGTTGCCGGACTTTTCAAGACCTCGAAGATTGTCTCCATTCGTCTAATCCAATCATCAGCCTTATTTGGATCAGACTACCCCTTAAACACTGGCGGCCTCATCCTCTTGAAGGACTCAATCTGCTTGATAGGATCAGCATTAACAAACACTGGTCCAACCTCATGATTCTGATTCTGGTTCTGAGTCTGTACCAAATTAGCTGCCATTAGTGCATGCAAGGTCTGATACACCCTGGCAAATTCGGCCTCGAGATCAACTCCCGTTCCTTGAGAACTTCCAGCTCCATCACCATTGTTACCACCATTCCTGGTTCTGGGTCCTGTCATTCTACTGAATACTGCAAAATGAGGGTAAAGTTAGAACATCACAACACAATTCACCTTCACATCAATACCCTATGGCAAAACCTCAACCATACCCCAAACCAAACATCATGTTCTAACCCTATGTGATACTCACACTCTAATGTCCATGCCTATGTACTAACGCTCTAGTGTCTACACCTAGGTTGGTTTTTCATACTATGTCTATTATTACTGTTGATGTATGCTGTGATACCAAAATCTGTAGCACTCCGAATTTCTAATAAAATATGTTAGAAATACGTGGCACAATTCCCAACATCAACTTTAATATAATATTAAACACAGTCTAAAAACACAGATAATTTTTATTACAACAATCATTTACAACACAGCGGAATACAAAACACCTTGAATTACAAACTTTCATTTTACAACATTCCTTTTAGAAAATTTACACAAAAGCTCTATTACATCAATTTATCTCAAGCATCCAAACCCCAAGCTCTAAGCAACAACAACCTGTAAAACATGAGGCTAAAGATAATCTCCAACCTCCAAAACTAAAGGGGTCAGCCATAAAGGTGTGAGTGACATAAAACAAACAACATAATTAGTCATAAAATACTGAGTCATCAAAAATATGTATTAACAGCAAGAATAAATGAAATGAGAAATAACAAATAAGTAAAGCATGAAAATATCAAGAAATATAAGATAGTAAATAGTAATTCATGAAAACGTCAAGTGATTCTAGACCGAGTGTCAAGTGTAGGAAAAACAGGAAAACACAAGCATAAAACCAAGTCAAGAAAACACAAGCTCTATATGCTGACTCTCTAATGCATACTTGTCGGATTCTATGCATTCCATAGTACATAGGTCCGGTGCAAGTCCTTAACGATCTCCACTTATAGAGATAACCCTTCGTTATGCAACTAATCCTAGTATGGTGATGGAAAACAAGATCCAGAATACTCCGCGAATAGGCACCACAGCTCTCGACGCGCAAGCATCATGTAAGATAGCTCAAAAAAAAACCGGAGAATCATCTCCCCACCCCGTGTACCCTACGAATAGGCTTGCAAGGTTCTCGACGTGCAGATACACCAGGTAAATTTCGTGAATAGGCCTGCCGATCCTCGACACGCGAAAGCTCCCTGCATACCTCGTAAATAGGCTTGCAGATCCTCGACACGCGAACACACAAATGTCCTCTCGAGACAAAACAACAAACAGTCCAGGAACGCATCCGTTGGACTAACAAATCCATGAGCCTATACTAACGTTTTCCAAGTTCTATCACATCCCCACTAGTGCCTGTCCTTAAGTTGATTATTATTAAACCACCAAAAATCCTCATCTCTAGAGTTAGTGTATCCTGCCGGACTTAAATACTCAATAACAACCAAACCAAGACTCTCCAGGTCTAACTCAACAAATCTCAACTGTCGGTACTAGGACTCCCACTCAACTCCTAGAGATCTTAACAAGACCAAAATTCACTAATCCATCGTCAAAATGATCGAAGGGAAAAACCTCTCCAATCAACAAAACCCAAATATTTTATAAAATTCCTGAATCCAAATCCAATAATAAAATATCTTGAAAACATATGTTCTATAGAAAGAATAATATCTAGAATAGTAAGTTATAGATCCAAAAAAATATTTAAAGAATCAACCATTTAAAGAACACCTGGAAAACTCAAGAAACATCAGTAACAGTCGACTGCAAACCAGAGTCGGTCGACTGTCCAGAGCGAAGATCCAACATTTTCAAGAAAATAATTCTAAGTGTTGACGGTCGACTGTAAAAGACACCAGTCGACTGTCCAGAGCGAGAATCCAACTACTCGAGAAAATATCAAAACAGAGCAGAGACAGTCCTCTGGAGAAATTGTTCAGTCGACTGTTCCGTACGAGATTTCAAGAAAAACGAGAAAACACAGCAGCCAGGTAGCGACGGTCGACTGTCGAAACATACCAGTCGACTGCCTCACCTACAAACTGCAATTTGGGTTGTGCATAATTCAACCGATACAAAGATTTACCTTACAAAAACGAAATCTATAAGAAGTATATTTCTGATATGATCAAATACAACTTATAGGATATACAAGGATCCATAAAAATCAATCAAAAACCGCTTGAATTGATAAAATAACTTTTTGATGAACTTCTTCAAAATAAAAACAGGAACGTGTGCATATATCAAAATTAGAGTTTTTAAGAGTAAATCATACATCAAAATAACTTTGTTTCATATTCCAAATATATCAATACCAAAATAAGTTGAGATATAGTCAAATCCTTCGAAACACATAAAACTCTATTTCTTCTAAAACAACAAAAATACTATATTCATGAAAACGTTCGTGCATGTTCGTACACCAAAGAAAACTTCACCAATCCATAAACTAAAATAACAAAATATTCAAATATCAAACTTAGTATTTGAGTAAATCCAAATTCAAATGAAATCTTTCACAAAATCACAAATCTCCAAATTTAATCAAAAAAATGTACCAATCCCCAATTTTAGTCATCACAACTCAAATCCTCAAGACATGGTCTTTTAATCCATTACTCATTCTCAAAATTTCTCAAACTCAAACTCAACTATTCTCAATAGTTGATTTATAAGCAAATTTATCATTTACATGGCCAAGTTGCATTCATCCAACTCACCAATAGTCCAAAAATCTTTTCTTTAATCAATTAATGCATAACATCCATCATACTCAATCAAATCAGCAATAAAACCAAAATAAATAGCCTACTTAAAATTTATATTAGGTTCTCCTACAATCCAAAATCATCCACATGTAAATTCTACTCACAAATAACTAGGGTTCTTCTCAAAGATCCAATTTTATCATCCATCCAACATACATTTTCATACCAAACCCTAGCATGCTTTCTAATAGATGAAACACCACATACCACATACATAAAACAAAACAACAAAATAATTTACATCACTCACCTCGATGGAGAGATCAAACGAATGTAACAAAGCAAGATGAAGAATCCCTCCTTTGCAAAGAATCCAAGATTCCCTCTTTAAATCTCCAAGAAAATAAAAATAATAAACCTTGTATTGTGCAGTGAAAGACAGTTGCACTCCATCTTTTAAATAGGCCGGAATTAGAAGAATTAGGGTTTTGAACACATTTGCAAAATAATCCTTTTAAAATATATCTTTACATAAATAGATTCTTATACTTGGAAACTTGATAAACCAATTTAATTGAGATTTAAAACACAAAAATAACCATCCTATGTCAGCCGGCACTGTTTGAAAAGTCCAGAAAAATAGTTTTGCACTTTCACCCCTCAAATTGACAATTTTGCAAAAAGATCATTCTTTTTGTAATATTTTCAAATAGATCCAATAAATATCAGAAAAATCTAGAAAAATTACAATTAATTCCAAATAATAAATAATGATTTTTCACTAAATAATTTTTCCTTTTTAACTTTTCAAGAAAATATTTGCACGTGTTTTGCATGTGTAAAAAGATAAATCTTCAGAAAATATTTATTAAATCTCCAAAAAATCATTTTAATTCATTTTCAGATCTCAAAAATAGTATTTAAAAATACGGGGTACTACATGAGATGGGGCGAATAATTGACACAAATGACTCTACGACTAAGAGAACGCCCATTTTACAAAATATTTTGGATAGTAAGAAGTTAATGGAAATATTGATTACACTACTAAAGATATGGGAATTAAGGGCGAATATAGGCCGGCACTTTGGAACAGCGCCAGCGGGTTAGCCCACATTTCCTGGCGTTTGTTTAAAAATGCCGGGCTTGGTGACCAATTTTTATGGCCAGCCCATTTCCCCCAATTCCCTTTCTCTCTTTCGCTCTGCGCGCCTTCTTTTTCGCTTCCCCCCTTTTTGTTCGCGCCGAATCCCCCAAAACCCTAGCTATTTCCCCCCTTTCCCTCGTCGCCCTCGTCGCCCTCAATCTCTCCGAAACCCACTATTTGATCCCTTTCCGAAACCCTCTATTTTATCATGTTCCAAATATGATGCCCTAAAAATCCACTTTCCAACGCAATCATCACCATCTAGGGTTTCGAAATTGACTCCACAATTCCATCCAATTCCCTTAGCTTCAGATCATGAATCTATAATACTCGAATTAGGGTTTATTCTCATGGGTAACAGTTCGCCCGTCGCACCACCAAAGGCACCCAAATCATCCAATCCATCTCAGGTGAGTTAGGGTTTTTTCTCCATCTTAAAATGTTCAATTTCGATTTTGAATGAAAAAGTTTGGATCTTTTTAGTGTTTTCTTCATCTTAAAATGCTCAATTTCTAATTTTGAATGAAAAAGGTTGGATCTTTATTTAGGACCAACCCCCAGCCTCCAGCTCAACACATGCAGCTACAGCATACCCAGAATGGGCCAGCTTTCAGGTAATTGGTGCCATTATTATAATGAATTTTAACAATTTTTTGTGGGTTTTTTAAATAGGGAAATTGATGATTCTATGAAACCAAAATTTGGATTGTAGGTGTATTCGCCAGTTCCCCATGGGTTCTTTCCTTCGCCTGTTGGGTCGAGCCCCCAAGCGCATCCTCACATGTAGGGACCTCAGGTGATTATTCTGTTAGTATGAATTGTTTATTATTCTTTAGATGTGATTGTGTTAGGAGAAATTGGTTTCAATTGAGAGAACTAGTTGAGATGGTTTGGGCTGAGATGGGTTGGGTGTGTGCAAAGAGTGATCGGAATTTAGTGAGTGAATGAAAGAGTATGGGTATAAATTAGATGAGAAGAAGCACATATTTTGCTGCCCA
Organism: Hemerocallis citrina; assembly: GCA_017893485.1. Lineage (NCBI taxonomy): Eukaryota > Viridiplantae > Streptophyta > Magnoliopsida > Asparagales > Asphodelaceae > Hemerocallis > Hemerocallis citrina. The sequence goes on from CM030362.1 coordinate 119,580,297, forward strand.
CAATGATTTGGAATAAATGTTTTGTTGTTTTTTGTTGTTGTTGTTGACTTATAATTCAACCTTCATTTGAAATAAAACAAATAAAAATAATTTTTTTCAAGGACTTGTTATTGATAGAAGCCAAAGCGTAGAGCTTTTTTGATTTTGGGAAGTATCGATGGTAGTATAGTGGCCACCTTCATGAATACTGAAGTTGATGTTGAAAAGGGGCAGCGAATTTTTTTTAGCAAAGAGACTAGTGGGCATTCATGAATTATCCTTATTATTATTATTTTGTTCTTCCAGCACATGATGCCTTATGGGACACCACCGCCCTATGTCATGTATCCTCCTAGAGGGATATATGCTCATCCATCTGTTCCATCGGTAATATGCTTATTTCAAACTTCCTTTTTTCTCAGCGTGTTTTGCAACTTAGAATGCCACTAACAAATTGCTCTATCCTTTTAACATTTGACTATGGTTCACTCCCATTTAGTCCTTATGCTATGCCTTCTACAAATGTTGAGGTCTCTGTGAGTGACTTGCTTAGACACAGTATTGAATGATTTATGTAATATAACATGTTGTGCATAAAGTTAGTTAAATATGAGATAAACACCTGTTTATGATAGGTTGCACCGCCTGGTGGTGTGGAAGTGGATGGTAAGTCACCTGATGGGAAGGAAAGAAGTCCCCTTAAGAGCTCAAAAGGAAGCTTGGGGAGTTTGAATATGATTACAGGAAAGAACAACAATGACGCTGGAAAAACAACCGGTGCATCAGCCAATGGAGGCTTTTCGCAAAGGTGCATGCACGAAGAATTTCATGGTTGTTCCGTACTTGTATTGTTAATTTTATTTTGAAGTAAAGCTTTTTTTCTTTTTTTTTGGCAGTGGTGAAAGTGGAAGTGAAGCTTCAAGTGAAGGAAGTGATGCCAATTCACAAAATGTAAGAACTAGTTTACTTGATTCAGTTGCTGTTTTGCATGGTAGTTTAGAGTTATCTGAAATTTAAGAGCTCTAGCACAAAATATTCATTGATTATGCTTGGAGAAAAAAATGTTTTAGGATTTTTTTAAACACAAACAAATCTATGGTGGAGCTGTACCTGTGTCAAACACTTATCTGATTTCGAAACTTCATGGACACTCCCTGGGCCTGTGCCCGACACTTGAGATATATGTCTTGAAGTTTTATAATTTATCTTTATGTGTGGGGACACTTCTTGGTTACTTCGTGAGCACATTGTCAATAATTTTGAAACACTTCTTCACACATTTTATATTAGGGAACTATTATTACTTTTGTATAGACTTTGAAGCTTATCAAATTTGGTGATTCTACATGTACTAATAGTCCATTATACTACTTTTTTCTTTGTATGCTTTATGGATGTCATATTTTGATTATGTAGGTCATAGTTATATTGCTTGAATATGTCATTTGGACTAAATGTATGCACAGTGTGATGTATAATGTTACGGTGTACAATGTTATGGCGATGTCCTCGAGACTTAGTTTTTATTAGAAATTTTCTGTGACCTGCAGATTTACTTGTTTTATGTTCTTTACCCGTGTCTTGATATCAATGTTTTCTAAATATTGATGTATCCACTATTCTTTTAGCATTTCATTGAAGTATTTGGAACATGATAATCCAAATTTAAGTTTAGATTATTTGTTTGCATATTTATAAGTAAATGTTGGTTGTATTTCTGTTACAATTCCATCTCAATCCGTGACTCGATGTAGTGATTATTTATACTGGAAGCTGCAAGTCTGTAGTCCATATGAATTATGAAGCTGCAAGAGAATCTCTGCGATCAATTATGATGCTGAAAGGGAGACCAATTTGAGAGATGGATCAGAGAATTATGAACTGAGATCTTTTGATGGGGATGTATATACTTGCATGAATTCCTGAACAATTCTATCTTCCCTGACGGTTTGTAAAAGATTACTAGTATTAATAATTTATAGTTGCATGTTTCTTTAGTCTTCTTCCTTTATATATATATATACACACACAGTGTGCAGATTAGAATCTTTGGATTAGAGTTGGATTAGAGATGCATATAATGGACTTATGGAGAGCTCCATTAATAGTGTGTCTTTCTTTGAGCTTGTTTGTCAGCATTATTGAGGCAATCAATAGAACTGACACTACAAACAATTCTATTATATACTAGACTTATGTATACATTAACCAAGTATATATATTATTCCTGAACAATTCTATTAGTATATATAATAGACTTATGTATACATTAACCAAGTATATATATACTTGCATGAATTCCTGAACAATTATATTAGTATTCTTTTGTTTAATTTCTTATTAATTCACAGATTGTTTAAAGTTTTGCAATTGATAAAAGAAAGTATTTTAAAAATAAAAATCATCAGTGAACTAACTAATATAGTCTGCTATTAGCTAGCTTGGTTAATGTATTCCTGAACTAATATAAGTTTGATACTTTGTTTAGAATACTTCTATTAGCTAGCTTGGTTAATGTATACATCAAAATTGAATATGACTTTGACACTCTTATCTTTATTGAGACTTTGTAGATGAGTGATGCCTACATACGGAGAATTATTCTTTGTTGCATTGTTGTTAAATAAAAACATGTGGCTAGCTAATTACAAGCTGGTCCTGTAAACTGCAATTTGCACAACAAGATTAGCATGTCTCTTTCTATTTTGTATCTAAACTAACTGCATTTTGACAAATTTGATATTAACCTGGTTAGTAGAAATTAAGTATGTTGACATAATTTGATATATGCTTTTCATGAGCCGAGTTAAACTATACATGCAACATAGTTTTTATGACTGTTTATTTCTTTTAGTTTCAGTATTTTTTAATTTCAGAGAATGATGGCCTTAGAGAGCGAGCTACTGCTGCAATCTGAGGATGATGGTCTTAGAGAGCGAGCTACCAGCAAACTGATCACTTTGGATAGGTTTTTTTTCTTTTCATATTATGTTTTCCATACTAGGTTGGTCTAATAGTGAGCAAGCTACCAGCAAAGTGATCACTTTTGGATAGTTTTTTTTTGTCATGTTATGTTTTCCATACTAGACCTTTGTCGAAGATTGTCATGTGTAATTACCTTCAAATGTGACTGCATAACATTTTCAATGAATTATAAATGTTAATTAAAATTTGTTTGGCCTTTTATTATTTTGAGCAAATAAATTGTTTATGAAATATATATGCTGTACATTATCATAAATTGATATCAAATTGTGATATATCTGCATGTCTGATTGTTTATAGTATTTTTTTGGCTCGTAAATATTAACATTTCCTGATTTCGAATCTCCCCCCTAATTGGGATATATCTGCATTTCCTGATTTCGAATCGCCCCCTATAAAAAAACAAAAAAAACAAAAAAAAACCAAAAAAAAAAAAAAAAAAAAGATACCCCGGCATTTGCCAAACGCCGGGGTTTATTTAATTTTTTTTAAAATAAAAAAAATAAAACGCCGGGGTAATTAACATTACCGCTGGGCTTTGTAAACTCAAGGGCGGCGTTTGACGAATGCCGGGGTACCGCCGGATATACCCCGGCGGCTGAAAAACCGGCGCTTGCGACGGCATTTTGCCGTCCGACAGGTTGGTTTACCCCGGCGTTTATAAACGCCGGAAAATGTCAAATAAAGCACCGGGAAAACCCTTCTTGTTTGTAGTGTTAAGGTGAAATTAGGTGCTTAGAGCATCTGTAGTCGTTGGCCATTTTGCCAAAATTTTTAAATTTTGGCAAAATGGCCGCGGTAGTCATTGGCCAAATACCCAAAAATTGGGTTTCGTTGCTACAGTAGCGAGCTATATTTGGCAGACGAAATGGCAATTGCCAAAACATAGCTCACGAAAGATAATGTCCGAGAGATTTTTTTCACGCGTACTCATCGGACGAGGGATTATTTCCCGTCTCTTAATTTATTTTTATTATTATTTTTTGAACGGTCGGACGGGAAATGATTTTCCGTCCGTTCCATTTGAAAATTGCCAACAAACCACAAATGAAACTTAATCCCTCGTCCTACACATCAGGGGAGCTTTTGAAATTTTTTTGTGTTCAAATGTCACTATCGCCCAATCATTTCCCAATCATTTCCCATTTTAAAAATATTTTTTAGGTTTTTTATTTTATTTTAACATCGGACGGAAAATTATCATCCGATCTTCCTATTTGGATTTCGTAAAAGCCAAATTTTGGCTAACAACGACTACCGTCTTTTTTTTTATTTCTATTTGTCAAATACCTAAAATTTGGGTGTCAACGAATTTAGATGCTTATTAGGGTAGACTTTCCCACCAGTTAAACTCCAAAATTTTAGGGTTTCCAACTTCAAATCAAAATCAATCATTCATCAAAGATCACGTGAATACCCGCCAACCAATAATGGTCCGGCCACGTAGGTCAAAAAATCCATGTAGCCAATTAAAGGGTGACCTCAGCAGATAAGCCTTCCTTTCCAAAATGATGGGCATGGGTACGTGATTTTTTAGGATAATGGGATTAGACATGCATTGCACATTTTGCATGGAGAGGGGGACAGCTAGTTGTGGGTTTTCAGAAATGCCCTTGGTTTTTCGATGATTAATCCTTTGTAAGGACCACTAGATATTCACTTTTTCCCCCTTTTTTCTTTTCTAAATAATGTAAAAAATTGTTTAATCTTACTTGATTTACTTTTGTCCTAATTAAAAAGTGAAAATGAAATTTACATTTTATCTATGACGACTCTCTTTAAATATCAACTGTTGCATAAAAACTGGGGCTCGAATTTACTTGTACATGATAAGTAATATAAATAGAGTAATGTAGGATATTTCAACAATTCTTTATAGGTTGGTTGGTTAGGATCCTTGGTTCTTACATGGAAGACCCAGGTTTAAGTCATAGCAACAATTTTTTTTAACTTTTATTTGAAATTTTAATTTCTTTTGTTCGAGTCCCAGCTGAAATATGATTTAGATTTTACTTTGATTTGAAATTTTAATTTCTTTTAAAATTACAAAAATAAAAAATTATTTGACACCAATGGGAGTTGATCCCATGAACTTCTAATTTGAAGTCAAACACACTAATCTACGCACACAATGTGAAGTTGCATTTCATTTACATTTGATGAATAATATCCTGGCAACCCCAAATGATTTGTCACAAGTTTTACATAGAAAAAATCTCAAAGTTGGCATTGGTATTACCCACTACAACCGCGATAGTAGAGAGTATTTTCTGCTATGAAAATTATCAAAACTTCATTATGCAACCGATTGGAAGATGAGATGATGATTGTTTAGTGCCATATATTGAAAGAGACATATTAGACATCACTGACAATGAAGATATCAGCCAATATTTTCATAATATGAAGTTTTCAAGGGTTTTATTGCCAAACAAAATGACTATTTACTAATTGTAATAGTTTATGACATTTGGTATTAATATATGATGTTTGAGGAATAAAAATATATATATTATAATTTATTATTTTTTAATAGTAAGCGTCGCACCCCCTGGGTGAAAATCCTGGCTACGCCACTGCATAAAAGTCACCGCCATGCCTTTTACCGACACCGTCGTCCGCCTCCTTCAGTGCTGCCGGAACGGTTCCTTCGCTGCCACCACCATGTCCACGCTCTCGGGGCCGATTACGATGATCTGCAACCATGATTTGGACCTCCAGGATTGGTTTAGTCGACGAAGTAGTCGGAGTTTGTGATGATGGCAGCGCTAAAGATAGTGACTGGAGCTTGTACCCTGTTCTATTGGGGTATTATCTAAAGGGGCGGGGGCTGCATCCGGGATGCTTCACCTGATGACCACAGTCGACGGGACACCACCACCACTGCGCCCTCATAATGGAAGCTGATGCCCAGTGCCATCGCCCTTTATGGCGAGAGGAGAAGGTGATACTTCATTCAGCTGGATCTTGTATTAGTTTTCTGATTGAGAGGGAGAATGAGAGTGTGAGTGAGTGAAGATGTTGCTCCTCACTACTCTATATTGGTGGTGGTCTATATTTATGAGAAATCACCGGAGATAGCAAGGGCGTGAGAGAGGCGAATGTATCCTCTTCACGGCTCCACTACAACCGACGATAGAATCACCGGCGTTTTTTAATAAATACACCGGTGTTTATAAACGCCGGTGAATATCCTACCGGCGTGTCAAACAACGCCGCACCAAACGCCGGTGTTGTGCATGCCAGGCAATCATGGGCAGGATTCCCCTGCATTGTAAAAGTGTCGGTGTATATTAGTTTTAATTTTCTAAAAAAAAATCGGGCATTTCTAAAATGCCGGGGTATATATATTTTTAAAAATGTAATTCTTTTTACAATTTGGAATAATTAATTTTTAAAAATATACATCGACATTTCGTAAAATGCCGGGGTACTTTTTATAAAAAAAATATGTGCAGTTTTTTCAATATAAAATATGTATTTTTTTTTACGACAGAAAAAACTGTACAAATTTTCAATAATGCACAATAAAATAATAAAAAATTTAACCGACAAAATTCATTTTATTTTCTACTGATTAACATACACAACTTAAGAAGTTTAAAGTTCTGCATTCTAAAATTCATTATCCAGTTTTTCACTCACACAAGTATCAAGTTACATATAGCCCTGTTTACATCAAAAAAGTTCTAACAAGTTTGATCATACAAAATAATTTCACCACCAAAAAAGACAAAAAAAGACTTGCAATTAGTAGATTTTCTTAATGGGTATGCCTCCTTATGTCGCTGTTGCTTTCATCATGCTCGCTTTGGTTCTTTGGATTTGCCCGACTTAAATTAGTTGGAACTCTATTCTGAAACTGTGTAAGTCACATTGTACAAAAAGTTTAGGTAAAAATTTGCAGGAATAAAGAGCAAGTAGCTAAGTCTAATAAAGCAAGCACATCCAAATGGAAGAACAGTAAATGTATGACATGCTAACGATCCCTAATCCTCCAACCCTGCTCACTTATTTTTCTCATGCACGTTCTTACATAAAATTTTGTTGGTGAAGTAGCTTCATATATTATAAAATGTCGCTCACCTTTCTTCTCTTTAATTGAACTTCTGTGGATATAGCTTTTAGTGTGTCCACTCTACACTCAGTATAGCGATACCACACTCTGCTTTTTTGCACCAATTGCAATTGATAAGGTCTACAAATTGCCTCCTTTATACTATTATTGTTATTTTTTATAATTTCTTCTAATACTATGATACTGGTATATTTTACAAGTCATATTGGATTAAAAACTTGTTGTGCAACTTCAGTCTGGTTGTGTCGCTAAAACCCTCTATTAGCCTCTATACCCTACAATCTTTCTTTCTTAGTTAAATATAATTTTTTACTTCAAGCTTTTGATTCTAGTTTAATAAAATGCAAGTTTAATAGAAGATCTTATATGACTTAGCTAGTTAGCACTCTACTGATCTTATCAATGTCCTCTTATCTATATTAAAAAAAAGTTGTTTGATTGTGTTCCCTAGCTTCACAAGCTTTGTGTTTGATTAGAAAAATCAACTTAACTGAAGGTATATGTGAGATGACAACATCATGAAGATTGAATAAAAACTGACATATGATGTGCAAAGTAATTACTAGGTCATCACATATAATAAGGAGAAGTCTGAATGCAACAGACAAATACGGAGAAACACTAATGTTCAATTCAACCTCTACAATGAAGGGAATGTCGAGGAAACTGGAATAATACAAACCATTTCAACTCAAACAGCATGCTCATAAATAATGTGGCAAAAAAATCATGTTCAACCTTCATACTAGACACACTCAAGTAGCCTTATTAAATTCAACTAAAAATCTCTATTTAGTTTCATTGTATACTACTAAACTAACAAATTTGGCCACTAAAAATCTCTATTTAGTTTCATCGTATATTTACCTAACACTTAACTAGTTTTGATATTTAAAATCAAGTTTCATGCAGATTCATTATATATCTTACACTTCTTATATCATCGATGTTTCATTGATATTTAAACTATTCAAGTGTTTATTCTAAGTTACAATTTCTAACCTGTGTCGGAATGGCTGGTTTGGGATTTTGTTGCCTCACCAAAGCTGCAACTACCTCTTGAAGTTGTGACAAACCTGAACTTAGAGAGTGTATCTCTTCATCTCTCGGATCCTCAGCACTAGACGCACCTTGAAGACTTGTGTGGGCTTTGGGCCTAAACCCATTCCACGCACACGGCCAGGGCGCTCTGGGCCTCTTGTTTCGATCAAAGCATGCCGCTGAAGTGATAATGCGTCAAAGTCAGATGTGGTACAGTCGGAGGCCATTGTAGAAGACAGTTCGGCATACTTGACTCTGGCAGTGCTCTGTTAAAATACAAATTGGCATAAAATTATATAAGTTATTTACTTCAAAGCTACTTAACAAATCAAAGAACGCATACATCATGAAGAAAAATTACCGATATCATCGCAGTTGTTGTGGAAACAAATTGGCCATCTGATTTCTTGTGGGTAGCGTCAAAAAATCTAGATCGCCGAACTTGTCTGCACCGTGTTCCTCAACCTTTATATTAATAAATCACAGCTATAAGGAACATTATAATCTTTGTATATTCATTAGTGGAAAAAAAACACTTAACACATACCAATCAAACTACAGCGAAGTTGCTAGTTCCAGCAGTGTGCAATACCTCATGTTTTCCCCGACTTGCCGAACCAATTTTAGACATTTTCTGCACATTTTAGATAATTACAACTCAATCAAAATTAGTTTAAAAAATCAAATGAAATAATTGTAATATTAAGATGAATACCTTTTCCTCTGGAGAACTCCAAAAATGAACAAGGTAGTGCCAATCGGAAGGATTAACATTAGGGGGGACAACCCTTGCATTCTCGGCTGTGGACTTATTTTCATCGAAAAATACCGCTTTCAGTTCACATTTCCAGTCTATCCACTTCTTTCCCATAAACTTATTCAACCATTTCTTATCAAGATTGTCGGGGTATTGAAATTTTTGTTGTATAATATGTTTGATTAGCAAATATATAGGATTGGGAACAAGTAATATAGGCAAAACATATAGATGTTAATTTTAACAAGTGACATAAGTTCCACATAGTTTTAAATGACTTATATAATATATGGCTATCACGATTGAGACAAGAAAAATATGTGTAGAAAATATGTAAACCATTTCTAGTAAATGAATATTGCTAATGTTTTTTGACGTTTTACTCTTAATCGGCCAAACATACAGATCCAGTACAGAGACTGGCTGATTGTACAGCCATTTTAAAAACATTTTCTCTTAAGATTCAAGGCTGTTCTAAAGTCACTATTAAGTCCTACAACTTTAGCCATCTTCACCTATTCTACTCCTCTCAATCAAAGTGATGAATCATGAATGGCTAAACTGAAGTTAAAAAAAAAAGATTTTTCTTGGTATTTCTGGCAATCAAAGTGTATCTCAGTTCTACTTGTATTCATTCTAAAGACAAATAATTCTAAATCCCATAAATTCTAAAGCTTTTTTATGCTTCCAGACAGGAATGAAAAGGTAGAACACAATGGGACAAAATTCAAATACTGTAAATAAACAAGAACAACGGAGGAATCAATCAGAGCCTTCTTAGAAATTCGCATAATTTCTCTAGGATCATCTATTTTGCAGGTATACATAAGAAAGCATAGGTATAAAAGAGTACTTCTATTTCTGACCCACATAAAATAAAGGAAAAGAAAATACCTTGATTGTATTGATGGCAATTGTCTTAGACGTCGACGGAATTTTTGACCATCTATCGTAAGACAATGGAAGTATTTGACCATTTCTTGCAATTACCCCTATGAAATTAGCGAATGTAGATGCATCTTTGCCTACAGGTTGATTTGCATAGTTTACTGTCACGATAATTTTGTCATCCGGCGAACGCTTCCAGACGTCTCCCATCCTCGTCGGTCCCCTGTTTTTTTATTGCCGGCGCACTCCCCTCACTGATCTCAAACTGACTGTTAGTCTCTTCTGGAGATTGTCCTTGCACATCCCCCGTGCTTGGAGTTGGCAAGGGAGCCCTTTTCGTAGTTCGTCTCGACATTTTTCACTAACAACAAAAAAATATAATATTAATATAATTAACAAAAAGGTCAATAATTAAAAGTAAAACAACATTTTTCAAGGAATTTTGGAATTTAGAAATATTAAACCATTTAAACATAATAAAGTAAAAGAATCCCAACAGAGTCAATAATTAAAAGAAGACAGAATTAACATGTAGGAAATCGTATTTCTTAAATATGAGATGACTAAGAAACAATGGATGATCTAAGATATACTCATTTCTATTTGACTCCAGTTGAGGATAACGTAATAAAGACTTAATTCATACAAGAGTGCAAGTTAGGAGGGGTAATTAGGAGATGCAGATAGTCAAGCAGCAGGAGTGGTAAGTTAGTAGTTGGAGATAGTCGAGTTGCAATCATTAAGTGTGTGCTTCATTGAAGGCACAATTTTTTCCCTTTATTTTTTCACCAACAGAGTTAACCTGCATGCCAATCATCAATAAAAGAAAGAACATATGTGTTGACGCTTAACATAAGGGAATTGACAAAATGAGTCCTATAAGGGACCTCAAAATTTTCTGTGATAGATGTAGTCACATATACTTGTTCATAAAGATTGTAACAAAAAAGAAAAAGAAAAACCAAATACACATGTAAATAAGTACATCTTTGAATCTAAGTATCATCATCAAACTATCCCAACAAGTATTATCCTACTTATTCCTTAACCATCAAAAGGGCAGTGCTCTTCACAGATGACACTAACCATAAAAGTCAAAACAGTAAAAACTATGATCAACTAGAGGCTTAAGGTCAAGAATGAAGCTTCAACTAAGCATAGGTTTCAGGAAGTATATCTTCCTCTTGTAAAGGGAAAAAGACCATCATCTTCAATTCTCTATTCACACATAGATAAACATAATGCAGAACTCCATATTCCAGAAGTTCCTCCTGTAGCAACAGAAAAAATGTTCCCAATATGTGTCAATTGCCTCATTGGAGACTGAACCAATGAACTCGATAGCACGGTTAACGAGAAGATGTGCAGGAAGGAAAATAAATATACAACCATAAACAACAGCAATAAAGGCTTTCAGTTTGATGTCAATTCCTAAATACAATTCCGGCCACACTTCAGTTTCATTGGTCAAAACTATCTAATACTAGAATTCCTTGCACTTTTGTTTAGCACAATAGAGACTTCCTTGCACTTTAGTTTAGATAACCAGAGTTCAATTGTGTATACAAAATAGAAATAGAAAGCAAGTGCAAATGGTATTGCTTTCAATCTAAAACAAACAAATGAAAAACAAGAGAAAAAGGCTACAGGTTGCAAAAGTTGTACATGATACACTGCGGACCAGAACAAAGAATGTTTATTATAATACAATATCAAGATATCTTTCATCAAACTTTTTCCAAGATTGAGAATCAGCCGGGTGTCTGAGAATCCCGTCATTTTTGCGACATTCTGCATGCCATCTCATATCCGAAGAAGTTTTAGATGACATAAACATTCTTTGCACCCTAGGAATAAGAGTAAAATATTGCAAAATTTTGCAGGCTTCTTTCTCCTAGTTGTTTTAACAGGGTCATTAGCTTCTTGGCCTTCATTTGTTTTTCCTTTCCATTTTGACATTCCGCATATTTCACAATTCCGGAGTCTTACCTTATCCCCCTAAAGTGCATACAATCAAATGGACAAGCTAAAATCTTCTCATACCCTAAATCAAAAGACTTGAGAAATTTTTTGATAGCATGGGATGATTCTGGAATACAGATTTCGGGAAATGCTTCATTCAATAATTGAAGTAGCATGTTGAATGACTTAGTAGACCACCCGTTTAAAGTTTTGATCTGAAATAGTATAACAATGAATGCAAATTTCAAAAATTTTAAGCAATCACAGTACAAAGGTGTACTAGCATCTTCCATTAACTTAGTAAATACTTCATATTCTTTATTACTTCAGGATCTTGTCTTTCCTCTTCCAATCCTCCACTAATGTCTAATGTTACTGCTGGCTTATTATGGGCTTGTGTTGTTGGACTGTTATAGTGTGCTGGATTGTTACGAATTCCAAATGCATCCGGCAATAAATCTTGCATCTCATCAGCCACACTTAATTCGTCGTTTACTATGGGCTCGTCATCATCTTCTAACACACCCGGTTCAACCAGAATCGCCTGGGCATGCTCTCCATGACAAAACCATTGTGTGTACCCCTGGAGAAAATCATTGATCACCAAATGTGTTTCAACTTCGACGCATGTCTTCAGATGACAGTTAGTATACCACTGGCATGGACAAAGAATCAAATTTGGATCACGAGAATTTTTCTTGGCGAAAATAATAAAATCTTTAACACCGTCCTGATACTCCTTTGATAATCGTGACTTGCTCATCCAGTTTTTATCCATTTCAACAATATCACTAAATCTGAAATTAAAATTTCATATATTAAAATATTAATAGCATCTACCTCACTAAGTTGATTGCCCATGAATAGTGTGAAATTATTATTGTTACACCTAATAAAATTTAGCTACGAATCATTTTCAACATGGGAAAAGAAAAAAAGAAGAAGGTTACTTTATACTGTATATAGTAATCCCATTACATAGTGTCATACTGAATGTGTTTATTATAAGTGTATGTCAGATGGTATGACTTCCAAGTAGAATTAATGTCATCACCATGGCAATATAAATCCAGGACACACATTACTAAGGGAAAGTTCAAAAAAGGAGTTAAGGGAGAACAAGCAACACAAACAAGTAATGGAGTGCTTAAGTCGTGAAAAGTAATAGCTCATCCTAGAAAGGCTTTCTCTAATAGTGGTACACACCTGCCACTACACAGAAATTTCTGAAGTATTAGTAAAGGTTAAGGGGTTCAGATTTATCCCTGCAAGTTAAGCACATATTTTTATCATCCAAAACTTGTTGTTTGTAACCGTAGGTTTAATCAAAATTTAGACTAATCCTGTAGTACCCCATATTTTTAAATACTATTTTTGAGATCTGAAAATAAATTAAAATAATTTTTTGGAGATTTAATAAATATTTTCTGAAGATTTATCTTTTACAAGTGCAAAATACGTGCAAATATTTTCTTGGGAAGTTCAAAAGGCAAAATTATTTTTGTAAAAAATCATTATTTATTATTTGGGATTTATCTGTAATTTTTTTAGATTTTTCTGATATTTATTGGACCTATTTGCAAATATTACGAAAAAAAGAATCTTTTTGCAAAATTATCATATTGAGGGATGAAAGTTCAAAACTGTTTTTCCTGGACTTTTCAAACAGTACCGGCTGGAAATAAATTGTTCATTTTATTTTTAAAGCTCAATTAAATTGGTTTTATCAAGTTTTCAAGTATAGGGATCTATTTATGTAAAGATATAATTTAAAAGGATTATTTTGCAAATGTGTTCAAAACCCTAATTCTCTTAATCTCAACCTATTTAAAAGGTGGAGTGTAGCTGTCTTTCGTTGCACAACACAAAGGATTCATTGTTTTATTTTGCTTGGAGATTTAAAGAGAAGATCTTGGATTTCTTACAAAGGAGACTTTTTCCTATTTCTATCTTGTCTTCGTTTGATCTCTTCAACAAGATGAGTGATGTAATTTATTTTGTTTTGTTCTTTGAATATTGTATGTGGCATTTCATCTATTAGAAAGCATGCTAGGATTTTGATATGAATACATATGGTGGATTTAATGGATTGATAAGTTAAAATTAGATCTTTTCAGAAGAACCCTAGTTATCTGTGAGTAGAATTGCATGTGCATAATTTTAGATCGTTGGAGAACCCAATATAAATTTTGAGTAGGCTATTTCTTTTGAATTATCGCTGATTTGATTGGATATGGATGTATGCATTAATTGAATAAAGATGAGATTTTTTGGACTATTGGTGAGTTGGATGAATGCAACTTGGCCATGTTAATGACGAATTTGTTATTATTCATGAATCAACTATTAAGAATAGTTGAGATTGAGTTTGATGGATTTTGAGAAGGATTATTGGATTAAAAGACCATGTCTTGAGGATTTGAGTTGTGATGACTAAATTTGAGTTTGATACAGTTTGACTAAATTTGGGGATTTGTAATTTTGTGAAAGATATTACTTGAATTTGGATTTCTCAAACACTAAGATTAAATCTGAATATTTTGTTATTTTAATTTATGGATTTTTGAAGTTCTTTTGGTGCACAAACATGCACAAATGTTTTTCATGAGTATCATATTTTGTTGTTTTAGAAGAAATTGAGTTTTATGTGTTTTCGAATGATTTGACTATATCTCAACTTATTTTTGTATTGATATGGTTTAGAATATAAAATAAAGTTATTTTGATGTATGACTGATTCTTAAAAACTCTAATTTTGATATATGCACACATTCATATTTTTATTTTGAAGAAACTCATCAAAAAGCTATTTTATCAATTCAAGTAATTTTGATTGATTTTTATGGATCTTTGTATATCCTATAAGTTGTATTTGATCATATCAGAAATATACTTTTTATAGATTTCATTTTTATAAAGTAAATCTTCGTATCGGTTGAAATATGCACAACCCAAACTCTAGTCTGTAGGTGTGACAGTCGACTGGATTGTTTTGACAGTCGACCATCGCTACTTGGCCGCTATGTTTTCTCGTTTCTTGAAATCTCGTGCGGAACAATCGACTGACCAATTCTTTCTAGTCGACTGTTCCTGCTCTGTTTTGATATTTTCTAGAGGTGTTGGATTTTCGCTCTGGACAGTGGACTGTTGACTATTACAGTCGACCGTCAATACTTAGAATTTATTTTTCTTAAAGATGTTGGTTTTTCGCTCTGGACAGTCGACTGATGACTTTTTACAGTCGACTGTTACTGATGTTTCATGAGTTTTCCAAATGTTCTTGAAATGATTGACTCTTTAAATATTTTTGGATCTATAACTTACTATTCTAAATATTATTTTTCTACAGAACATATGTTTTCAAGATGTTTTATTATTGGGTTTGGATTTTGGAATTTTATAAAGACTTAGGTTTTGTTGATTGGAGAAGTTTCTCCATATGATAGTTTTGACGATGGATTTGTGAGTTTTAGTCTTGTTGATATCTCTAGGAGTTGAGTGGGAGTCCTGCGAACTGGCAGTTGAGATTTGTTGAGTTAGACCTAGGGGGTCTTGGTTTAGTTGTTGTTGAGTATTTAAGTCCGGCAGGATACACTAACTCTAGAAATGGAGATTTTTTGTTTTTAATAATAACCAACTTAAGGACAGACACTAGTGGGGATGTGATAGAACTTGGAAAACATAAGTGTTACCGCTAAATCTGGTGTGGGGGTAAACAGACAGTATTTGTGGATTCTTGGAAAACTTGAATAGCAAACCTGTACCTTCCCACCGGATTTTGACTGTTGACTTCCGCCGTTCACCTGCAAAAAGTACGAGACATCGGGGTTGATCCCGGCGACGCACCCTCCGACGCTCAAGTCAGTAATCAGGAATGATTAAGAAAGAGCGCAAATTGGCAAAAGATTGATTACCTCTTAATGGTGGTGGATGGAGGGTATTTATAGTCGCCGTTGGGATCAGATTAGGAATGTGATCCCTATGATCAGATTAGGAATGTAATCCCTGTGATCAGATAAGGAATGTAATCCCTAATTTCCAGTGGAAGGATAGACGTGAATCAGGGCCGTTGATTAGTATTAATCAGAAACCCTAATCCTATCCTGCTGGACCGGGTTTGCTGCGGGTTGAAACCCGTACCCAGCTGAGGTGGATCCGTTCGTAGGTTATTGGATCTTTGGGGAGGAGATCCAGTACCCATTTCAGACCCGTTAGTAGGTGAAATTACCGTTTTATTCCTGAGCTTTAAGATTTATGTCCGATGTGAACGGTCCCGATTTAATCCTATTTTTAGCCATATCACGAGCCCCCCACTCCTGGAGACTGAGTTTTACAGTCTTCGAGGAGTAGTTTTACTGTTTTAATGGCGTACGAGATTTTATCGGTGTTCTTAAGGGAGTTTGGAATCTTGCTTGGGGTGTAACAGAGTTATTCTGGGCTTGTAAAATACCCAAAAATATTCTCAGAATTTTATGGATTTTTGGTGATTTTTCCAGATTTTCTGAATTTTTTCTCATTTTTTTGAATTTTTTATTCATTTTCTGAATTAAATAATTAATTATTGAAAATATTAATTAATTATTCTAATTAAATAATTATATTTTTCAGAATTTTAAAATTATTTTTCTGAATTAATAATTATTTTTAGAATTTTTAATTAATTTTTTTCGATTTTTTAAATATTTTCTCGGATTTTTTAAATTATTAAAACAAACAAATAAATAAATAAATAAATAAATTAAATATTACCTGGACATGTGACGCGTTTCTGAGCGTCGATCATGATCAGATGTGCGCGCATCGCAAGGCAGATCATGTTCTGGACACGTGGCACGTTTCTGAGCGTCGATCGTGTCGCGACGCAAATTTTGAGACGATCAGACGGATCGAGTAGGTCGGCGGGTTTTTTCTCCAATTACAAGGTCGGTATCTCATCCGCTCGGTTCGGCACTTCGGCTCGTCAACTCGGATCTGCCGACCCTTCGAGATGATGCCACGTGGCAACGCCACGTGGTGTTTTTTTTTTCTTCTTCCCCCGCTGCTTCTTTCTTTTCTTCGTTTCCTTCTACTTCGAAGTTTTCTTCTTCTTCTCTTCACGCATTCGTTCGTCTTCTCCTTCCTTCTTCGTCTTCGCTCGCGAGCTCATAAAGAGGAGCTTCAACGAAGAGGGAAGCTTGGCGAGCGTGGGGCTCAGCAAGGAGTTCGGAATGGGGAGTTGGCGAGGAGGCTCGGCGAGGGTGGCGAAGCTTGAGGGTGGTCGGAGCTTCGACGAAGGAGCTCGGTGTTCGGAGCTGAGCTCGCCGAAGGAGGAGAGGGTGCTCGGTGATGTGAGGAGCTCGTCGAAGGAGGAGTTTGTCGACGAGAGCTCGCTCGAGGGAGCTCAGAGCTTGGCACTGTGGTCTGCGAGGAGTTATGGTCGAGCTCGGCAAGGGGAGCTCGTGAAGAAGTGGAGTTCGGAGCCGAGGAGAGATTCACCGAAGGGCTCGGCCATGGAGGTGGTCGGAGCTTTGACGAAGGAGCTCTACGAGTGAAGGTGACGAAGCTCCTCGTTGGAGCTCGCGGCAGAGGCGAGCTCGCGGTTGGAACTCGGAGGTTGAGTAGAGCTCGGGGCTCGCCGTGGTGAGAGGAGTTTGGCTAGGGGGAGCTTCGACGATGGGTGGCGCTCGACATTGTGGAGCCCGGTTCTTGAAGATGGAGCTCTGGCTAGTGTTTCGTTTGTTGGCTTCGGCCCATAGGGGGGATCGGCACGGCGATGGGGTCGAGCTCGGTGAGGTAAAGTTGGGCGGCGTGGAGCTCGATGCTTCGGAGCTTCGACAGGTGGAGTGGGTTCGAGCTTGGAGAAGGAGCTCGGCTACCGTGGGAGCTTGAAGGTGGTTGTCAAGTTAGGAGAGCCCGACTGCGGAGCTCGGCACCGTGGTCGGTATTCGGAGCTCGGAGATAATGGAGCTCGATGAAGGGGACTTTGGCTGTCGTGGGGAACTTCGACAGTGAGCTCGGCATGGGAGATTGGCTCTGTTTCGCATGGGTGCTCAGTGAAGAAGTATTGAGGTGGGTTTTGTTTTGGCGGGAGAGTGGAGAAGAAGAACTGGTGAAGGTGACGTGGGTTAAGGGTTTGGATCCCTTAACGGGTCGACCCCGACCCTCGTCCCCCCCCTTTTTTCCTTCTCCTTCCTTGCTGTTCGGCAGCTGCTTCTTGTTCGGCAGATCCGAGCACGGATTTGAGGTGCATTTTTGCCACTTTGCAGTTCGGTAGTTCGGTAGCTCGGATCTCAGATCCGAGCTACGTGGCTCAATCTGGACGGTTGATCACGATTGTGGCGCGAATCACGAGACAAGAGGCTCAAATTTCGAGAAAACGTTATCTTGTCGTTTTGTGGAGACGTGGCACGATCTAAGCCGTTCATCATGTTCTAGCACGTTTTTTGAGACAATCTGACGGTGAATTTGGCTCTGCAGAATTTTTCTCCATATGTGGAAGTCGGTACCTCATACTTCGGCTCGGTGGCTCGGCCATGGCAGAGCTCGGCCCTGAGAAGAAAGAAGGAGGGGAGGAGAGGCATTCGGGTGCTCTCCTCTGCCTTGTTCTTTCGCACATTGAAGAAGAGGAGAAGTGTTGGGTACTTTTGGCGGGAAGACTGAAGAAGAAGGAGAAGAATGAAGAAGCCAAGAAGGGTATGGGTCGGATCGTGGGTATCGGATCCGACCCCGACCCGTTAGCCTCTTTTTCTCTCTTCCTCTTTATCTGCTTGCTTGTTCGGTGAATCCGAGCACGGATTTTGAGGCACATTTTTCACCACATTGCAGTTCGGTAGATTGGTAGCTCGGATTTCAGATCCGAGCAATGTGGCTCCATCTGGCCGGTTGATCACGATCGTGGCGCAAATCACAAGACAAGAGGCTCGAATTTCGAGAAAACGTTATCTTATCGTTTTGTGGAGACGTGGTGCGATCTGAACCGCTCATCAGATTCGGACACAAATTTGAGACAATCCGATGGTGAAACTGGCTCGGTGGCATTTTTCTCCATATGTGGAGGTCGGTACCTCGGCACCTCGGCCCGGTGGCACGTCGAGGCGCTAGTTGCCGAGTGATGGAGTTAAGCATTTCGACTAGTTCTTGTCTTGAATCTTCGCAACTCTCCGACCGAGTGGCTCGGTTGCTTGGCCAGGCTATTCGGTAGTTCAGCGTAGTGGAGCTCGGCCCTGGCGGAGCTCATCGGGGGGAGCTCGACGACGGAGAAGAGGTCGGATATAAATGAGGAAGGGGGTCGGCATATGGGAGAGGTGAAGAGCTCCGAAGCTTGGTGATGTGCTGTTTGGTTTTGGAGATTTTTGAAGAGGAGCTCCACTCCTAGGGGTGAAGAAGATGTGCTAGGAAGATCCTCGTAAGAGCCATGTGAAGACCCATTCTTTGAAGTGAGTGCAAGGGGCAACTCTATGGGAGAGTTTTGAGCTCCGAACTTGCTTAGAAGAGGCCCGCTTTGGAGGCGAGTAGAGTGGAGCTCGGCTCTAGGAGAGAGCCCTCTGGAAGATGAGTTTGAGGAGCAACTTTAGGAGAGAATTGTGAGCTCCAAACTCGTTGAGAAGAGCTCCGCTTTGGAGGCGAGCGGAGTGAAGAGCTCGGCTTTAAGAGAGAGCCATTTGGGAGACGAGTTTGAGGAGCAAATCTAGGAGAGAGTTGTGAGCTCCGAACTCGTTGAGAAGAGGTCCGCTTCGGAGGCGAGCAGAGTGAAGAGCTCGGCTTTTAGGAGCGCCATTTGTGAGATGAGTGTGAGGAGGAACTCTAGGAGAGAGTTGTGCTCTCTGAACTCGTTGAGAAGATGTCCGCTTCGGAGGCGAGTGGAGTGAAGAGCTCGGTTCTAAGAGAGAGCCATCTGGAAGAAGAGTTTGAAGAGCAACTCTGGGAGGGAGTTGTGAGCTCCGAACTTATTGAGAAGAGGTCTACTTTGGAGGCGAGCGGAGTGAAGAGCTCGGCTCTGGGGGAGAGCCATCTGGAAGACGAGTTTGAGAAGCAGCTCTAGGAGGGAGTTGTGAGCTCTGAACTCGTTAAGAAGAGGTCCGCTTTGGAGGAGAGCGGAGTGAAGAGCTCGGCTCTGGGGGAGAGCCATCTGGAAGACAAGTTTGAGGAGCAACTCTAAGAGGGAGTTGTGAGCTCCGAACTCGTTGAGAAGAGGTCTTCTTTGGAGGCGAGCGGAGCGAAGAGCTCAGCTATAAGAGAGAGCCATCTGGAAGAAGAGTTTGAGGAACAACTCTAGGAGGGAGTTGTGAGCTCCGAACTTGTTGAGAAGAGGTCCGCCTTGAAGGTGAGCGGAGTGAAGAGCTCGGCTCTGGGGGAGAACCATTTGGAAGACGAGTTTGAGGAGCAACTCTAGGAGAGAGTTGTGAGCTCCGAACTCGCTATTTAAGTGAGAGAATCAACGGTTGTAGGAGTAGTTCCGAATGGCGAACCACCTCTAACTCGCTTGAGAGCAAGTTATTCGAAGCAGAATCGAGCCAAGTGTCGGACTCCGAAGTCGTCGTTAGAGGGATTCAACGGTTGTGGGAGCAATTCCAAATGGTGAACCACTTCTAACTCGCTTAAGAGCAAGTTATCCGAAGCAGAATCGAGCCAAGTGTTGGACTCCGAACTCGTCGTTAGAGGGATTCAACGGTTGTGGGAGCAATTCCGAATGGCGAACCACTTCTAACTCGCTTAAGAGCAAGTTATCCGAAGCAGAATCGAGCCAAGTGTTGGACTCCGAAATCATCGTTTAAGAGAGTATCAATGGTTGTGGGAGCAATTCCAAATGGCGAACCACTTCTAACTCGCTGAAGAGCAAGTTATCCGAAGCAGAATCGAGCCAAGTGCTGGACTCCGAACTCGTTGTTAAAGGTTAGTAAGTTGCGGGAGCAGCCATGTAAAAGAAGCTGGACTCTGAACTCACCATTTAGCGAGTCGTGACTCGGAGAGATAGAGAAGCAAGAGCAATAATTTTCAATGAAAAGATGTAAAGTTTTATTGAAATAAACTAAGTGGCCGCTTCAATAGGGCGAGCCATTATTACATGCTATTGGCCGGGTTACAAACATCGGCCTTATTGAAAATCAGGATCCTACTTCTACAATAAGGTGAAGACCTCTTGGGAGGAGCTGGGAGATTCTGAGTCTTGAAGCTCGGCGGGCCCTTCTGTTCGTTTGTAGGCTCCTCAGGGGGAAAGCTCGGCCCCCTCTTTTTGGACGAACTTGGTCAGGTGTCCTCGCTGTATGAGTTCTTCGATCTCCTCCTTGAGAGCCCGACAATAATCCGTGTCGTGGCCGTGGTCCCTGTGAAAGCGGCACCACTTATCCTTGTTTCTCTTCTTGCTGGGTGTATTCATTCTAGGGGGCACGGAGTAGCCCTTCCTTGTCTACCTCCATAAGAACTTCTGATATATTAGCAATGAGGGGGGTGAACTTCTCAAAACGAGGAGTCGGGTGACGCTGTCCATTGCCGTTCTTCTAGGATTTTTGGGACCCCTCTTCGCTTGTGTTCTTCCGTTTGTTCCCGGAAGATGTCTCCTCAAAGCCCGGGAGATTCTCGGCTTCTTCGGCCCGAATGTACTTCTCGCTCCTAAGAAGGAGGTCGGCGAAATTATGCGGGGCTTCTTGGCAAGGGAGGAGCAAAGGTTAGAGTTGAGGACATTTGATTGGAAGGCAGCCGCCACAACTGACTGGTCGAGGGAGGCGATGGATCTAACCTCTGCAGTGAACCTCCTCACATAGTCTCTCAACTTCTCTCCCTTCTCCTGGCGGAGCTGGAGTAACGAGATGCTGATCTTCTCCGTGCATCTGCTACTCACAAAATGGGTGATGAAGAGGGTTTCAAACTGTTCGAAGGAGAATATGAAAGACGGGGCGAGGTGGGAGTACCATTCCCGAGCCGAACCATTAAGAGCAGCGGGGAAGGTCTTGCACAGCAAGGCATCGGAAGCTTGGTGGATTAGCATGAGGTTCTTAAAGCTTTCGATGTGGTCTACGGGGTCCGACTCCCCCGAGTAAGTTTTGAACTGCGGGGGTTTGAAACCTCTTGGGATAGGAGCCTCCATGATGGTCCGGGAGAAGGGAGGTCTGCTCGGGTGGATGGTCCTTCCTCTTAACTCTTCATCCTTGTCTATTTGACCGATGCGCCTCTCCATCTCGTGGAGACGGCGGTAGAGAGCATTGTCCCTCCGATAGTAGTCAAATGAGCCTCTAGACTCGTCTTCATAGGAAGAGGAGTGGGGACTACGACGACGGTGACTCTGGTAGCGGTGCGGGCTAGGCATGTGCTGTTGGTTGCTAGGAGCCGGAGGAGGAGTTATGGACTGATGGCGAGGACTTTGGACCCGTGGAGGGGTAGGAGCCATTTGGGCATTGTGGTTGTTGGGTCGGAGGTTGAGGGCTTGCAAAACAGTCGCCTAGAACTGCTGGAACTCGGCACGAGTGATGGGTGCCTCATCGTTCCTCGGATGTTGCCGACCGGCAGGGAAGTGAGGTCTTCTCCTATGGTGCTCGGGTGACTCTCTCCGCCCTCTTTGGGTAGGAGACCTTCTATAGTCTCGGTGGTGAGGAGATCGCTCATTCGGACGTTGCTGGCGGGAGGGTCCCTTTCGGGCCCGCTTTTCATCCAAATGATGGCGAAGATCCTCATTCTTCTGCCGATTGAGGATGGTATTGCGAAGGTCAGAAACTCGGGGATTGTGGGAGGCCATAGAATCCGTAGAGGCATTGTGTATTGAGATGCAGTCCTGATGGAGAGGTTGCTTCTGCGGATTGGGATGCGAGCCCCCCGCACCGGCATTCTGCAGCCCAGTTGGACCCCGAGGGGGTTGAAGATTCTGAGGGGGGAGTTGGTCATGCTGCAGGGGGTCCTCAGCCTGAGGAGGAAGTTGCCCCTGCTGCTGAATGGGTTGGAGGGGGTCCTCCTGCTGCTGTAGAGGATCAATGGGATTGGGTCCGCGGTTAGACCCTTTGGATCTTATTTTTCTGGGAGGCTTGGCTGGAGAAGATCTGACCAACAGGAAGAGGGAAGGCTGCTATTCGTTTGTTTCCTACAGCCGGCGTCAATCTGTTACCGCTAAATCTAGTGTGGAGATAAACAGACAGTATTTGTGGATTCTTAAAAAACTTGAATAGCAAACCTGTACCTTCCCACCGGAGTTTGTCCGTTGACTCCCGCTGTTCACCTTTAAAAAGTGCGAGACACCGGGGTTGATTTCGGCGACGTACCCTTCGACACTCAAGTCAGTAATCAGGAATGATTAAGAAAGAGCGTAAATTGGCAAAAGATTGATTACCTCTTAATGGTGGTGGATGGGGGTATTTATAGTCGCCGTTGGGATCAGATTAGGAATGTGATCCCTATGATCAGATTAGGAATGTAATTCCTGTGATCAGATAAGGAATGTAATCTCTAATTTCCAGTGGAAGGATAGACGTGAATCAGGGCCGTTGATTAGTATTAATCAAAAACCCTAATCCTATCCTGCTGGACCGGGTTTGCTGCAGGTTAAAACCCGCACCCAGTTGAGGTGGATCCGTTCGTAGGTTATTGGATCTTTGGGGAGGAGATCCAGTACCCATTTTAGACCCATTAGTAGGTGAAATTACCGTTTTACCCCTGAGCTTTAAGATTCATGTCCGATGTGAACGGTCCCAATTTAATCCTATTTTTAGCCATATCAGTAAGTATAGGCTCATGGTTTTGTTTAGTCCAACGGATGCGTTCCAGGACTGTTTGTTGTTCTGTCTCGAGAGGACATTTATATGTTCGCGTGTCGAGGGTCTGCAGGCCAATTCACGGAGCATGCAGGTACATTCGCGTGTCGAGGGTCGGCAGGCTTATTCACGGAATGTACCTGGTGTATCTGCACGTCGAGGGCCTTACAAGCCTATTCGTGGGGTACACGGTTTGGAAGATGAATCTCCAATTCTTTTTTAGCTATCTTACATGATGCTTGCGCGTCGAGGGCTGTGGTGTCTATTTACGGAGTATTCTGGATCTTGTTTTCCATCACCGTAGTAGGATTAGTTGCATAACGAGGGGTTATTCCTATAAAGTGGAGATCGTTAAGGGCTTGCACCGGACCTATGTACTATGGAATGCATAGAATCCGATAAGTATGCATTAGAGAGTCAGCATATAGCATTGTGTTTTCTTGACTTCGTTTTATACTTGTGTTTTCCTGTTTTCCTACACTTGACACTTAGTCTATATTCACTTGATGTTTTTATGCTTTACTTATTTGTTATTTCTCATTCATTTATTCTTGCTGTTAATACATTTTGTTGATGACTCCATGCTTAATGTTTTATTTATGTTGTTTTTCTTTATATCACTCACACCGTTATGGCTGACCCCTGTAGTTTTGGAGGTTGGAAATTATCTCTAGCCTCATATTTTACAGGTTGTTGCTTAGAGCTTGGGGTTTGGGTGCTTGAGATAAATTGATGTAATAGAGCTTTTACGTAAATTTTGTAAGAAAAGTGTTGTAAAAAGAAAGCATTCTGCTGTGTTGTAAATGATTGTTGTAATAAAAGTTGATATAAAAATTATCTGTATTTTTGGCTATGTTTACTATTGCAATTGAAGTTGATGCTGGAAATTGTGCCACGTATTTCTAAAAAAACATATTGAAAATTCGGGAAGATACAGAGATTGGTATCAAAGCATGCTTTAATAGTAATAATAGACATAGTATGAAAAATCAACCTTGGTGTGGACACTAGAGCGTGAGTACCTAGGTGTGGACATTAGAGTGTGAGTATCACATAGAGTTAGAACATGATGTTTTGGTTAGAGGTGTGGTTGAGGTTTTGCCATAGGGTATGAATATGGATGTGAATTGTGTTGTGATGTTTTAACTTTATCCTCATTTTGCAGTATTCAGTAGAATGGCAGGACCCAGAACCAGGAATGGTGGTAATGGTGATGGAGCTGGTAGTTCCCATGGAGCAGGACGTGATCTTGAGGCCGAGTTTTTCAGGGTGTATCAGACTTTGAATGCACTAATGGCAGCTAATTTGGCGCAGAATCCGAACCAGAATCAGAATTATGGGGTTGGACCAGTATTTGTTAATGCTAATCCTATCAAGCAGATTGAGTCCTTCAAAAGGATGAGGCCGCCAGTGTTTGAGGGGCAGTCTGATCCAAATGAGGCTGATGATTGGATTAGACGGATGGAGATAATCTTCGAGGTCTCGAAAACTCCGGCAGCCAATAAGGTGAAGAGGACTTTGGGAGACCAGCAAATGACTTGGGAGGCTTTTCTGAAAGAATTCAGGGAGCGTTTCTTTCCTTTGGATATTCAGAAGAGGAAGGCAATGGAATTCTTGATTCTGCAGCAGGGCAACATGACAGTGCGTGAATATGAGACTAAGTTCGCTCAGCTGTCAATGTATGCACCGGAGCTAATTGTTGATGAAGCTACGAAGGCCAAAAAATTCGAGCAGGGCTTGAGGCCAAACTTGAGGTCGAGAATGATTTCTTTGAGCATAAGGAGGTTCGATAAGCTGGTCAGGAGAGCAGCTATGATAGAAGAGGATATGGACCAATTCAAGAAGAAGCAAGAGACCTGGAACAAGAATAAGAGGCCAGCAGATAGTTAGAGTGGGAAGGAGTTCCCAGTGAAACTAGGCAAGTTCAGTGGACTAGTGCAGAAGGCACCCATAATTTACGACTTGACTTGTTTAAACTGTAAAGAGGCAGGTCATTATCAGGCAGCATGCACCAAGCCTCGGAAGGTGCAGGTTTGTTATCAGTGCAGTCGTGAAGGGCATATCCGACCAAACTGTCCGCAACTGAAGAAAGATGGTGCAGGCGGAGGCAAAGTTCAGAGGCAGTGGCAAGTGTTCGCATTGACTGGGAAGGATGCGGGTAACTCAGGGATGTGATCCGAAGTGTGCAAGAATTTTGAATTTATTCATATATTTATTAAGTAAAACTTTGTTTGAGAATAAATTGGAAATTTGAGTATCGTTCTCCATGCAACAAGATTTGTTTTGGGTTAATGGAATAAAGACAGAAGTTTATTTAATACTGTTTTCTTGCATACATTTGTGTCGCCCAATTTTTGCTAGTTTTAGGTGTGGAGCTTAAGGTGTTTCCAGGCAGGGTCTTGAGGTGGCTTTCCTTGGTCATGTCCTTTCTAAGGAGGAAGTGGCCACTGTCCTCGAAAGGTTGAAGCAGATTGTGGGAGGTCAGAGCTAGATGCAGGAGTTCAGAGGTTGTTGCAGTATGGTTTCCGATGGCAAGTTATCAGAGTTGCGCAGCGGAAGGTTGTTTTTCTGAACTCTTTGTATGATTGTGTTCCTTCTGTATGTTTGTATTTCTCTTGTTGGAATGTATTCTTTTGTGTGATTGTATTTCTTGAGCTATGTTTTCATTTATGAGATTTCAATTTCTTGCTTATTTTTTGTTTGGACCCTATTAGGAGTAGTTATGAGGACAGAACTCTTCTAAGGAGGGAGTGATGTAGTACCACGTATTTTTAAATGCTATTTTTGAGATCTGAAAATAAATTAAAATTATTTTTTGGAGATTTAATAAACATTTTTCTGAAAATTTATCTTTTTACACGTGCAAAATACGTGCAAATATTTTCTTGGAAAGTTCAAAAGGATAAATTATTTTTGTGGAAAATTATTATTTATTATTTGGGATTTATTTGTAATTTTTCTAATTTTTTTTGATATTTATTGGACCTATTTGCAAATATAACGAAAAAAATGATCTTTTTGCAAAATTGACATATTGAGGGATGAAAGTGCAAAACTATTTTTTCTGGACTTTTCAAACAATGCCGGCTGGAAATAAATTGTTCATTTTGTTTTTAAATCTCAATTAAATTGGTTTTATCAAGTTCCAAGTATAGGGATCTATTTATGTAAAGATATATTTTAAAAAGATTATTTTGCAAATATGTTCAAAACCCTAATTCTCTTAACCCCGGCCTATTTAAAAGGTGGACTGCAGCCGTCTTTCGCTGCACAACACAAAGGATTCATTGTTTTATTTTGCTTGGAGATTTAAAGAGAAGATCTTGGATTTCTTGCAAAGGAGAGGCTTTTTCCTATTTCTATCTTGTCTTCGTTTGATCTCTTCAACAAGGTGAGTGATGTAATTTGTCTTTTTTTTTTGTTCTTTGAATGTTGTATGTGGTGTTTCATCTATTAGAAAACATGCTAGGGTTTTGATATGAATACATATGGTGGATTTAATGGATTAATAAGTTAAAATTGGATCTTTTGAGAAGAACCCTAGTTATCTGTGAGTAGAATTGCATGTGCATGATTTTAGATCGTTGGAGAACCCAATATAAATTGTGAGTAGGTAATTTCTTTTGGATTATCGCTGATTTGATTGGATATGGATGTATGCATTAATTGAATAAAGATGAGATTTTTTGGTTTATTGGTGAGTTGGATGAATGCAACTTGGCCATGTTAATGACGAATTTGTTTTTGTTCATGAATCAACTATTGAGAATAGTTAAGATTGAGTTTGAGGAATTTTGAGAAGGATTAATGGATTAAAAGACCATGTCTTGAGAATTTGAGTTGTAATGACTAAATTTGGGTTTGATGCAGTTTGACTAAATTTGGAGATTTGTGATTTTGTGAAAGATATTACTTAAATTTGGATTTCTCAAATACTAAGATTAAATCTGAATATTTTGTTATTTTAATTTATGGAATTGTGAAGTTCTTTTGGTGCACAAACATGCACAAACGTTTTTCATGAGTATCGTATTTTGTTGTTTTAGAAGAAATCGAGTTTTATGTGTTTTCGAATGATTTGACTATATCTCAACTTATTTTTGTATTGATATGGTTTGGAATATAAAACAAAGTTATTTTGATGTATGACTGATTCTTAAAAACTCTAATTTTGATATATGCACACATTCATGTTTTTATTCTGAAGAAATTCATCAAAAAGCTATTTTATCAATTCAAGTGGTTTTGATTGGTTTTTATGGATCTTTGTATATCCTATAAGTTGTATTTGATCATATCAGAAATATACTTTTTATAGATTTCGTTTTTATAAAGTAAATCTTCGTATCAGTTGAAATATGCACAACCCAAACACCAGTCTGTAGGTGTGACAGTCGACTGGATTGTTTCGACAATCGACCGTCACTACCTGGCCGATGTGTTTTCTCGTTTCTTGAAATCTCGTGCGGAACAGTCGACTGACCCATTCTTTCCAGTCGATTGTCCCTACTCTGTTTTGATATTTTCTAGAGGTGTTGGATTTTTGCTCTGGACAGTCGACTGGTGACTGTTACAGTCGCCCGTCAATACTTAGAATTTATTTTCTTAAAGATGTTGGTTTTTCACTCTGGACAGTCGACTGATGACTTTTTACAGTCGACTGTTACTGATGTTTCTTGAGTGTTCCAAATGTTCTTTAAATGATTGACTCTTTAAACATTTTTGGATCTATAACTTACTATTCTAAATATTATTTTTCTACAGAACATATGTTTTCAAGATGTTTTGTTGTTGGGTTTGGATTCTGGAATTTCTTAAAGACTTGGGTTTTGTTGATTGGAGAAGTTTCTCCATATGATCGTTTTGACGATGGATTTGTGAGTTTTGATCTTATTGATATCTCTAGGAGTTGAGTGCGCGTTCTGCGAACTGACAGTTGAGATTTGTTGAGTTAGACCTGGAGGGTCTTAGTTTAGTTGTTGTTGAGTATTTAAGTCCGGCATGATACACTAACTCTAGAGATGGGGATTTTGTGTTTTTAATAATAACCAACTTAAGGACAGGCACTAGTGGAGATGTGATGGAACTTGGAAAACATAAGTATAGGCTCATGGTTTTGTTTAGTCCAACGGATGCATTCGAGGACTGTTTGTTGTTCTGTCTCGAGATAACTTTTATATGTTCGCATGTCGAGGATCTGCAGGCCTATTCACGAAGCATGCAGGGTACATTCGCGTGTCCAGGATCAGCAGGCCTATTCATGGAATGTACCTGGTGTATATGCACGTCGAGGGCCTTGCAAGCCTATTCGTGGGGTACACGATTTGGGAGATGAATCTTCGGTTATTTTTGAGCTATCTTACATGATGCTTGCGCGTCGAGGTCTGTGGTGCCTATTTGCGGAGTATTCTGGATCTTGTTTTTCATCACCGTAGTATGATTAGTTGCATAACGAGGGGTTATTCCTATAAAGTGGAGATCGTTATGGGCTTGCACCGGACCTATGTACTATGGAATGCATAGAATCCGACAAGTATGCATTAGAGAGTCAGCATATAGCGATTGTGTTTTCTTGACTTGGTTTTATGCTTGTGTTTTCCTGTTTTCCTACACTTGACACTTAATCTAGATTTACTTGATGTTTTCATGAATTACTATCTACTATCTTATATTCCTTGATGTTTTTATGCTTTACTTATTTGTTATTTTGCATTCATTTATTCTTGCTGTTAATACATGTTGTTGATGACTCCATGCTTAATATTTTATTTATGTTGTTTTGTTTTTATGTCACTCACACCGTTATGGCTGACTCCTATAGTTTTGGGGGTTAGAGATTATCTCTAGCCTCATGTTTTACAGGTTGTTGTTGCTTAGAGCTTGGGGTTTGGATACTTGAGATAAATTGATGTAATATAGCTATTGTATAAATTTTGTAAAAGAAGTATTGTAAAAAGAAAGTTTGTAATTCAAGATGTTTTGTATTTCGCTGTGTTGTAAATGATTGTTGTAATAAAAGTTGAAATAAAAATTATCTGTATTTTTGGCTATGTTTACTATTGCAATTGAAGTTGATGCTGGAAATTGTGCTACGTATTTCTAAGATATCATATTGGAAATTCGCGGTGCTACAAATCCTCTCTAACATAGACTAAAATTTAGACTAATCCTCTCTAACAAGTAATCGTATGTTTGCAAGTTCACATTCCAGTATATCAACATTGAAGTTACGGTGGGGTTTGAGGAATTTAGACTAATCCTCTCTAACATTATATAATCATAATTAACAAATACAACAAACCCTAATTAGTCCACATTATCAAATCCCAACACATTCTCAAATAGCAAAATACTCCTAAATCACAGATTATTCAACACAAAATCCCAAACAATTTCATTAAAAAATAAAAAAATTATTTAAAGTTGGAAATAATCATACCTAGGGTTTGAGAGCTAGAGAGAGGGGGGAAAAGATGGCAGGCCAGGGCATTGAGGATGCCGGAGAGAATACGGCGGGGAGCACGCCGAAGGAGACGAGCGCTGGGATCGCAGGATTTGGGTTGCGGCGATGGAGGTAGGGTTTATTGTTTCGCGCGTAAACAGGAGAGAGAGAGAGGCAAAAGATAATAACGATGATTAATCGAAAGGGTTAAGTTAATTATAGAGTATAACCCGGCGTCTCTTATCCAACGCCGGGGAACATATGCCTACCCTGGCATTTTATATCAAACGCCTGGGAAATAAAGCTGTTTTTTACTTTCAATTAATAATTTTCTTTCGTCCCCGATGTTTCTCGAAAACGCCACGGTAAAAACCCCAGTGTAGGGTAATTTAGTTGTAGTGTCTTTTTTTTTTTTTCAAAATATAAGTCATTTTAGATTTTTCAGAAAATTATCTTGTCATTCTTAAATATCTATCAAGTACTTTTTTATGAGATTTCCAATTTCACTCTTATCTTTTTTGTAAAAGAAGTAATGCTAAAATTATAGATGAGGAGAAATTAGATATTTTATAATTGATAGCTTATTTATGAGTTTCAAAAATCAAGAATATTAGTATTTTTTGTCATTCTTAATTTTTGTTTTTTAACAGGTGCATAAAAATCTAGAATAACTTATATTTTCAAACGGAGGGAGTACATTTTAAATATGGTCTGCCATTTTTGGGCACTGATCGCCTTGGTCGATGTTTTATGTGTGCTTGGTTGATGATTGTTTTTGGTTCTTAGCAATTTTTTTCCTGCCTTTAGTTTGGCGCTTTGAGTGCGCGTGCTCCTATCATTTTTAGTGTGCTATTGTTTCTGTTGTGTTGCTTGTTGGGAGGGGTAGCTGTGTCCTCCTGGCTGGTTTAAGATGCTTCCTATCTTTTGCTGTTTGGGATGATGGCTGTGTCTCCCCTTTTTTTGGTTTGTTGAATGCTCGCGTGCCTGGTGACCTTAACTGTCTCGCCGCACAGCGCAGCTCTCAGTGCCACGTCATTTTTTTCTCCCTTGGAGGGCCAGGATGTCAGGCCACTGCCGTTTTAGTTTGGCGCGGGTGGTTTCTCTTGTTTGATTGTGGCCCTTTGCTGGCGAGTGTAGCAGCGGTGCGTTTTTATTCGACGTTATGGTCTAGATCCCGGCATTCTCCCGAGAGCTGCTCGCGTGCCGTCACCGGTTCTGCTGCGTTGGCTTTTGGTGTTGGCTATTGCCGGGGGTTCCCGGTCGTCGACCCGCCTCTTCGAGGATCGTTTTGCTCCTTCTCCTCCAGTGCTTTTTCAGTTGTGGTCTTGGATGTCTGTGTGGTGTTCCCTGTAATCTTTGTTGTTTTTTATTCCGGTTTGTTGTTTCGCACGTCGTCCGGCGTTGTTTTACGGCTTGTAAAACCTTCCTCGTTGTTTTGTACAGTCGTTTATTTTTAATATATTTTTTGATCTGGTTGGAGTCATTCGACTCTATCCGTTTACATCAAAAAAAATTATGGTAAATATTGTATATTTCTGCTGTGATTTTTTTTTTTAATGTACTTTTGTCCTTTTTGTAAGTGCAATTATAACGTGCTTAAAATCTACTAGTGAATAGATTTTAAGGGACTTATGACGTTCACTGTATCGGTTCATTATCACGATCCTATTACCACTAGTGAATACCCTCCTCTCTCCCACTCAGGGACTGCTGTGCCAGCCTTTGGCTCTGATCTCTCCTCCTCTTTTCACCCTGGTGGTGCATCTTCTTCTAAGGGAAAGAGCGCTGCAGCGAAAGTGGGTAATTTGAGTGCTGCTCGCAGTAAGTACTCTTTTCCCCACAGGCCGGCAGTTTCTCCTTCCATGTCGAAGATTTCTCCGACCAAAGCCCCAAACCTAGTTTGGATTAATCCGGAGCTTCAAGCTGCGAAGGGAGCTTCTTCGGCTCCTGTGCCGACCTCTCTCCCTTCTGAGGCTGCCTTCCCCCGTCCCCCCAAGCTCCCGCAACCAGCTTTGCCTTCATCCTCTACGGCTCAGGAGGCTTCCCCTCTGCTTCTTTGTTTAAGAGTAAGGATCCTTCCTCTGGCTGGCCAGCGTGGGAAGTCAATCAACACTTTGCGTCGGACTGGGAGAAATTCCAACAGCTCGCACACTTCCCCACTCCGAGGAAGTCTGGCCCTGCTCTCTCCCCTTCAAAGACCAAGCTGTTGTCATCCCACAAAGATTCAGCTTGGATGGATCAAGACCCCCTACTCTTAGAGGAAGAAGCTGATCTTTCGCGTGGATGCCAATCCAAGCAGGTATTCCCCTGCACTGCTTCTTTGTTTTTCCCTATTGCTTTTCACTTAGTTGTGGAATGTATTTTTAAGTTATTTCTTTTAGGCTTCCGGCCTCTTGCCATTACTGTGCCGATTTCTCCCTCACCCAGTATTGGGATTTGCCCATTCGGGACTTCGTTTCGAGGTTGGATGTCTCCAACGCTTGTGACGAAGGCCCGGGGTATTTTGGGGCTCCATCCCCCTATCACCCTCAATTCCTCCCGTTGCCCTTTCTCGGACTCCACAGGGACCATCATATCCCTTCTCGACACTACTCATTCGCCATCTTCGGATGTCATGACTTTATCCTCCCCTCCCTTGCAGGAGGTAGGGTCTCCTGTCTCTAAGCTCGTGTTGCCCTTAAGGGTGCCCCATCGCATTATCAGGTCCAGCGAGCGCCTTAAGGCTAAAAAAGTTGGGCCTTTGATGAGCGTAGCTCACCTGATAGGTTCAGTCCGAGTTCGATCTTTAGCGACTGGCAGTCTCCCCTATCTGTCCAGTCTACCCAGTCTACTCTCAACCAGTTAGGGTCCATTTATAGTACCGTGTTTGATTCGCTCTCTAATAGCGAACTTGCCACCTTGGCACAGACTTTGGGATTCCTTATTGACCCATCTGACTCCCCTTGCCTTAACTCCCTCAGGAAGAGGGAACGCCGTAGAGTCCTGGAGCACATTAGTGCCCATGATTAGTGTATCATGGAACATTCGTGGTCTTCACTGCCCGTCCAAACAACGGGCGATCTATGATTTAATCTCTTCTTCTCGCTGTGACATTATCTCCATTCAAGAATCCAAATTTGAATCGCCCTCCCCTTCAACCTTGAGAGCCTTAGGTGGGTCCACGATCGCCAAGTGGATCTCACTTGACGCTATTGGTTCTAGGGGAGGGATCCTCTTTGGCTTCAAGGAATCGTGTTTCTCGCTTATCGCGGTGCAACGTCTTAATTTCTTCCTTATCGTCCAACTGCAATGGACTACCTTTAATTGTCACCTCACGGTCATTTCGGTGTATGGTCCCTCTACCCCTGAGAGGAGGCCCTCATTCTGGAGCGAATTTCTTTCGTTACAAAGTTTGTCCAGCGACCTGTGCATTTTTTGTGGTGATTTCAATGTCACCCGATTTATTTCCGAAAGGTCAAACCCGACCCTCTCTAATTCCCAATCTTGCATTTTTAATGACTGCATCCGAGAATTGCAATTATCCGATTTACCGATCTCTGGTAGATCCTTCACTTGGTCCAACCAACGTGATCCCCTAACCTTTGCAAAACTTGATCGCTTCCTGGTCTCGCAAGCTTGGATTTCTCGGTTCCAACGCTCTTTTGCTCAGGCCCTGCCCAACCCCTGTTCGGATCATGTCCCGATCGTTCTCTATTCCAACTTTTCTTTCAAACAGCAGCACAAATTTCGTTTTGAAAAGCTCTAGCTTCAAGATCAGCTTTTCGTCAATCTTGTGGTGGAATGCCTCGCCTCTGTCACCGGCTCTTCTGGGCTAGGTAATATCCTTCTAAAACTCCATGCTATCAAGCATGGTTGCAAAATTTGGCGCTCTGAGAGACAGAGCAATACTAATTTCCTCTAAACCTTCCTTCTTCAATCCATCGAATCCATCGACAAAATGGAAGAGTTTTGTCCCTTGCCTGAATCTTTTAGATCGGATCGTCGTTCTTGCAAGCAAGATTACGCCGAAATCCTCCATCAAGACCATATCAAATGGGCTCAAAGAGCTAGGGTTAGGTGGATGAAAGAGGGTGATGCCAATACGGCGTTCTTTCAGAACTTTGCCTCCCATAGGCAACGTTACAATCGTATTTCTTCCATCTCCGTTCAGGGAGTGGATCTCAACTCCGAGGGAGAGATTCACCGGGAATTTCACTCTTTTTATAAAAATCTTATTGGATTGCCCAAACATCGCTCAATAGAGCTTGATTGGTTCCAACTTTACGGTAACCAATCTCATGATCTATCATCTCTCGAGGCCCCTTTTTCCCTGGAAGAAATTAAAGCAGCGGTTTTTGCCTTAAAAAGTGATTCTGCGTCGGGGCCCGATGGCTTCCCTGCATTCTTTTTCCAAAAATTTTGGGATTGGCTTAAGGAAGATCTTTTTAAGATGTTTCAGGACCTTCATCAGGGTAGTTTTTCTTTTGATCGCATCAATTATGCGCATATTGTGCTTATCCCCAAAATTGCGGGAGCACATTTATTGACTAACTTCAGGCCCATCAGCTTGATCAATACCTCTTTCAAAATCATTATGAAAGTCCTTTCGACTAGGCTGAGTGCGATCATCTTTCCTTTGATCGACTCGGTACAATCGGGATTCATCAAGGATCGATTTATTCTAGATAGTGTGGCGTCTGCTCAGAAAATCATCTCCCTTTGTCATAGATCTCAAACGGAAGGCATTCTCCTCAAACTTGACTTTCAAAAAGTTTATGACAATGTTAATTGGGATTTTCTTCTGGACATTCTCACCTACCAAGGGTTTGGTCCCAAATGGAATTTGTGGATTATCCAGCTTGTACTCGGGTACCTCTTCGTTATTTATCAATGGTTCGGAAGGTCACAAAATCAAAATCAAATGTGGCCTCCGTCAAGGAGATCCTCTCTCCTCCCTTCTCTTTTCCCTCGTTGCCGGTGTTTTTAGCAGGCTCCTTAGGCATGCTTGGAACTCGCATATGATTGAGGGTCTCGGTCATTCTCCCCAATTCGAAGGGGTTCTAAATCTGCAATATGCAGATGACACTATTATTTTCACTAAACCAGACACCCATTCCCTTTGGAATCTCAAACTTCTCCTTTACTGCTTCGAATCGGCTCTGGGCTTTCGATCAATTTCCAAAAATCTTCGGTCCTTTGGCTGGGTGGATCCCCCAACCGACAGGCCGAGATCTCCAACTTCTTTAATTGCCCCTCAGTGTCCCTCCCAATCACTTACCTTGGCATCCCCCTTAGATGGGGCAAGCTGCATAGATCGGACTGATTTCCACTTATTGATAAAGTGGAGGCCAGGCTCAATGTGTGGTCAGGTAAAGTGCTTTCCCGAGGTGGTAGATTAACCCTCATTAATTCGGTGCTCTCCGCCATGCCTCTTTATTTGATGTCTTTCTACTACCTCCCCTCCTGGGTTATAAAAAGGATTGATCAAATCAGAAGCAACTTTTTCTGGACAGGATCCTCTTCCTTTAAACCAGGATCCCACCTTTGCCAATGGAAAATGATTTGCTCTGCCAAACTGGAAAGAGAGCTGGGTGTTCTGGATCTCAGAAACCATAACATCGCCCTCTTAGGTAAATGGTTATGGCACCTTCATTGTCGTGACAACTTACCCTGGATTCAGTGTATCAAGGATTATCGTTCTCGTTCCCCATATTGGTGGGAGTTTCCTGCGACTGTTAATCGCCTAGCCTCCCCCTTCTGGAAAGGTGTCTGGAAGGCATCAGCCGCTTTCCACTGTAGCATCTCTCGTACCTGTGCAGACGGGTCTAGAGCGAAATTTTGGACGGATCTTTGGATCGGTAACATCAAACTCTCATCTGGGTATCCCTTTTTATTTCTTCTGGCTGCCGAACCGTCTGCAACAGTTGCAGAGTCTTTTACGTTGATCGACGACACTCGATATTGGATCATTCCTTTTCTGATTGACCTCTCACCATCTCTCTCAGAGATTTTTAATGATCTCATCTCTCACCTCAATAACTCCGAATGGAGGTCTAGTGAGGGTATTGCTTGGCGCTGGACTGTTTCTGGTTCTTTTTCTGTTAAATCCTTTTACAGCTTTCTTAACTCTAGGGGCGTTCAATCATCGGTTGCTAATTTTATTTGGGGCTCTGCCGCCCCCCTTAAGGTGAAGATCAATTTGTGGCTGGCGTATCATAGTAAACTGCTCACTGTTGAAGTTCTTAACAGAAGGAATTTAGCTTGGGGGCAACTTTGCCCGCTATGCGTTCACCACACGGAAGATGTTAATCATCTATTTGTTCAGTGCCCTTTCATCCTCCCTTTGTGGAGGATCTGTTCTCTAGCATGGAATACAGGATCTACCCCCCCCCCCCCCCCCCCCCCCCCCCACCTTAGTTGATGTTTGGTCCTTAAAACCATCGGACGCTATGTTCTCTAGCGCGTGGGTGTTGTCTGTTCATATTATCATATGGATTATTTGGAAGGAAAGAAACAAGAGATTGTTTGAGCATCGCTGCTCCTCCTCTCTGGCTTTGATTGAAGCCTTCTTATTCTTGTTCAATCTCTGGAGCGCAGGCCCGTGTTACAAAGGTAGAGCTTCTCTTGATAATCAAAGATTATACGACTCTGTTTGTTGTCTCTGTAACTTGCAAGCTTTACTTCCCCAGCATTATTACTCATAAGTGCTTAACTCTTTTTAATTATTTCCCCAGCACTATTTTTCTTAAGTGCTTATTATTCTTAAGTGCTTTACTCTTTTTCTTCGCTGGCTTTATACGCTTTACTTCTCCAGCATTATTTCTCTTAATTGCTTAACTCTTTCTGATTTAATTCCCCAGCATTTTTATTCTTGAATGCTTATTATTCTGATGTGCTTTAATCTTTTTCTTCACTGGCTTTATATGTTTCTTCACCCTGTCTCCGTCGCAGGTTTGATCTCAATTGCTGGCTTTTTTGCCTTTGGCAGTGATTTTGCAGTGTTCCAACTTTTGGCTCCTCTGGATTTTAGCTTGGTTTATCGTCTGCTTCCCCGCTCCTCTTTTCTCCTTTTGGGTTGTCTGTAAGCTTGGACTTTGGCTGTTTGGGCATGCAGGAGTTTTTCCTGTACCCTTCGGGGATTATAATGTATGCTACGTTTTCTTCCGCTTATGCGGCTTTTTGTGTATCACTCTGTGCTATGTCTAATATAGCTTGTGGATTTGCCTGATCGGTTTATCTTAGGACCTTATTTGTATCTTTATTTTTGCTCTCCGTTTTCATCTTGGTGCATGTTTCTTATTCAGCTCATTTGTTTGGCTGTTCTGATCATTGGCTGATAGTAGTGTGTGGAACAGCTCTTTTAGCCTTGTGTGGATTGGGGCATTTTTTGCTTTGTGTACCATTTTGCAGTAGCGCTGTGTTAGTACCGACGCTGTCTTATTGCAAGTGTCAAGTTGGCACTGATGTGTCGGTGTTTTGATGTTGTTTGGCACCTTTGCTTCTGGTTTTCGTTGAGTTCCCTAGTGCAGGGCCGCATCCCGACTGTCAGGTGGTTCTGATGCTTCGCTGTTGCTTTAATGTTCCTCTGGGCTTCGCAGTCGCTACGTTGTCCCTCCCATTCTCGCACTGTTTTGGCCGCCACATCTGCGGCTTGTCACACAGTGCTCTGTTGCTGATTGATGTCTTCCCATCTCTGCTTGCTAGCTGTTTCGCTCGCCTCCTCAGTTGCTTCCGGTGCCAGCAGCCAGCATCGCCCCATTCTTTATCCTGGCGTTTTTTTCTTGTACAGTCTCATCATTGTTATCTTTTGTTATTATGCGTCTTTTGCGAGTTTTACTTCTTGTAAACAGTGTACTGTAAATTACTTTTGATGTATATATATTTATTTTGGTGTGGCTGGAGTCAAGCGACTCTATCCGTTCTCATAAAAAAAAAAAAATCTACTGTGACCCTGCTTTACTTTTTTCTTTTTCTTATTCTTTTGTCCTTTTGTAAGTGCAATTATCACGTGCTTAAAATCTACTGTGACCCTTTCTGAAACGATATTGACACATCACATGATTATTAATAATTTTAAAGTTGATCAATGCACTTACAATAATTGGAGGGAGAGAGTCGGTGTGTTTTGGTGGGAAATGTCAGTGACGTACAAGTCTATAATAAAAGGAGCTGAGAAGTCCTCAACCTGTACAGGTACATGGCAATATTTCACTCATACCGAAGGAGAAAGCTTTAAAATTATAGTATCCTTTACATATATACATATACATTATTAAGAGTTGGCCGACGCTCTCTAATTAATCCCAGATATTGAGAGTTAGAAATTTTCCGGGTGGGTTTCTTCAACTTCTCCTTCTCCTCGTTTGGTTTCTGTTTTGTTCAGTCTTTTTGCTTTGAAGGCCTATACGAATGGATTCATCAACAGCTCCTTGGTTCTCTGAACAGGTAATAATATTTCATAAGCCCCTAGGAAAAAAATGCTTTAAAAATAGTGTTGATAACCTTTCTTACAATTGCAGGAAATGGAAGATTACCCTAATTTCAACGAGTGGGAACTTAGCTCTCTTGATTACTTCACCAACGAAGAAAACATATGGGAAGACATTCATCATTCCTTTCCATCAGAGAGTTACAACAATTCCTCCTTGAATGAGCCCAAAAGCTTTGAGTCAAACACAGTGAGTGGATCATCTTCAATGGAGTATTCTTCTCCCTCCGAACCCCCAAAAAAGATTCCGAAAACAAACAGCAGGAACTCCACGTGCACCACCGAGACCAAGATCAGGGCACCCACCAATAATCCCATTTCGTATCCGAGTGTTCTCTCTTTTGGGAATCCTGATTCCCCAAGCGATGATGACACTACGATCTTGAGCGGTTATGAGACTAGTACCATAGTTTTGAAGCCCAAAGACGATAATAATAATAATAATATTGGATTAAATAAGAGGGTTTATGAAGCTATAGCTATGGTGGATCAAGGAGGTAAGAAGATGAGTTTTGGGGGGACAACTCGATTATCTGCTACTAATCAAGATCATATAATCGCTGAGAGGAAGAGAAGGGAGAAACTTAGCCAAAGGTTCATTGCACTATCTGCCATTGTGCCTGGGTTGAAGAAGGTATGTAGCTTGTATAATTTTCTCTCAATAAATTTACAATAATATGGTCTTGAAAAGGTTAAGAAAAATTTATGGACATCAGATTTTTTGGGTGTAAGAATGCAGGCATGAACTGCTATTATGTCTAAAGCGTTTGTGTAGATAAATTTTGGAAAAAAATGATTTTTGGGTGGCTTGTTTGGTTGACATGATTGGAAAAAAACCCAGGGCCGGCCAAATTTGGGATCCTCTAAAAATGCGCAAAAATCGGAGGTCCGAGGCGGCTACCTCTCCGACCTCTATCTCAGGCCGGCCCTGAAAACAACCCCTAGTTTTAAGCCTTTTACGGAAAGTCAGTTGATCTTAAATGATTGGGTTTTTAACATGTATGTCATACCAAATATGTGAATATCATATATATACCCCTTACAAATATATATTTTCACATTTACCCCTAGCAATGTGTATCCAACCTCTTAGTTACCCCTTAAGTTAAGACTACTTTAAAAACATAAAAATGTATGAAATATACAGTTATGTTTAATAGATTTTATGTAAAATGACTGAAATACCCTTTCTCTACTAGTTAAGTTTATTTTTTTTTAATTTTATAAACTAAATCATCTATAAAATCAATTGAAACACATCAATCCTTCTCAATTTTTTTCAGTTTTCTTAATAAACGGATAAATTTACAGTACATTTTTATAATTTAATCTTTATCATCATGTTTTCTAGCCAAATTCGCTACTAATCTGAAAAGTTTATTCCAAGAAGCAGCGACATTAGAGATTTTATTTGACATGGACACTTCGACGAACACGTAAATTCCAAATATCACATCTAACTATATAAAATAATATCATAATAAATGGACTACTTCTACATAGAAATGCTAGTGCTTTATAAGAACAGTTACCTTTGTTTATTATTTATTAAGCAGTAAATATGATTGTATGTGTTTTACCCGTACCTTTTACTTGCATCTGCAAGTAACTCTATGTACTTTTTATCAAACATGTATGTAGCACTCCATGGTCACAAATTCGGTGTTTGGATATAATTGGACAAAGATCTTAGGTTCAGAATTCGGCTAATATTCGGGAAAAGATCGGGGAGAAAAAATACAAAATTTTCCATATTTTAATGCATATTAATACATGCCATAGAAGAAAGAAAAACACATAATTAAACGGAAGACTAATTATATTTTTGCTAAATAAAAGAAAGGTTAATTGATATAGAATACTTCACCATTATAGCATCCACAACGGTTTATCTCAAATATGGCACAATGGCAATTTGAGAAATAGCATTTAGCGAATGTGCGCGCAACGGTTGTTTGCCAAATTTTGAAAAAAAAATAAAAATTATTATCGGAGAGAGGTTTTTTTGTAATTTTTTAAAAGATTAAAATGGTAATAGTTTTTAAATAATTATTAGTGTATTAATTAGTTACTAATTAATACTAAAATATGATTAATTAACACTAAACCCCATTAATTAAGTCTAAACCCCATTAAAATAGTTTGTTGGCAACATGTCCCGTTTGAGACTTTTTCTCTTCGGACGGGATAACATTACACGTCCGATCATTTTTTTAATTTTTAATTTTTTTTTGGACGGAATAAATTGTTCCGTCTGACACATAAAAAAAAATCAAAAAATAATAAAAGATTATAGGACGGTACATATTGTAACGTTCGATCTCATTATTAAAAAAAAAAATAGGGATAAAACAATATATTCCATCCCCTATATTTCGATAAAGAGCAAAAGGATTTTCAAATATGAGAAACGACTGTAACAATTTTGTC
This sequence comes from Hemerocallis citrina, assembly GCA_017893485.1. Classification (NCBI taxonomy): domain Eukaryota; kingdom Viridiplantae; phylum Streptophyta; class Magnoliopsida; order Asparagales; family Asphodelaceae; genus Hemerocallis; species Hemerocallis citrina. The sequence continues at coordinate 119,621,040 of CM030362.1, forward strand.
AAAAAATGATAAAATAGCAAACCGATGTGGCTGTTAATTTTGACAAAATAATAAATATAGCAAACCATAGTGGATGCTTTTAAAATGTTTAGCCAAGAAAACAGTGAAGTCTTACATTTTCAATGGACAAATAATTTATTAATCCACCATTAAACTGTTGAGATGGATTCCATGAAGGAAAACAAATCTGAAGGAGACAGGTAACAGCTATACCTATACCCTCTTATTAAACATATTTGTAGCTGTTCTTTAAAATGGGGATAGAGAGAAAGAAAGTCTGTACTCAGCCTCCCGCCATAAAAAGTCCAGCCGAATACAGACGAATCATTTCCAATATTGTTCTCAAATAATTAACGTGCACCGCGAATTATACCCGAACTGGTGTTTAATTCGCGAGCCTGTACAGGCAAGTGTGATGTTCCCAAATAATTTGCAAGTTTTTCAAAAAATTCGCAAATTTTGTGACTATGATGTACTCACTCAATATTCTTTCTTGAATGGAACCTAAATTAAGTACGAAAGATTAAAATTTTGACATATATTTGTTTTTTCAGATGGACAAGGCCTCAGTTCTGGGAGATGCGATAAAGTACATGAAACAATTACAAGAGAAGGTGAAATTCCTAGAAGAGTAATCAGTGAAGAAGGCAGCAGAATCGGCTGTACAAGTAAAGAAATCCCAACAGCTTTCTGAAAGTACAGAAGAAACTCCTTCCTGTGATGAAAACTTTGATGGAAAATCACCTGATGAAATAGTAAACCACTCAGCTGAAATTGAAGCCAAGTTATCAGACAATACTGTCCTTCTAAAAATCCACAGCAAAAATCTGAAGGGAGTCATAGTTATGGCTCTATCTGAGATTGAGAAGCTCAACCTCACTGTACTCAAAACCAGTGTCATTCCCTTTGCCACATCATCGCTTGATATCACTGTGATGGCTCAGGTAGTTATTACTATTTTGCAAAACAGTTAATGAAACTATTAGATACTTAATGGGGAGTAAAAATAGTCAACAAAAAAAAAGTTTGAGATACCTTTCGCTGGTCAACTGACATATACCCAGGAGTGTGATTTGCTTTCTTTACATCAGGTATTATCCGGAGGGTTATCAATTTACCCTAATAGTATTTCTTTGGAAATTTTCAGAAGTCGATGTCAGCTTAATTCACTTCAGTTAGCTCGAATTAATGGATTGTTACTGCTGAATTTAGGGTATAATATTCCTTTTTAATTATTGCAGATTGAGGAGGGGTTTTCCATGACTGTGAAGGATATTGTGAAGAAGCTAAACTTGGCTTTCAGGCAGTTCATGTGAAGAAAGGTGTCGAAGAGGGAGTTATCTCCATCATTTGTCGTTTTTCCTGTATTTCCTTTTAAGCAGGTCATTAATGTTGAAATGTAGTAAGTACTAATATGTATATTCTGTTTCCTAATCTATAGGAAACAAATTTCCCAAATCTCTCATCCCTCAATCTTCTCTCAGTCTCCTTTTTTCTCCTTTAAAAATGTAATCCTTATATATAGATGTATACAGTAAAGAATAAAGAACAAGAAGAATAAGAATCATTTTCCCCCAAAATTGTTTTCTTGATAGTATCAGAGCCTAATCAGATCTAGGCCAAGTAAAGAAGAAGAAAGGAGGCTGATCACCTCCATCTTGATCTGATCCCGTTGTTGATCCCGTCACCGATCATCGACTCCGATCCCGTCAGATCCCGTCGCGGAAAACCCCAACGAACCCATCACCACTGCTTCTCCTTTTGTCTCCGCTCCCTACTACCTTTGCTCTCTACCGACCACCACCGCACCATCAGCTCCAGCCACCCCCTTCCTCCTCCCTTCCCATCGCATCGACATCCGGCGATGCCACCCCGAGCACCGCCCTCGCTCAGGCCGCCGAACCCACCCTCTGTCTGCTACTCTTCCTGATCGACGTAGCCTCCGAACCCCAACCCGACCTTCCTTGCTCCCTTGTTCCATCGACAGTGCCGCCGTCGACCACCCCTGTCGTGCCGCTCGTCGATCACCAGCGACGTCGCCTCTGAGTCCCTTTGCCCTCTCTTTTGCTGTGGGTACTGTAGCTGCTGGCCATTGTTGCTGCTGTCTCTCTCTCCTGTTGCTGTTTGGTGTTCAGGAGAAGAAGGAATTTGTGTTTGCTGTTCGGGTAGGGAGCTATGGAGTTTGTGTTTGCTATTTTATGAAGAAGGGGAGGGATTGATCTGGTGTTGGATTGTTACTATTTTGCTGTTTGTTAAAGACTTGGAGTTGTTCTTGGCCAAGTTGTGTCGTTTGCTATTGGTTGCTGAAGATCAGATCCGTTGTTTTTTTGTGCCGCCTATGGGACAAACTGATGGAGCTGAGAAGAGTTTGGACTCGCCTCTACATTAGTTATAGCTACAGATAATGATGGTAAGGAATTTAATATTTCTGTCTCTGTTATGAATAATGCAAGGATAATTGATTCGGATGCTACCGACCATATGACTTTTGATTCTAGATAAGTTCAAAATTTTCAACCATCCACCAAATTAACTGTGTCCATCGCCAAAGGTGATCCTGCCATTATTACTGGCGAGGGTACCATACATCTCACAAACAACCTAACCTTAGATTCTGCTCTAGTTGTGCCATCCTTAAATTTTAACATATTATCTGTTGCTCAAATAACTACTGCCTTACATTATATTGTAGTCTTTTGGCCTTCACATTGTGTGTTTAAGGATATTCGGACTCGCAAGACGATTGGTTATGGGATTAGACACGGAAAATTCTATTATCGAGATTTAGAATCTGAATGTTCGAGCAAGTTGACTCAAGCTCTAAGTGTAGAAGGATCCGAAGATGAGAAGAAGAAATCAGATATTTGGCTATGGCATCGACGTCTAGGGCATGCTTCTTTTGGTTATTTGAAGAAATTATTTTCAAGTTTATTTTTGAAGTTGGATATTTCTGCCTTTCGGTGTGATGTCTGTGAATTTACAAAAGGTCACCGTGTCTCTTTTCCTCCAAGTCCAAGTAGAAGCTCCCTTCCATTTATGATTATTCATTCTGATATTTGGGGTCCATCCAAAACCACTACATTTGGAGGAGCCAAATGGTTTGTGACATTTATTGATGACTATACCTGTATGACCTGCATTTGTTTAATGAAGTCGAAAAGTGAAATTAGTGGCTTGTTTCAGAAATTTCACAAACATGTTATGATTCAGTATAAATCACAGATTCAAGTTCTTAGGAGTGATAATGACGGAGAGTACTTGAGTTCAAATCTGCGAGAATGTTTGGAGGAATACGAAATTGTTCACCAGACTACATGCTCATATACACCTCAACAGAATGGGGTTGCAGAAAGGAAAAATAGACACTTGCTCAATGTGGTCCGTGCTTCTCTCATTCATGGAAATATGCCACTCATCTATTAGGGGGAAGCCCTTATTTCTGCTGCATACCTAATCAACCGAGTTCCCTCTAGTATCCTAAGCTTCCTCACACCCTTTCTAACATTAACTGAAGTTGTGAATGCACCAAAAGTCATGAACTTACCACCTCGTGTGTTTGGGTATGTTACATTTGTTCATCTTCATCAACATGAACACAATAAGTTAACTCCTCGAGCTGTCCGCTGTGTTTTCGTGGGATATGCACAGAATAAAAAAAGTATCGGTGCTATCATCCACCAACTCCTAGGATATTTGTGACTATGGATGTTGTGTTCCATAAAAATGAGATGTATTTTTCTTCTACGACTGAACTTCAGGAGGAGTACCGAAGTGAAGTTCAGACTCTTGGATATGATGAAGGGGTTAGTGAAGTTCAGACTCTTGTGTATGATAAAGTAATTACCAGTACGTCAGAACGAACAACTGGATACAAATAATGGCGAATACTTGAATGAAGACCTAGCAAGGGAGGAAGACCCTCATGAAGAAGACCCACATGAAGAAGACCGTCATGAAGAAGAGCCTCTTAAAGAATTGCAATTAGTACCGAATTTCAGTAAGAGTGAACCGTCAGAACCCCAAAACCAATCGTCATCGTTGTCCGAAATTCCTAGAAGAGAACTCCTGCACTATACTAATAGAGGTATTCCAAAACTCACTTATGAACCTGATCCCACTAGTAAATTCAAATATCCTATAAGTAATTATGTATCCACTCACCGCTTGTCGAATCAAATAAGTTATTTGTGAATCAATTATCTGCTGTATCTATTCCTAACAGTGTGCAGAAAGCTTTAGCCGATCCAAGGTGAAAAACAGCTATGGATGAGAAGATGAAGTCCTTGAAGAAGAATGAGACTTGCAAGATAGTCAGGCTGTCACCAAGGAAGAAGCCGGTAGGATGCAGATGGATTTATACCGTGAAATATAAGTTGGATGGTTCGATATAGCGATACAAGACAAGGCTGATTGTCAAAGGGTACACTCAAACATATGGAATTGATTATGACGAAACATTTGCACCTATGGCAAAGTTCAACACTGTTCGAGTTCTACTGATACTTGTTGCAAATCTTGACTGGTCTTTGGAGCAATTTAATGTGAAGAATGCATTTCTGCATGGGAAATTGACAGAAGATATTTATATGGATCTACCGCTAGGATCAAATAGACCAGTTCAATACAGTAATAAAGTGTGTCGGTTGAGGAAGGCACTATATGGTCTCAAACAGTCGCCAAGAGCTTCGTTTGGGAGGTTTACAAAATCAATGAGGACATTCGGATATTATCAGAGTAATTCAGATTATACGCTATTCCTGAAGAAAAAAAGAAGGTAAGATTACTGCTCTCATTATATATGTCGATGACATGAAAGTAACTGAGAATGATCCTGAGGAGAGAATGGCATTGAAGAGTTACTTGTCACAAGAGTTTGAAATGAAGGATCTTGGCTCTTTGAGATATTTCCTTGGTATTGAAGTTTCTCGTACAAGAAATGGTATATTTCTGTCTCAAAGAAAGTATGCTCTCGATTTATTGAAGGAAACTGGAATGTTGCTTGTCAGTCGATTGGTACACCGTTAGAAGAAGGACTGAAACTCGCAATGAATCTGATCATATGCCTTGTGATAAGGAAAGATATCAGAGATTGGTTGGACGACTGATGTATCTTGCGCATACACGACCAGATTTATTATATGCTTTAAGTGTGGTAAGTCAGTTTATGCATGCACCTCAGGAACACCATATGGATACAGTGATGAGAATTCTGAGATATATTAAGTCTGCTCCAGGAAAATGGGTCATATTTGCGAAATATGGTCACTTGAAGGTTGAGGCATATACTGATGCTGATTGTGCAGGATCTATAATTTATAGGCACTCCACTTCAGGATATTTCACATTTGTTGGAGGAAATTTAGTTACATGGAGAAGTAAGAAGCAAAATGTTGTTGCACGCTCTAGTGCAGAGGCTGAGTATCGCGGAATAACTCTATATATAGCAGAAGCTTTATGGCTGAAACTCTTGTTGCAGAACTTAGGTTGTGGTCCGAATGAACCTATGAAGGTATATTGTGATAGTCAAGCAGCATGTGATATTGCCGCTAATCCAGTTCAACATGATAGGACGAACATGTAGAGGTGGACAGATTCTTCATCAAGGAGAAATTGGATGAGAAAGTCATTGAGATATCTAAAGTGAAGTCAGAAGATCAGCTCCCAGATATCCTGACCAAGGCAGCTTCGAGTCGGCTCTTCTTGAAATTTGTTGACAAGTTGGGCATGATCAATATCTATGCACTAACTTGATGGGAAGTGTTGAAATGTAGTAAGTACTAATATATATATTCTGTTTCCTAATCTATAGGAAACAGATTTCCCAAATCTCTCATCCCTCAATCTTCTCTCAATCTCCTTTATTCTCCTTCAAGAATGTAATCCTTATATATAGATGTATACAGTAAAGAATAAAGAACAAGAAGAATAAGAATCATTTTCCCCCAAAATTTTATCTTCAATTAAGACAAATGTTTGATCATTCAGAGTCGAATTACTAGTCCTTCTAGAGAGGTTGCATTTTGCTCCAAGTGAAACAACACTTGAGACTATTCTTATATCTTTCTAAGCATGATCATATATTTTCTCTTGTTTTTTGCTTTCCAAATATGGTCTTTCTTGTCTCTTGATCCCTTTATTAATTTTCATTCTCTTTCGAGCATTATTTGGCATGGTTTGACTAGGACCATGCATGTTTATTTTTTAGTGAATTATGAGAGGAATTAAAGCTTTTGGCTGACCTGGTATATTTGTGAACATCTTTGGAGTAAATAAAATTGCAGGAGTTCTAGTACGCATCTGAACAGCCCATAACCGTATTGGAATGTAAGTTTTAGTTGTATTATATAGACTCTGGAATAAAATAAACTACTTAGATGTATTCAATCTTTCAGTTGTTCTCTACTTCAACAATCCTTCCATTTTATTTTTACTCCTGTGAATGAATAAGCCTTGATCAAGAATTAAGCTTGCTGTTTTCATTAAAAAAAAATAAAAAAATAAGAAAATAAATTAAAGAAGCTTGATGTTATAGCGCGATATGAATAATTTGGTTTGGAAATGCAAAAATTTGTCCTTTTCCTCTTATGTCCACCAGGGGCACAACCAACAATTTGGGGGGGGGGGGGGGGCAAATTTAGAAATAAAAAGGAAATTATAAAATTGTATAATTTTGGTCGTTGAGGTGGCACACATCAATAGGCAGAGAAATATAGAGCAGGTGGGAGAACTCTCCAATAGGAATATGGCACATAAGGCAATGAACAAAATAGTAGTGAAATTGGTAGTGGATGAAGCATTACTCTTATTCTTTTCCTAACAATGTTGCCTTAGAGAATGAATAGTTTTGGATAAAATACTATAATTTCCTTATATTAAAAAAACCCACTAATCATCAACCAAAGTACCCTTCTAATAAACACGTAAAATAATTTGTTAACCTTATATGTACTAAAACAGGGCCGGCCCTGAGTTCCGGGGGGCCCTAGGCAAACTTCCGAAATGGGCCCCCCCTACCCCATATAAAAAAAAAAAAAAAAAAAAAATTACGCGCGAAATGCGTGCCTATATTTACAAGGGAAGTTTGAAATCGGGGGCCCCAAAAATGACGATTTCGGCGGGGCCCCGACGCGGCCGCCTTGCCCGCCTACATATCAGGGCCGGCCCTGTACTAAAACTACAGCAAATGATCATATCAAGTAATTCCTTAACTAATACCTACATCAAAACTTAAATCAATTAAGAACCATATATCACTCCAAAAATTGCAAATTTCATCATTTTATTCTTAAGTTTCTTTTTATGAAAAATCACATATGTATACATTTCCCACCTCTTTAATTCTAGCCATAGGCCCACATCTTCATCCCTCAAAATCTCCACATATGCAAATATACTTCACTCCCTTCATCCTCTACTTGTCTTCTCAAAGACTCAAACCCTAAAAAAACCACTAAAACCACTAAAAAGTCTTAAAAATTAGGCCAGAAAAATGAGGAAAAATTGCAAAAAAGGAAAATATTATGAGTTAAGAATCAGAACCTAGTATGGGATTGAGTTAAAAAATATGAGTTAAAACCTTCTCTCTAATCCTATTCGTCGTCTCTGCTTCCTCGTAAGTCCTAATTTAGGATTTAGGGTTTGGATTTGGAATTTGGGGTTTGAGAATATTCTAGAAACTTTTTTATATATATATAGGATAGAGTCGAAAGACTTTAGCCCACGGATATATAAATAATAACGGAAAGTGGCATACAATGCAAAGATTTACAACAGTAAACCAAAGATAAAAGAATTATGTACAACCACTATCAAACGACCAAAATGCTCATGGCAACAATGCAAATAAGAAATTTTCTACATACAACAAAAACTCTAAAAGAATATGATAGCAGAGTGAGATACTCGTCAGGTGGCTAAAAAAATCCAAAGATAATCGACAGAACAGAGACAGCAAGGGAATACAACTACCTGTGATGGCAGCAACCACCTAACACCACCTTCCACTCTGCTGAAACGAAGAACACAGAGCATCTCGAGATATTAGGGTGCACAACAACAGTAGCCCTAACAGGTACTGCAACCGGAGCCTGAAAAAAGTATAGAAAACACAAAGCGCACAAAAACAAAACATAGGCAACACACAACCTAAGATCAATCTAGATTTGAACAAGGCAGCACGAACCAGTAGGTTGCCAAATAGCATACACAGGAAATAAACAGCGAGAATGTGTAGAAAATATCTAAGAGCATGAATGAAGAAACATAGAAACATGCTAAACTATAGTATGCTGCTTAAATGAAGAGGAAGCATCAAACTAAATCAAAATATAGAGATCAGATGCATACAGAACAAAGTAATGTCATGTGAAGAGCAGCCAAAACACTTGCTAAAGGCGCAAGCAATATAGGAGAAGGAGAAGCCCAAAAGAAAGTTCGTATCCTGTGGCAGCTTAGTTCTACACAATATGAATAGACAACTCATTAGAATAGGTAAATTAAAACGTGGTTAAGGAGGTAAAAAGCTAGTGTGATAGAAAAAAGCCGCAGCCACATCAAGAAGATGCAGATGGAGAGTATGAACTTTGTTTTGAGATAAAGCAGAAGCCCGGAATTTAGTTAAAAAAAGATCTTCAATTAAATTAGTAATAAAGCTTGAAGTGTTTGAGAATATGCGATTATTTCTTTCTTTCTAGATAATCCACATAAGGGCCACCATGGATAAATCCCATGATTTGAGGCAAGAATTATTGACTCTACGAGACCTCCATAAAGTCCACCATGAGTCAATATTGTCTAGATGACTATGGACTTGCCAAGCTTGCATAAAAATCGTCGATAATGAACGAATAAAAATGTAAGAATAAGTGATTAGCATCTTCAGGGTGAGTAAGACAAAACGAACAATTTTGACCTAAGGTCAAATTCCTCTGGTTGAGATGATCAACCGTAAGTAATTTGTTTTGAATAGCTAGTCACGCAAGGATTTTGAATTTAAGCGGGGCAGGAATTTTCCATATAGATATGGCGAATGGAGAAATAACACCACCGGAATTAAGGAAGTTATAAAAAGATTTAACAGGATACACTCCCGAATTATTCCATCGCTATAAAACATCATCATTAGAATGTCACAAATTGATTTAATAATATCTTAAGATTGTTAAGTTTCTATGAGAAATAATCAAAAAGGAATTAGGGTTAATATCTAGATCTAAGTTGCTTCAGATATTCATCTTAGGTATCAAGATTGGAATATCTAGACTGCTATCACAAGCCAGTATTTATGGAATAAATACTGGTTTGGGTATCGGGTTATAAGCCCATAAAGTCGCGTTCCAATATCTAATCAATTGTACACGTGATACTCATATGGACATGTAATATTTATATAGAGAGAATATATCCATATATCCAACAATTATGGCTCACCATAAGAGGAAAGAAAAAAAAATGAGATACATATGTAAATGGTATACCTCGTAAAAATCTCCAAGGGTCCCCAGTATATAATATCCACATACATATATAATTTTGGGCACCACAAAAACATAATATTTTGGAGGTATCCTGAAAAATAACATTTGTGGAAGGTGAAAAGCTCTTCCCTCATCATTAGTATGACTTTCTTTTAGAGCCCTCAGGGTCCTCTAATTTGCAGTATTAATTTCATCCATTTAAACAAATTGTTAAAGCATTTAACAACACATTGTAATAAAATAACATAATAAATTAATAAAAACAAACACAACGAGCAAGACGCTAGATTTGCTTAATTCCGTCGGAATGGTTTACATTCCTGATAAGACATGTATCCAGCAATTTCCACTATCAATTAAACTTTTATTAGAAAGCGATTGTGTTGGGTTTGAAGTATTCTTTTATTGATTACAAGGATGACTTTAAATATATCTCTACTATTTTAATGAGAGAGTTTATCATCAAACAAATTTTATTTGTAACCAAATAGAAACATGCATTGTAACCCAACAAACAAGTACAATGCACATGCTTAACTAATATGAAGGAGGTTTTAGATTCGATGTCAGACAATGTCAATTTTTTTTTCAATATCTCTATCTCTATCTATCTATCGTGCATTGTAACTCAACAAACAATTGCAATGTACATACATAACTAATATAAAGGATGTCTTTAATTTTATGTCGGACAACGTCGATTTTAAAAAAAATACACGCATCGTACGTGTAAATTACTAGTATTATTATAAGGAAACCTCGTAAACCCTAAACAATCCTAATGAATCAAAAATTATTGAAATATCCTAAAATAGGTAGTATAAAAATGGGAAGTTGAGATCGATGGACAATGTTTAACGGTTAACATTTTGGAACTTGAGATGAGGCGAATAACTGACACAAATGACTCTACGAGTAAGAGAAAGGCCATTTTACAAAATATTTTGGATAGTAAGAAGTTAATGGAAATATTGATTAAGGTGAAATTAGGTGCTTAGGGTAGATTTTCCCACCGGTTAAAGTTTTTTTTGAGGTTACCCACTAGTTAAAGTTAAACCCCAAAATTTAAGGGTTTCCAACTTCAAATCAAAATCTATCATTCATCGAAGATGAAACCTTGCTACTGCCCAGATCTCAAGACAGTTGTTCCTCGGGTCATGTGAATACCTGCCAACCCTAATTTGTTGGAGTAATCATGGGAGAGTGAGGGTTACACAATGAATGGTGTGTTTATTGGTATGGTGTCTCAATCACATCTCTACTATTTTAACGGGAGAGTTGGGGTTGTAAACAAACAAATCCTAATTTTATAACTGAGTAAACCCGTGCAATATACGGCCAAACTACATCCACTAAATATCCCCGTGTCATGCACGTCAAACCAAAAAATTTCGTATCTTCTCTGTTAGCAAAAAAAAAACCCCTAAATCCAAAGCCTCAACTCATCTTCTTCCTATTCAACTCCTCTCAGCCATATCCCTCGCACTCCCGTCGCCAACGCACAGTCGTGTCGCCGTAATTCACCGTCGTCGCCGCAGTTCACCGTCGACCAAAGCGTACCCGTCCAATCCCTACCGTTTTGCCACCGTTTTCATGGGTTTTCAGATTAGGGGAAATCAAATTATTGGAAGAAAAATTAAGTTACAAATTTGATTTGAGAAGCTTTCAATTTCATTGATCACTAAGGTAAGTGTTTTGCTTCTTGGTTTGTTTCATGGGTTGCAGGAAGATGATGAACAACAAAGCCTTCATGTGCAGAAATGGTGGCTAGGGTTTTTGTAGAGGAAGCCAGCTACTGTTGAAGGTATTTCATTCTTATAATTCTTAATTTCGTAATGTACTTTCAATATCACATGTTACTATTTGATAAAATGCCTCAACTAATAATTACATCAAAATTTCAAAATGTAAGAAGTAGTGACTATTAAGTCATGATGTCTTATTTTTAGTTTGATTCAATTCCATTTTGCTGGAGGCATTCATCAGTCATTAGTTTTCAATTTGGTTGAAAATTTCACGTGCCACTTGCTCGAGAAAATGACTCATTAAGCAATCTCATTGTCTTTAATTATCACTTTGGTGTTTATGTTCAAAATTTGTTAAGAACTTACCATTTTTAGGGTATCTGTTCAAACAACAATCGGCAATCACTGAAGTGGAGAGGATCAAAGGTCGCGGTTTGTGCAAGAAAATATATAATTCTGAAGAGGAGTCTTCTGTCTTCACTACAGGTTAATCCTCACCTCTCACACCAACTCTCTTTCAAACCACCATATTCCACCTGCAATCTTTATTTTGAGATCTCTTCTTGGTCCATTTTTTATATATACTAACCCCAACTTTTTTTTCAACAAGTGAGGTATTGAATAGATGTACATGCTTATATAGATTAATATGCATCTAAATGATGATACAGAATTTTGTATATCTACCTTCATCTGTATATCTCTACTATTTTAATGGGAGAGTTCAGGTTGTAAACAAACAAAACCGTAATTTTGTAACTAAATAAACCCGTGCAATATACGGCCAAACTACATCCACTAAACATCCCCGTGTCATGCACGTCAAACCAAAAAATCCTGTATCTTCTCTGTTAGCAAAAAAAAACCCTAAATCCAAAACCTCAACTCGTCTTCTTCCTATTCAACTCCTCTCTGCCCTATCCCTCGCACTCCCGTCGCCAACGCACAGTCGTGTCGCCGCAGTTCACCGTCGTCGCCGCAGTTCACCGTCGACCCAAAAGTACTCGTCCAATCCCCACCGTTTTGCCACCGTTTTCATGGGTTTTCAGATGAGGGGAAATCAAATTATTGGAAGAAAAATTAAGTTACAAATTTGATTTGAGAAGCTTTCAATTTCATTGATCACTAAGGTAAGTGTTTTGCTTCTTGGTTTGTTTCATGGGTTGCAGGAAGATGATGAACAACAAAGCCTTCATGTGCAGAAATGGTGGCTAGGGTTTTTGTAGAGGAACCCAGCTACTGTTGAAGGTATTTCATTCTTATAATTCTTAATTTCGTAATCTACTTTCAATATCACATGTTACTATTTGATCAAATGCCTCAACTAATAATTACATCAAAATTTCAAAATGTAAGAAGTAGTGACTATTAAGTCATGATGTCTTCTTTTTAGTTTGATTCAATTCCATTTTGCTGGAGGCATTCATCAGTCATTAGTTTTCAATTTGGTTGAAAATTTCACCTGCCACTTGCTCGAGAAAATGACTCATTAAGCAATTTCATTGTCTTTAATTATCACTTTGGTGTTTATGTTCAAAATTTGTTAAGAACTTACCATTTTCAGGGTATCAGTTCAAACAACAATCGGCAATCACTGAAGCGGAGAGGATCAAAGGTCGAGGTTTGTGCAGGAAAATATATGATTCTGAAGAGGAGTCTTCTGTCTTCACTGCAGGTTAATCCTCACCTCTCACACCAACTCTCTTTCAAACCACCATATTCCACCTGCAATCTTTATTTTGAGATCTCTTCTTGGTCCATTTTTTATATATACTAACCCCAACTTTTTTTCAACAAGTGAGGTATTGAATAGATGTACATGCTTATATAGATTAATATGCATCTAAATGATGATACAGAATTTTGTATATCTGCCTTCATCTGTATATGGTAGAAATATTGGTCATAAACTTGCCTGAAGTTTATAAACTTTTTTAGGCATATGCTGTTAACATTGTTTTTACTGAGTGTGCAATTTGTGGTGGAGGTGGAGCCTTTCGTTGTCTGTAGATGACACTGTAACATTCTTCAAGATATTGGCCAATGCACTAGAGTATTGGCTGGTGTATAGTCTTACCGACCATTTATTTTAGATATGTGAAACAATGAATTAGTATAGGTGTGAATTATACAGAAAGTTAGTAGGAATAATTTTTTCATAGTATTGGATGAAGTTGGACCATAAAGTTATTGATTCTGATTCTGGATTGAAAGATTTTTGTGATGATTTGATTTTACAATGGAATATCTTGAACAATACTTGCGGAAAACTTGCCCAAATGTGAATTAATGACATGGTTGAATGGGTATATCTTACGCAAGAAAAAGAAGACTTTGAAAGTGAACTCTACTTTTCAGACTGTCCACTTTTTTGCATTACTCTTCCTTGCATAATAATCTACTTTTCATGTTTCAGGACGGAAGAATTAACTACAATGAGTTTGCAGCCATGATGAGAAAAAACAACCAACAGATTGTTCCAATCCAAAGGCGTGAATAACAGTTAAATCAGAGATGCAAATATATGTAAACAGCATTTTGTGTGTGTGAAAAGCTTCATTGTTAATCACTCTTATCTCTTTCAGTCTAATATAGATTAAACAATGCTTTAGATTATTGACCATGAGGTTTAACTCAGTTTTTGGCCTGAGAATGTAACATTTTCTTAATTACTTTGTGAGTATTTGGATTTTCTTTTTCCTACAACACTGTCGAAGAGAGCACTCTCTGCAATGCAGATTATATGTACATCAACGCTAAATTTTTAGCAAATGCATACCGACCTCAGTAAATGTGCACATATATCTATATTGAGCTAAGTATGTTGTTCATGTTTATCCAGTCCTTAGTTAAAAATCATTCGTTTGAATCGACCAAAGAATAGTGGTAACATAATAATTTTGATTTTTCTCCTTTATGTATTGTTGAAGTTTGATTTTATAATCGTTCACACTTATTCTATTATTGAAGCCTGCTATTTTGCAAGTTAAATGTTTTACTTTTTTTTTATACGATATACAAATTCATTTTATTTAATGACTAGATTTTTTTTATAGACGTGCATCGCACGTGTATTATACTAGTTTGTTGGAAGGGGAATTTGAATGATCAAGCAAATCTTGTATTTTTGTCATTTATTTAATGTATTTATTTTCCACATAGTTCATGCATGATAATGTTGATAGGTCAACTTTTTTTTTTTGTTTTTAATTTGATTTTGATTTGGTGGGTCAATTTATTATTAGTCGGTCTACTGTGATGGTGGTTATTATTTTGAAAGGTTATGGTCAAATTTGAAAGTTGAATGATTAGCAAAGATTTCTCTCTTTTTTTAATATTTTTTTTCACGTAAAACCAAAGTTTAGTTTAATAATATAATACACCATTTTATCAATAAATCTATTAACAAATTTAGTTATTCAACAATTCACGACAAGCGTTTTATCACCGTGAAACTATCCATTTCCTCAGGAACTTTATTAAACAAATAAAGTTCTTTCCCAAAACCCTAGATCTGAAACCCCAAGGACGGCAGTGGCTCTCTCTGCGCCGCCGCTGCCCCCCCCCCCCCCCTGCACCTTTGCGGCGATGACAACGGAGACGACGAACCCCCTTTCGACGCACCCCCCTTTCGACACTCCCCCTATTCGCACCCCCTGACTGGTCGGGGGGAGTTCGCGTCCAACGTCATCGATGCTTTCACGCCAACTGTTCGAGCGACGGCGCTCCGGTGCCCCCTCCCCGGCTGCCGTTCGACGCCTTCCCCTACCGTCGTCGTGCCGCCTCCCCCTCCCGTCTCTATTGCGCCGTCGACTCTAGATCTTCCAACCCCACTCGCCATCATCGGCTGGCAGCTGTCCATCGATGCGACGGTGGCTCCCCCAGTGGATATTTTCGTTGATACCTCCAGATCTTAGGTCGTGTGCCGTCATCGCTAATGTCGCGCCCATCCAGATCCTGATCAAGGTCGCGACGATCCAGATCCAGATCTAAGGTCGTGCCAACGGTTTTCGATCATCGATCTGCATCGAAACCCTACTCCGGCTACTGTCCTCTGACCCGGTCAACGCTAGCTCCGACATCTCCTTCACCGGCGTCATTCGCCATGTCTCTGCCAACCTCGGCCTCAACCTCTCCGACTAGTCCGACTTCATGGGTCGGCAATCGGAAAGGAGGTGAATTATTTCTTCAAATTAAGTTTAGGTTGGTAATATTTAGGTTGTCTTGCACGATTGTGGAGATTGGGCCCAAAGATGGGGTCCCTCCGTGATGTGCGTTGCGGTCTAGGTTAGGTTGGGATTGGATGGATTAGCTAGATATTTGCCCGGATGTTCTGTGCGCTTGCCACCATGTACACACTCTCGGTTGGGAGTTGTTAAGCAAGTAGTACTTTGTCTGAGTTGGGTTTGATTTAGTGTGAAGAATGAGGTGTAGTACGGTTGTGGGGCTAGGGCCTGAAGACGGGGTCCCCCCATGAGAGGTGCTCACTCGTTACTGCACAGGGTGGGGCTTGGGCCCGCAGAAGGGGTCCCCCCACAAGGTGCACAGAGGGAAGATGTTTGTGTTTTTGGTCGGCAGTATGTAAGTCAAACCCTGAACTCGACCTCCTTTAATTCACTACCACAGACTTTGCAACAACACCGCCACTACGCCCTCATCATTGACCCTGAGATCTACAACGTCCACCACCTGCAGGGGCGAGAGGTGAAGGTGATTCTTCAGATTGGTTGTGATTTCATTTGGATTTTACGTGAGAGAGAGAGTGAGAAAGTGAAGATGTTACTTCTCACTACTCTAAGCAGGTGTCTGGTTGTGTCTTCGATTGTGTTCGTGGTTAGGGTGAGTGAGAGTTTTGCTTAGTGAGAAATTGCTGGTGAGAGCTAATAAGTGAGAGAGGTGAAGGTATCTTCTACACGGCTCTACTTTGGTTGTGACTTCGACTGCGCTGAAAGTGAGTTTGTTGGAGACAGTGTGGGAGAGGGGGAGAAGGTTGGGACCGGCGAATACACAAATCCCGCATGATTCGCTTCAGGTGGGTGTGCGCATGCCGTGGAGGCGGTTTTCGAAACTTATGTGACGTACATACAATTAGTCGGTACTCACTATATAACTGGGCCCAAGCTGGGGTCCAGTACAGTATTGGTGGAGGTCGGAGACAAGCTGTAGTCGGTTCGTCCTAGTTTTAGTTCTTTTGTGGCCCACCCTCTCAGATAGTGAGCCCTGATTGTATGTATTGGTTATATTGCTTCATGTTCTATTTTGTTTTCTGTAGGTTGTAATTTATCCCAGTACTCTGGGTTTGTTTGGTTAATTCTCATTAATCAAACAGGGTGGCCTTATTCCACCTTTTCCTTCAAAAAAAAAAAAACAATTCACGACAAGGAAATTTTGATTATCTCAATATATTCAGTGATTTATTATTTCAAGCTTCTCAATATGTGATTATAGTAGTAAACAAATCTTATATTTTGCGAAATGATTAAGTTAATTAACTATTAGTAGTTTAATGAAAAAGAGGTGGCATGCAACTGGAAAATCGAGTAGTTTTGTTAATTACTATTATTATTAGTAATCTGCATGTGCGATGTACGTTCTAATTAATTTTTTTTATCTCTAATCTCTAATATTTTAATAAGAGAGTTGGGGTTGTGTAACCAAACAAACACGTGCATTGTAACCAAATAAATACGTGCAATGCACGTGCATAACTAATATAAAGGTGGTCTTAGGTTCGACAACCTCGAAATTTTTTACTTTTAAAAAATATATCTTTGTAAAGACGTGCATCACACGCGTAAATTACTAGTAATATTATAATGGGAGAGTTGTCATTTGTAGACAACACGTGATTTGTATGCATTCAACCTCAACTAAATCTACAGCACACAATTAGATTAGATCTAACCCTAACCTAACTAAATCTTTCAATTAAATCTACACCACACAATTATATCTAACTCTAACCTAACTAAACCTAAACCACACATTTTGCCAACTTTTGTAAAAAAATTATTAATATTTTGGCAACTTTGGTAAATTTTAGGTTTGAGTAATTGGAAGAACATACTATTTACAATTGAGTAAAGTCTACTATTTTAATGAAAGAGTTAGGGTTTGTAAGTAACAAACAAACCCTAACTTTGTAACTATATAAACACGTATAATATATGTCCAAACTATATCCAACAAATTTAAATGTGCAACGCACGTGTAGCCCAAATCAAAACATTCAAATATAAACTATTTTTTTTCTTATTCAATATACTAGTATAATACACGTGCGATGCATGTCGATAAAAAAGTTTAGTCATTAAATTAAATGAATTTGTATATTGTATAAAAAAAAATAGTAAAACATTTAACTTGCAAAATAACAGGCTTCAATAATAGAATAAGTGTGAACGATTATAGAATCAAACTTCAACAATACATAAAGGAGAAAAATCAAAATTATTATGTTACCACTATTCTTTGGTCGATTCATACAAATGATTTTTAACCAAGGACTGAATAAACATGAACAACATACTTAGCTCAATATATATATATGTGCACATTTACTGAGGTCAGTATGCATTTGCTATAAATTTAGCGTTGATGTACATATAATCTGCATTGCAGAGAGTGCTCTCTTCGACAGTGTTGTAGGAAAAAGAAAATCCAAATACTCACAAAGTAATTAAGAAAATGTTACATTCTAAGGCCCAAAACTAAGTTAGACCTCATGGTGAATAATCTAAAGCATTGTTTAATCTATATTAGACTGAAAGAGATAAGAGTGATTAACAATGAAGCTTTTCACACACAAAAAATGTTGTTTACATATATTTACATCTCTGATTTAACTGTTATTCAAGCCTTCGGATTGGAACAATCTGTTGGTTGTTTTTTCTCATCATGGCTGTAAACTCATTGTAGTTAATTCTTCCGTCCTGAAACATGAAAAGTTGATTATTATGCAAGGAAGAGTAATGCAACAAAGTGGACAGTTTGAAAAGTAGAGTTCACTTCCAAAGTCTTCTTTTTCTTGAGTAATATATACCCATTCAACCATGTCATTAATTCACATTTGGGCAAGTTTTACGCAAGTATTATTCAAGATTTTCCATTGTAAAATCAAATCATCACAAAAATCTTTCAATCCAGAATCAGAATCAATAACTTTATGATCCAACTTCATCCAATACTATGAAAAAATTATTCCTACTAACTTTCTGTATAATTCACACCTATACTAATTCATTGTTTCACATATCTAAAAAAATTGGTCGGTAAGACTACACACCAGCCAATACTCTAGTGCATTGGCCAATATCTTGAAGAATGTTACAGTGTCATCTACAGACAACGAAAGGCTCCACCTCCACCACAAATTGCACACTCAGTAAAAACAATGTTAACAGCATATGCCCAAAAAAAATTTATAAACTTCAGGCAAGTTTATGACCAATATTTCTACCATATACAGATGAAGGCAGATATACAAAATTCTGTATCATCATTTAGATGCATATTAATCTATATAAGCATGTACATCTATTCAATACCTCACTTGTTGAAAAAAAGTTGGGGTTAGTATATATAAAAAATGGACCAAGAAGAGATCTCAAAATAAAGATTGCAGGTGGAATATGGTGGTTTGAAAGAGAGTTGGTGTGAGAGGTGAGGATTAACCTGCAGTGAAGACAGAAGACTCCTCTTCAGAATCGTATATTTTCCTGCACAAACCTCGACCTTTGATCCTCTCCACTTCAGTGATTGCCGATTGTTGTTTGAACTGATACCCTGAAAATGGTAAGTTCTTAACAAATTTTGAACATAAACACCAAAGTGATAATTAAAGACAATGAGATTGCTTAATAAGTCATTTTCTCGAGCAAGTGGCAGGTGAAAATTTCAACCAAATTGAAAACTAATGACTGATGACTGCCTCCAGCAAAATGGAATTGAATCAAACTAAAAAGAAGACATCATGACTTAATAGTCACTACTTCTTACATTTTGAAATTTTAATGTAATTATTATTTGAGGCATTTTATCAAACAGTAACATGTGAAATTGAAAGTACATTACAGAATTAAGAATTATATGAATGAAATACCTTCAACAGTAGCTGGCTTCCTCTACAAAAACCCTAGCCACCATTTCTGCACATGAAGGCTTTGTTGTTCATCATCTTCTTGCAACCCATGAAACAAACCAAGAAGCAAAACACTTACCTTAGTGATCAATGAAATTGAAAGCTTCTCAAATCAAATTTGTAACTTAATTTTTCTTCCAGTAATTTGATTTCCCCTAATCTGAAAACCCATGAAAACAGCGGCGAAACGGTAGGGATTGGACGAGTACGCTTGGGTTGACAGTGAACTGCGACGACGACAGCGAACTGCGGCAACACGATTGTGCATTGGCAACGGGAGTGTGAGGGATAGGGCAAAGAGGAGCTGAATAGGGAGAAGATGAGTTGAGGTTTTGGATTTAGGGTTTTTTTTGGCTAACACAGAAGATAAGGGGTTTTTTGGTTTGACGTGAATGACACGGGGATGTTTAGTGGATGTAGTTTGGCCATATATTGCACGGGTTTACTCAGTTACAAAATTAGGGTTTGTTTGTTTACAACCCCAACTCTCCCATTAAAATAGTAGAGATATACAGATGAAGGCAGATCTACAAAATTCTGTATCATCATTTAGATGCATATTAATCTATATAAGCATGTACATCTATTCAATACCTCACTTGTTGAAAAAAAGTTAGGGTTAGTATATATAAAAAATGGACCAAGAAGAGATCTCAAAATAAAGATTGCAGGTGGAATATGGTGGTTTGAAAGAGAGTTGGTGTGAGAGGTGAAAATTAACCTGCAGTGAAGACAGAAGATTCCTCTTCAGAATCGTATATTTTCCTGCACAAACCTCGACCTTTGATCCTCTCCACTTCAGTGATTGCCGATTGTTGTTTGAACTGATACCCTGAAAATGGTAAGTTCTTAACAAATTTTGAACATAATCACCAAAGTGATAATTAAAGACAATGAGATTGCTTAATAAGTCATTTTCTCGAGCAAGTGGCAGGTGAAAATTTCAACCAACTTGAAAACTAATGACTGATGACTGCCTCCAGCAAAATGGAATTGAATCAAACTAAAAAGAAGACATCTTGACTTAATAGTCACTACTTCTTACATTTTGAAATTTTGATGTAATTATTAGTTGAGGCATTTTATCAAACAGTAACATGTGAAATTGAAAGTACATTACAGAATTAAGAATTATAAGAATGAAATACCTTCAACAGTAGCTGGCTTCCTCTACAAAAACCCTAGCCACCATTTCTGCACATGAAGTCTTTGTTGTTCATCATCTTCCTGCAACCCATGAAACAAAGCAAGAAGCAAAACACTTACCTTAGTGATCAATGAAATTGAAAGCTTCTCAAATCAAATTTGAAACTTAATTTTTCTTCCAATAATTTGATTTTCCCTAATCTGAAAACCCATGAAAACGGCGGCGAAACGATGGGGATTGGACGGGTATGCTTGGGTTGACGGTGAACTGCGGCGACGACGACGAACTGCGGCGACACGACTGTGCGTTGGCGACGGGAGTGCGAGGGATAGGGTAGAGAGGAGTTAAATACGGAGAAGATGAGTTGAGGTTTTGGATTTAGGGTTTTTTTTTTGCTAACAGAGAAGATAAGGGGTTTTTGGTTTGACGTGCATGACACGGGGATGTTTAGTGGATGTAGTTTGGCCGAAAATTGCACGGGTTTACTCAGTTACAAAATTAGGGTTTGTTTGTTTACAACCCCAACTTTCCCAATAAAATAGTAGAGATATTAATTTAATTTGATGACTTTATTTTTTTAGACGTGCATCACACGTACATTATACTAGTATATAATAAATAATAAGACTTAATCTGACCTCGAACTTGAGACCTCTATTTACTCATCACATTCTCTTTACAAATTAACCATAGTGACACAAACTTTTATTTTTTATGAGTAGCATTTTTGTAAATAATTATTTTGTAAATAAATTTGAACTTTGAGGATATTATGGTAACTAACAACAGTTGAGCAAATGAATGGTTAATATAACTTCACTTTAAAATGAATGGTTAATATAACTTCACTTTAAAATGAATGGTTGGATATATATAAATTACACGTTGTCTACAAATGACAATCTCAACTCTCCCATTATAATATTAGAGATTAGAGATTAGTGAAGCACTAATCCTTAATAATATTCCATGATTAAGAATTAATTATGTAATGCCCCAATTTTTATTTAATGAAATTTTTTTTATTTTGCACGTAGTGTGCACGTGCAATATTTCTGGTATTCATTTTCATTATGATGAGTATAGATATTTAAATATGTTCCCTTTAATTATTTTTATAAAAAGCCCTTTTTCAAATAGACAAAAGCCTTTCTCTTTTAAAGCCCAAATTGAATTTATTTATTTTCTTTTTATAAATTATTATTTTGGCCCGTAAACTAAAGCCCATGAGCTATTGTATTTTTAAATACAACTTGTAATGTAGAATACATTTTAAAGATTATTTTTATGTAAAATATAATGTACAAATTTTTTAATGGGGACAAGTTGCATGCACGTGCATTGCACGTGCACGTGCATTGCACGTACACATGCAAAAGCACACATGTGAGGCCGGTTTTGACTAGGCGGGAAAATGAAAATTTTGAGTGGAGTCATGGGTGATGGTTACTTGATCATGGTTGGTTATTGTAACTCCTCCTTGAATCCTAGCATTTTAATCCTAACTCCTAGTTTAATCTTAGCCTTCCATTTTCCTAAATTTTTAGTATAAATACCCCCCCCCCCCCCCCCTTTGCCTAGTTATTTTGTGCTAATTATTCCTCCAAGTCTATAATTTAAAATACATTATCGAGTAGTTTAGTAAGTGAGTTAAAAGATTGAGAGTGTGTGAGGAATTTGTGCTTGCATCAAGGAGGAGAAGCCGGCATCAAGAAGGAAGTGTTTGGGCTGCATCTTGGAGGCTCGGGTGCGCGCATCAAGGAGGAGGAGAAAGCACTTTTGACAAGGACTTTTAGGAGGTGTTGCAATTTGACTTCTCTCCAAATAAGGTGGGTAATTTTCTGTATTTCTAATTAGGAAGCATGCTAGATTTGAATTGAAAGAATGATGCATGAAAAAGATTAATAAGAGTACATTTTAATTGGAAAAATGACCTATTGATTGATTGAAATGTTGATATGCAAATTGTATGTGGTTCTATCATTAAATTTAAGTTGTGTGTGAATTGATTATAGCCATGGATTGTTTGAAGAAAGCTTCATTATTGACATCAAAAAATTATATGCAAGAATTAGTAGATTGACAATGTCGCTTCATGTGCTTAAATAGACTATTGTGATAATGTTGTATGAATGACTTTAAAATATAATTTGTGGGTTTGGGAAATGATTAAAAACAGAGAATTGGTATGAAGAATGCTAATAAAGAGATTAGTGATGTTAAACTTGATAAGAAATGTCGAAAAAGAAATGTGGTAGTGGTAGTTTATAATTCGAATTAATTGTATGGAAGATATGTGTTAATTATTGGGAAAAAATTATTTTTATATACTGGAGTGTAAATTAAGTTGGGAATAATTAATTTGGAATTTTACAGTGAGTTTAATAAAAGCAAAATCAAATGAGAGCTTCGAAATGTTCTACTAAACAAAGAGTATTGATTCAGTAGACTTCGAGTTGTATCTATGACAACCCGAGCCTATAGCTCGAGTGGTCGGGATGCTCTTGATTGCTACAGTGTTGTGTGGGCTTCTCAGAGGTTGAAGGTTCGAATCTCGTTAGCACCGCATATTTTGTTGCATATTTAAAAATAAAATAAACTGCAGCCGAGAGCATTTAATGCTCTCTGCCCTTGTTTATAATGCCTAGCGCGTTCGGCCTAGTGGCCTGTGCCTTCGGTTGGTTTCTCTGTGGTTGTGGGTTCGATCCCTGGCTTCAGT
This sequence comes from Hemerocallis citrina, assembly GCA_017893485.1. NCBI lineage: Eukaryota > Viridiplantae > Streptophyta > Magnoliopsida > Asparagales > Asphodelaceae > Hemerocallis > Hemerocallis citrina. Next base: position 119,644,267 of record CM030362.1, read on the forward strand.
CTGTGTTTAAGTGTGGGGAAAAATATTTTTTGGGGATTTTTGATGATTAAAAATTATGAGAAAAATATGATTATTATTCTAAAAATAAATGGGACTTATGAAAAATAATTTGAGAATTATTTTTACATGAAATGGAGTATGTTTTGAGAATAAATGTATAATTAGAACTATGGTTCTACATTTATATTTTTGTGGAGGTTATAATTTGCAAAAGAACTTGAAATGAAGTGTTAGAAAAACAATATAGCAAAGAAAGAAATTATATGTAGTGATGTGATGTGAATTATTCTCATTGGAGAATAGTGTGAAAATTATGAAATGTGAATATTCATTAGTGTTGTGATTTTTTTATTATGGAAATGATATTTGATGAAATACATAAGGAATAATTGAATTCCATATATGGCTATGGACTCATGAATAAATTAGAAATCATGCTATTGAAAGAGAAAATCTGTTATGATTATGAAGATGAACTTATGAGCTGAAAACGCTCAATTTTGGAAATTGTGAATTGGAATTGAAACAAAAGAGTAGCTAAGTCTCCCCCGACAATTGGAAAGAAATGAAATGAAATTTGAAATGAAATACTAAGGTTGGTCATGTTTGAATGAATGAATAAGTCCGGTTTAGTGGAGATGCTAACTCTAGAGCTTTGATTTTGTTCATGATTCTAATAAAAACTAAGGATTAGTACATAGTGGAGATGTGATGAAAGTGAGAGAAAAACACAAGTATGAGAGCTAGAGTTTACGGTGCGGGTGTGAGCCACAGAATGCATGCTTGATGAGTCAAGACATGGCGTGGGCACTACTCAGTAATGATCGGACTTTAGCAACGCTTGTGGAATATTTGGTGACTGCAAGAGGATCGTGTGCCATGAAGGAGGCTGAATTGCCACAGAATGCATGCTTGATGAGTCAAGACATGGCGTGGGATTCCCCTCCAGGTTTTCTGTACACGAGCTTGTACTCATAGATCATCTAGGATACTTACCGTAGTTACAGTAGTAGATTAAGTCATGACGAGGGATTGAACCCTACAAAGATGAAGAACGAATAAGAGGCTTGCCCTCGGACCTATGTTGTATGGGATGCATAGAATCCGAACAAGTGTGCATTAGTGTCATGTAATATAAATAATTGCATTAAGGACTAAGTGCACAATCATGACACGACATCAATAGGGTATTCCCTTTAGTTTAATATGTGATAAGTTTGTGTTTGTTAAATATGGAAAATCAGTTATACTATTTCCGGCATAGAGAGGATGGCCGTGTATAATATTCGTCGGTTGAATAAACTGACGTACCCACAGTTTTATATGCAGGTAAGTGACATGATAAAGATTAAAGAGGAACAGATGCTTAGAGATTATTCAATGTTGTTGTACATTTATTTAAATATTGTAAATTTACTTTCACTGTGCAATGTAAAGTGTAATATTTTTTATGTAACTCTGATGTAAAGTGAAAAGTTCAAATTTTCTTGTAAAATTGTACTAAATGAAGTGTACAGATCCCGTGGAATCTCGAATTCAGTGTATTTTGGAATTCGGGGCGTTACAGAGTGGTATCAAAGCCACGTTTCATACTTGTACAAATTTATATGGAACGACACCCTAGAAGTGGACATTAGAGTGTGTGTTTGAGTCTAGAGATTTAAATGTAAGTTACTTACATTTGTGTTGCTCTATGACTTATGCTTTTTCCTCTCTATTTCTAAGATGGCTGATCACTTTGACCCTGCTGGAGACGACAACTGGCATACCATCGAGGAAGACTATTATCCTGGACAAGCAGATTCCGAGGAAGAGTACTACCCAGGGCAAGCAGATTCTGACGGAGAAAAATGGCCTGAATCCAAAGAGATTACCCCACCTCCGGATTCATCTGATGACTCTTCTGACAAAGAAGAAGAACCAGTTCCAAGTAGCCTTGTGACTTCTCTTCAGAGGCAGGTAGAAACACTGCGGGAGAGAGTCGGATTATTTGAGGCTCAATTGGCAAAGTGCAAGGACGACTTTGTAGTTCTCAGTCATCGTGTATGGGAACTCGAGAAGAGGAAGAATATGACTGATGTGCTGAAGAAAGAAGTTGATAAACTACGGGGAGAACTTCGAGAAGTGAAGAGGAACCGTAGGAGTTAGACTGTTGTTTCTTTTCCCGCTTATTTTGTGAAACTGTTACGTAATGAGTGTGTATTATGTAACAGAAGAACTTTATTTGAATGGAATGAAAGCTGTTGTGTTGTTCGTTACTGGATCCTCTCATACTTTTGTGTCTCCTAAATTTGCTAAAGTGTTGGGAGTTAAACCGAAGATTTTTTCAGGCAAGATCTTAGCAGTAGCTACTCCATCAGGAGAAACTTTAACCACTGATCGGTATTATGCGGATTGCGAGATTGTGATTGGGGACAGAATCTTCGGAATTGATCTGATCAAGCTGACTATCTTGGGAGTCGATGTTATCATTGGCATTGATTGGATGTCGGTGTACTATGCAAGCATCGAGTGCAAGACCAAGACGGTAACAGTGAAGGCTCCAGGTGGACCTGAAGTCACTTTCCAAGGGAAGAAGAAGTGTTCTAAGCTGGTGGCAGCTATCTGCAAGGAAGAAATTCCTGTATAAGTGCAAGGGATTCCTGTGGTTCGGGACTATCCGACCGTGTTCTTGGATGATTTCCCTGGGTTACCCCACAACGTGATGTAGAGTTCAGCATCACTGTTCAATCAGGAAGTGCACCCATTTCTAAGGCACAGTATAGGATGGCTCCATTGGAACAGGATGAGGTGAAACGGCAGATTGAGGAACTGTTGGAGAAAGGCTTTATTTAACCTAGTGCATCACCTTGGGGAGCACCAGTTCTTTTGGTAAAGAAGAACGATGGATCGATGAGAATGTGCATCGATTACCGAAAGCTGAATAAGGTCACTGTTCAGAATAAGTATCCTATTCCCCGAATTGATGAGTTGTTCGATCGTCTACAAGGAGCAGTTGTTTTCTCCAAAATAGATCTTCGATCAGGATATCACCAAGTTCGAGTGAAAGCTGAAGATGTGCACAAAACTTTATTTAGAACTCGACATGGGCATTATGAGTTCTTAGTTATGCCATTTGGAGTGACGAATGCACCCGCAATCTTCATGGATTTGATGAACAGGGTTCTGAGGCCGTTCATTAATTCTTTCGTCGTGGTGTTTATCGACAATTTTCTCGTGTACTCCAAGTCAGAAGAGGAGCACACCGAACATTTGGCAGCAGTTTTGAAGAAGCTGGAAGAGCAGGAGTTGTATGCCAAGCTATCCAAGTGTGATTTCTGGAAATCTGAAGTGACATTCCTAGGTCACATCCTTTCTAAGGAGGGAGTGACAACTGACCCTCAGAAGATAGAGGCAGTGAGAGATTGGGCTAGGCCTACTACAGTGAAGGAAGTCAGAAGTTTTCTTAGAATGACTGGATACTACAGGAGATTCACTCAAGGTTATGCTTAGTTAGCCGTACCGCTTACTAGTTTGACCAAGAAGAATGTGAACTACAAGTGGACTGAGCAATGTGAGGCGAGCTTTCAGGAGTTGAAAGAGAAGCTGACTACTGCACATATTTTGGCTTTGCCTAGAGTAGGTGTTGAGTATGATGTTTACAGTAATGCTTCACATCGTGGACTTGGTTGTGTCTTGATGCAAGAGGAAAGAGTAATCGCTTATGGGTCTAGGCAACTAAGACCGCATGAGAAGAATTACCCGACTCATGATCTGGAGTTGACTGCGATTATCTTTGCCCTGAAGCAATGGAGGCACTACGTGTACGGTGAGAAATTGAATATGTACACGGACCACAAGAGTTTGAAGTACATATATCAGTAGAAGGATTTGAATTTGAGGCAGCAGAGATGGTTGGAAGTGCTTGAGGACATGCGACCTGAGATCAAGTATCATCCTGGAAAAGCTAATATTGTTGCTGATGCACTTAGTCCCAAGAGCAGTTTATCCAGTTTGATTACAACTCAGAAGCATCTGATTGAGGAATTAGATCGAGCAGGTATTGAAGTTGTCTTGCAAGGATTGGGAGCATCTTTAGCTCAGTTGAGGCTTCAGCCTACACTGAATGGAAGGATCATTGCAAGTCAAGAGGTTGATGCTGATATTTTGGAGATGAAGGAGCAGGTTGGTGCTGGCAGGTTGCCCGAATTTCAAATCAGGAATGGAGTACTGTGGTTTGGAGAGAGGCTATGCGTTCCAAATCAGGCGGCCTGAAAGAGAGTATTCTTTAGGAGGCACATGCTACTCTTTTGTCGGTACATCCTGGGAGTACTAAGATGTACATAGACATCAAACCGCATTTCTGGTGGTCAGGATTGAAGCGGGATGTGGCTGAATTTGTGGCGAAGTGTGAGGTTTGTCAGCAAGTCAAAGCCAAAAATCAGAGACCCGGAGGTCTATTACAGCCGTTACCTATTCCGGAGTGGAAGTGGGATAACATCAGTATGGATTTCATTATGGGATTGCCCAAGAGTTCTAAAGGCAATGATGTGATTTAGGTTATAGTCGATCGACTAACCAAGTCCGCTCACTTTTCGGCGATGAAACTCACTGTTTCGATGGACAAGTTAGCTGAGTTGTATGTTGGCGAAATCGTCCGGCTTCATGGTGTTCCGTCAACTATTGTGTCTGATCGAGATGCGCGGTTTACTTCGCATTTCTAGAGGAGTCTTCAGACAGCTTTGGGTACCAAGATAGATTTCAACACTGCTTTTCATTCGCAAACCGATGGGCAGACCAAGAGAGTCAACCGTATTCTTGAGGATATGCTTCGGTGTTGTGTACTAGACTTTGGAGGCAGTTGGGAAAGACATTTACCTTTGGTAGAGTTTGCCTACAACAACAGTTTTCAGACCAGTATTGGGATGGCGCCGTACGAAGCACTATATGGCAGGAAGTGCAGGACACCTGTTTGTTGGTTTGAAGTTGGAGAGCGTCAGTTGTTTGGTCCTGAGCTTGTGCAAAAAACCTCTGAGAAGATTGTTCTGATCAGGAAAAGGTTGGTAGAGGCTCAGAGCAGGCAGAAAAGCTATGCAGACAACCGGATAAGGGACCTTGAGTTTGAGAAAGGTGACTTCATCTTTCTGAAAGTATCGCCCAGTAAAGGTGTGATTCGATTTGGCAAAGGCAGGAAGTTAGCCCCGAGGTTTATAGGCCCATACAAGATATTGAAAAGGATCGGGAAAACTGCTTACCGGCTTGAATTACCGGAAGAGTTATCTCAGGTGCACAATGTCTTTCATGTGTCTATGCTGAGAGGTTATATTACAGATCCGAGTCATCATTTGCCTGAAGTGCCGGAAGGTTTGCAGTTAGATTTGAATTACATCGAATCTCCTGTCGAGATTGTTGATCGTCGAGAGAAAGTCTTGAGGAATAAGACGATACCGATGGTCAAGGTAGTTTGGAGGAACCATTTGGTTGAAGAGGCTACTTGGGAGTCTGAGGAGAGGATGTTGAAGGATTATCCTGAGCTTTTTGCTTGATTTGTATTTTGTATATTTTATCTTTGTATTTTTTTTTTTTTTCTTGTGCTTGTTGTGAGTGTTTGTTTTCTCGCTCTTGACTGTAGTTCCGGGGACGGAACTATTCTAAGGAGGGAGTGTTGTAATGCCCCGATTTTTATTTAATGAAAATTATTTTATTTTGCTCGTAGTGTGCACGTGCAATATTTTTGGTAATCATTTTCATTATGATGAGTATAGATATTTAAATATGTGCCCTTTAATTATTTTTATAAAAAGCCATTTTTCAAATAGACAAAAGCCTTTCTCTTTTAAAGCCCAAATTGAATTTATTTATTTTCTTTTTATAAATTATTATTTTGGCCCATAAACTAAAGCCCATGAGCTATTTTATTTTTAAATACAACTTGTAATGTAGAATACATTTTAAAGATTATTTTTATGTAAAATATAATGTACAAATTTTTAAATGGGGACAAGTTGCATGCACGTGCATTGCACGTACACGTGCAAAAGCACACATGTGAGGCCGGTTTTGACTTGGAGGGAAAATGAAAATTTTGAGTGGAGTCATGGTTGGTGGTTACTTGATCATGGTTGGTTATTGTAACTCCTCCTTGAATCCTAGCCTTTTAATCCTAACTCCTAGTTTAATCTTAGCCTTTCATTTTCCTAAATTTTTAGTATAAATAACACCCCCCCCTGCCTAGTTATTTTGTGCTAATTATTCCTCCAAGTCTATAGTTTAAAATACATTATCTAGTAGTTTAGTAAGTGAGTTAAAAGATTGAGAGTGTGTGAGGAATTTGTGCTTGCATCAAGGAGGAGAGGTCGGCATCAAGAAGGAAGTGTTCGGGTTGCATCTTGGAGGCTCGGGTGCGCGCATCAAGGAGGAGGAGAAAGCACTTTTGATAAGGACTTTTAGGAGGTGTTGCAATTTGACTTCTCTCCAAATAAGGTGGGTAATTTTCCGTATTTCTAATTAGGAAGCATGCTAGATTTGAATTGAAAGAATGATGCATGAAAAAGATTAATAAGAGTACATTTTAATTGGAAAAATGACCTATTGATTGATTGAAATGTTGATATGCAAATTGTATGTGGTTCTATCATTAAATTTAAGTTGTGTGTGAATTGATTATAGCCATGGATTGTTTGAAGAAAGCTTCATTATTAACATCAAAAAATTATATGCAAGAATTAGTAGATTGACAATGTCGCTTCATGTGCTTAAATAGACTATTGTGATAATGTTGTATGAATGACTTAAAAATATAATTTGTGGGTTTGGGAAATGATTAAAAACAGAGAATTGGTATGAAGATTGCTAATAAAGAGATTAGTGATGTTAAACTTGATAAGAAATGTCGAAAAAGAAATGTGGTAGTGGTAGTTTATAATTCGAATTAATTGTATGGAAGATATGTGTTAATTATTGGGAAAAATTATTTTTATATACTGGAGTGTAAATTAAGTTGGGAATAATTAATCTGGAATTTTACAGTGAGTTTAATAAAAGCAAAATCAAATGAGAGCTTTTTGAACATCGAAATGTTCTACTAAATAGAGAGTATTGATTCAGTAGACTTCGAGATGTATCTATAACAACCCGAGCCTATAGCTCGAGTGGTCGGGATGCTCTTGATTGCAACAGTGTTGTGCGGGCTTCTCAGAGGTTGAGGGTTCGAATCTCGTTAGCACCGCATATTTTGTTGCATATTTAAAAATAAAATGAACTGCAACCGAGAGCATTTAATGCTCTCAGCCCTTCTTTATAATGCCTAGCGTGTTCGGCCTAGTGGCCTGTGCCTTCGGTTGGTTTCTCTGTGGTTGTGGGTTCGATCCCTGGCTTCGGTCTGTGTTTAAGTGTGGGGAAAAAATATTTTTTGGGAATTTTTGATGATTAAAAATTATGAGAAAAATATGATTATTATTCTAAAAATAAATGGGATTTATGAAAAATAATTTGAGAATTATTTTTACATGAAATGGAGTATGTTTTGAGAATAAATGTGTAATTAAAACTATGGTTCTACATTTATATTTTTGTGGAGGTTATAATTTGCAAAAGAACTTGAAATGAAGTGTTAGAAAAACAATATAGCAAAGAAAGAAATTATATGTAGTGATGTGATGTGAATTATTCTCATTGGAGAATAGTGTGAAAATTATTGAATGTGAATATTCATTAGTGTTGTGACTTTTTTATTATGGAAATAATATTTGATGAAATACATAAGGAATAATTGAATTCCATGTATGGCTATGGACTCATGAATAAATTAGATTTCATGCTATTGAAAGAGAAAATCTGTTATGATTATGAAGATAAACTTATGAGCTGGAAACGCTCAATTTTGAAAATTGTGAATTGGAATTGAAACAAAATAGTAGCTAAGTCTCCCTCGGCAATTGGAAAGAAATGAAATGAAATTTGAAATGAAAGACCAAGGTTGGTCATGTTTGAATGAATTAATAAGTCCGGTTTAGTGGAGAGGCTAACTCTAGAGCTTTGATTTTGTTCATGATTCTAATAAAAACTAAGGATTAGTACATAGTGGAGATGTGATGAAAGTGAGAGAAAAACACAAGTATGAGAGCTAGAGTTTACGGTGCGGGTGTGAGCCACAGAATGCATGCTTGATGAGTCAAGACATGGCGTGAGCACTACTCAGTAATGATCGGACTTTAGCAACGCTTGTGGATTGTTTGGTGACTGCAAGAGGATCGTGTGCCATGAAGGAGGCTGAATTGCCACAGAATGCATGCTTGATGAGTCAAGACATGGCGTGGGATTTCCCTCCAGGTTTTCTGTACACGAGCTTGTACTCATAGATCATCTAGGATACTTACCGTAGTTACAGTAGTAGATTAAGTCATGACGAGGGATTGAACCCTACAAAGATGAAGAACGAATAAGAGGCTTGCCCTCGGACCTATATTGTATAGGATGCATAGAATCCGAACAAGTATGCATTAGTGTCATGTAATATAAATAATTGCATTAAGGACTAAGTCCACAATCACGACACGACATCAATAGGGTATTCCCTTTAGTTTAATATGTGATAAGTTTGTGTTTGTTAAATATGAAAAATCAGTTATACTATTTCCGGCATAGAGAGGATGGCCGTGTATAATATTCGTCGGTTGAATAAACTGACGTACCCACAGTTTTATATGCAGGTAAGTGACATGATAAAGATTAAAGAGGAACAGATGCTTAGAGATTATTCAATGTTGTTGTACATTTATTTAAATGTTGTAAATTTACTTTCACTGTGCAATGTAAAGTGTAATATTTTTCATGTAACTCTGATGTAAAGTGAAAAGTTCAAATTTCCTTGTAAAATTGTACTAAATGAAGTGTAAAGATCCTGTTGAATCTCGAATTCAGTGTATTTTGAAATTCGGGGCATTACAAATTATTACTATAATTTTTTTATGTAATCTATTAAGAATTTGTGTATTTTATGTTGAAAACAGATTTGGGAGAAAATAATATTTTCCTTATTCTTTTATTTCTCTACTATATACATATATATATAAGAATTACATTCTTAGAGGAAAAGAAAGGAGATTGAGAGAATATTTGGGATATGAGAGATTTGGAGAATCTGTTTCCTATAGATTAGGAAACAGAATATACAATTACTATATTTCAACACTCCCCCTCAAGTTGGTGCATAGATATTGAACATGCCCAACTTGTCAACAAATTTCAAGAAAAGCCGATTTGAAACTGCCTTGGTTAGGATATCTGCGAGCTGATCTTCTGACTTCACTTTCGATATCTCAATGACTTTCTCATCTATTTTTTCTTTGATGAAGAATTTGTCCACCTTTACGTGTTTCGTCCTATCATGCTGAACCGGGTTAGCAGCAATATCACACACTGCTTGACTATCACAATATACTTTCATAGGTTCATTCGGACCATAGCCTAAGTCCTGCAACAAGAGTTTTAGCTATAAAGCTTCCACTATACTTAAAGCTACTCCGCAATACTCAGCCTCTGCACTAGAGCGCGCAACAACATTTTGCTTCTTGCTCCTCCATGTAACTAAATTTTTCCCAACAAATATGAAGTATCCTGAAGTGAAGTGCCTATCAATTATAGATCCTTCCCAATCGGTATCAGTATATGCCTCAACCTTCAAGTGACCATGTTTCGCAAATAAGATCCCTTTTCCTGGAGCATACTTAATATATCTCATAATTCTCATCACTGTATCCATATGTTGTTCACGAGATGCATGCATAAACTGACTTACCACACTTAAAGCATATGACAAATCTGGCCGTATATGTGCAAGATATATCAGCCGTTCAACCAATCTTTGATATCTTTCCTTATCACAAGGTACATGATCAGCTTCGTTGCACAGTTTCAGTCATTCTTCTAACGGTGTACTAATCGTCTGACAAGCGGACATTCCAGTTTCCTTTAATAAATTAAGAGCACACTTTCTTTGAGACAAAAATATCCCCTTTCTTGAGCGAGAGACTTCAATACCAAGGAAGTATCTCAAAGAGCCAAGATCTTTCATTTCGAACTCTTGTGACAAGTAGTTCTTTAATGCATTCCTCTCCTCAAGATCATCTCCAGTTACCATCATATCATCCACATAAATAATGAGAGCGGTAATTTTACCTTCTTTCCTTTTTAGGAACAGAGTATGATCTGAATTACTCTGATAGTATCCGAATGTCCTCATTGATTTTGTAAATCTCCCAAACTAAGCTCTTGGCGACTGCTTAAGTCCATACAATGCTTTCTTCAAACGACATACTTTATTGCTGCGTTGGACTGGTCTGTTCGACCCTGGTGAAAAATCCATATAAATATTTCCTGTCAATTCTCTATGCAAAAATGCATTCTTCACATCAAATTGCTCCAACGGCCAGTCAAGATTTGCAGCAAGTGATAGTAGGACTCGAACAGTATTGAATTTTGCCACAAATGCAAATGTATCTTCATAATCAATTCCATACGTTTGAGTGTATCCTTTGGCAACCAGCCTTACTTTGTATCGCTCTATTGAACCATCGGACTTATACTTCACCGTATAAATTCATATGCATTCTACTGGCTTCTTCCATATTGACAGCTCGACTATCTCCCAAGTCTCATTCTTTTTCAAGGAATTCATCTCCTCATCCATAGCTGCTTTTCACCTTGGATCAGTAAGGGCTTCCTGCACATTGTTATAAATAGATACAGTAGATAATTAATTTATAAATGATCTATTTGATTCTGACAAGCGGTGAGTGGATACATAATCATTCATGGGATATTTGATGTTAATAGTGAGATCAGGTTCATAAGTGGGTTTTGGAATACCTCTATTAGTACGGTGCGAGAGTTCTCTTCTAGGAGCTTCGGACAACGATGGCGATTGATTTTGGGGTTCTGACGGTTCATTCTCACTGAAATTCGGTACTGGTTGCAATTCTTCAAGAGGGTATTCTTCCCTTGGTTGCACTTCTTCATGAGGTTCTTCTTCCCTTGGTTGCACTTCTTCATGAGGGTCTTCATCCCTTGCTAGATCTTCATTCAAGTGTTCACCAATATTTGTATCTAGTTGTTCGTTCTGACTGGTAATTACTTCATCATACCCAAGAGTCTGAACTTCATTAACCCCTTCATCATATCCAAGAGTCTGAACTTCACTTTGGTACTCCTCCTGAAGTTCAGCCGTAGAAGAAGAAAAATACATCTCATCTTCATGAAATACAACATCCATAGTCACAAACATCCTTTGAGTTGGTGGGTAATAGCACCGATACCCTTTCTTATCCTGTGCATATCCCACGAAAACACAGTGGATAGCTCGAGGAGTTAACTTATTACGTTTGTGTTGATGAAAGTGAACAAATGCAACGCACCCAAACACACGAGGTGGCAAGTTGACAGCTTTTGGTGCATTCACAGCTTCAATTAATTCTTGAAATGGTGAGAGGAAGTTTAGGATACTAGAGGAAACTCGGTGGATTAAGTATGCAGCAGAATCCAGGGCTTCCCTCCAATAAATGAGTGACATATTTCCATGGATAAGAGAAGCACTAACCACCTCGAGCAAGGGAATATTTTTTCTTTCTACAACCCCATTCTGTTGAGGTGTATATGAGCATGTAGTCCGATGAACAATTCCGTGTTCCACCAAATATTGTTGTAGATTCGAACTCAGGTACTCTCCGCCATTATCACTCCTAAGAACTTGAATCTGTGATTTATACCGAATCATAACATGCTTATGAAATTTCTGAAACAAGCCACTGACTTTACTTTTCGACTTCATCATACAAATTCAGGTCATACGAGTACAGTCATCAATAAATGTCACAAAATATTTGGCTCCTCCAAATGTAGTGATTTTGGATGGGCCCCAAATATCAGAATGAATAATCATAGATGGAAGAGAGCTTCTACTTGGACTTGAAGGAAAAGAGACGCGGTGACCTTTTGCGAGTTCACAGACATCACACCAAAAGACAGAAATATCCAACTTCAAATATAAACTTGAAAATAATTTCTACAAATAACCAAAAGAAGCATGCCCTAGACGTCGATGCCATAGCCAAATATCTGATTTCTTCTTCTCATCTTCGGATCCTTCCGCACTTAGAGCTTGAGGCAACTTGCTTAAACTTTCATATTATAAATCCAGGTAATAGAGCTTCCCGTGTCTAACCCCATAACCAATCGTCTTGCAAGTATGAATATCCTTAAATATACAATGTGAAGGCCAAAAGACTACAATACAATGTAAGACAGTAGTTATTTGAGCAACAGATAATAGGTTAAAATTCAAGGATGGCACAACTAGGACAGTATCTAAGGTTAGGTTGTTTGTGAGAGATATGGTACCTTCGCTAGTAACAGTGGTAGGGTCACCATTGGCAGTGGACACAGTTGATTTGGTAGATGGTTGAAAATTTTGTACTTGTCTAGAATCAAAAGTCATATGGTCGGTAGCACCCAAATCAATTATCCATGCATTATTCATAACAGAGGTAGAAATATTAAAAACCTTACCATCATTACCTGTAGTTGTAACTAATGTAGAGACGAGTCCAATACTCGTCTCAGCTCCATCAGTTTGTCCCATGGTAGCGGCACAAGAAAAATAATGGATCTGATCTTCAGCAAACAACAACAAACAACACAACTTAGTCTTGCAATCACCAACAAATACCAAGAACCGTAAACAGGAAATGGGAGGCGGGATTCTCCAGCAGACAGTAACACCAAATATTGCAGTTGCAACAGCAAATCTTACTCTCAACACCAAATATTACACGATCAGGTAAGCGGAGATTAAGTGAGCATTAGATGAGAAGATCAGCGGCGGCGAGGAGATTCTTGCAGCAGATCAGATTTGAAGGAGGTAGCAGGTCGGGTGGGATTTTGGGTTGGAGATCGAGTGGATGGATCGACGGGCGGAAGAATCGTCGGAGACTGGACGAGACTGGATCCTGAGAAGCAACAACTGTATGGACTCAGATCTAATTTTGCCTTCGAAAGTGAAATTAAAGTTTGTGTAGGATCTCGATCAGATCTGGCAGCGGCTTGGACTTAGATATGACTGGCGATGGTTTCGAGGGATGATGAGGGCCATGGTGTCGATCAGATCTGGCAGCGACGGTGTCGATCAGATATGTGGTTTCGAGGGACGATGAGGGTGGTCGAAGTCGGTTAATGGGTCGATCAGAGTTAGGGTGGAACTCGAAGTTGAAGTCGAAGTCGATGGAGGTGTCGAAGTCAATGGAGTTTGGGCAGAGATCGGGTGCGACAGAGGTCGGGGTCGAGGTTGGGGATCAGTGGTGCGACAGAGGTCAGGGTTGGGGTTGGTGATCGGTGGTGTTTGTCGAGGTCAGGGTCGGGTGCAACAGAGGTGTCATATCCGGTCACCTCCGTCTCTTCTTTTTCTTCAACTAGCCTAGATCTTTTTAGGCTCTCTGATACCATGTTAAAAATAAATTTGGGAGAAAATAATATTTTTCTTATTCATTTATTTCTCTACTGTATACATCTATATATAAGAATTATATTCTTGAAGAAGAAGAAAAGAGATTGAAAGAAGATTGGGGAGATGAGAGATTTGGGGAATCTGTTTCCTATAGATTAAGAAACATAATATACAATTACTATATTTCAGCATTTTATGCTACACATTAGATATTTTTTTAGCTAATTTGTCCGATGTCTTTGTAAAAGCTTAAGAAGAGGCGGTATGCAATGGATGTCAACTAGTTTTGGTAATCTGTAATATTAATAATGGGTAATTTATATGCATTCAACCTCAATGAAATATAAACAATACAAACCGTCTAGGTTTTAGCGGCATTTTTATATGGCTATCCAGGCATTTTTTAGCACCGCTATAGCACGTAGCGGCGCTCTTGAAAACGCCGCCAAAAGTGCCGCAATAGCATGCGTCGGGATAGATAATAGGTCTATCCCGACGTTTATTTGAAACGCCGTTATAGAGGTACCTATCTCGGTGTTTTCAATAAAAATGCCGGGATAGACACGTTAATTAATAAAAGGAAATAGTTACCTATCCCGATGTTATGGGAAAAAACCACCATTATAGGTTATATTTTAAGAAAAAGAAAAAATATCCTATCCCGACGTTTTTTTACCAAAAATGCCTGGGTAGGTTATATTTAAAATAAAAAAAAATGCCCTATCCCGGCATTTTTGTCAAAAACGCCGGGATAGGCCGTGTTTTTAAAAAAAAAATTACCCTACTAGTAAAACTGTAAAATGGAGCTAATATAATATACAAATTGAATCTAAAACACAAAATATATATTAACACAATGATACAAGCCTGTACATTTGTAAAATATTCTACATAATTATGCATAATCAATAGCAATCAACTTCTACATTAGTACGGAATGAGTTAATTTTGTTAATATGTGGTAAAGGAAATATTCAAAAGAGAACTACATCATTACAACAGGTGAGAAGAGTTCTCACTCCTTTGATGAACTGCATCAAATGGTTCATTACTGACTGTTTGGTTGTTGGGGAATGGAGGGAAGGGGAGGGGAGGGAAGGGGTTTTTTAATACTTTTCTTGTTTGGTTCAATTTTTAGGAGGGGAGGGGAGGAAAATGGGGAGGTGCAACACCCCTCCTGAGTTAATTTTGGTTCCCCTCCAAAAGTGGGGGGATTTGGAGGGAAGAGAAAATAGGGCTAATATTTTAAAGTGGTTAGACTAAATTGCCCTTTAAAATCTAAATCCTAATATAATAAAAAACCTCTCTCTTTAAATAGAGCAGTTTAGTTTCTCTACGTTTATAAGTGAATGTAATCTCGCTTTTAATAGAAAAAGAGATTCAAGATTTAATAGAATATGTAGGACTCGTAAAGGAGCCTAATGTACTCGAACACAATCAGTTTAGGTCCATACAAAATCCAACTAAGTTGAACATGCAAAATCCAACTAATCTTGCTTTTAAGTATAGCTCAAACATCCACCTTTTATATGTCATACTGGAAGTATGAAAGAGAAAAGTAGAGCTGCGACGAAACAAAGCAATCTATTTGAAAATAGACAAAAATTCAAGATTTGAGAAAAACTTGATGTCCTAAAATCCATTGCTAGAACATGTATTGTCATATAAACTAATTTGTTTTTAAATGGAAAAACTAAAACTTAAATGATTAAATTGATGCAAACTCCACGAGTCAAATTAACAAAAACAAGATGGCTACAAGATTGAATTTCTTATTATATGCAAAAGGGTATAAAAGTAATTTTATTATAAAATCTATTCCCTTCCCTTGTGAACCAAACAAGAAAATTATTATTTTCCCTCCCTCCCCTCCTTTGAACCAAACAGAGTTTTCATTAAATCCCTTCCCTCCCTTTCCCTCCCCTTCCCTCCCCTCCATTAAAATCCCTCCCCTCCCCTTCCCTCCTTTGAACCAAACAGACCCTTAATCTAGAGCAGTAAAGCAAAAAAGAAGATGGAAACTAAAGGTTGTCTCAAAGCTTTAAGTTCAATACAAGATTGATTAGCTCAGTCGTATCCTATCCAACAAATCTCAAAATATAATACCCTATACAATAGAAACAACTATATCAACAAGAATCCTATTCAACAAGTAAGACTTACATTCCACACTTCATTTTACCTATTAGTTTTAAATACTTTAGACACCCCAGTCTTTCTCTCAACTTTACCCATTTAGAAATATATATATTGAGCTTCATCAGTTATACAATAAATCAACAAATAAAGTGAAGGAAAACCTCATATGCTGCTAAGAGGTGATTTGCTCATTTTTTGAGATTATAGTCACTATGTTGGATCCATTATGCACGATCTGCACCAATCACCTTTCCATGCCATAATAACAGTGCGTAAGCAGATTGGATGGGTCTCCTAATCATTTCTCATGTCATTGCAAAAGAACAGGCACTACAAACTGTTCACAATGGGTGGTCCCAGAGTGTGATTATAACTCTAGTACGAAATCACCTCATATAAAAATGAGGTACCCTTTTCACTCAAATAAATGCAGCATGAAACCTCTTCATGAATAAACTTGATTTCATATGTTAGTTGTTGAATTTGTTCTTCGAATAATATTTCCAAGCAAAAAATGTCACAAGTATGATCTACCTAATCTCATTCAAATAAGATTAATAAAAAAGCACATACATAACATTCAAGAAGATGTTCCACAGCGCATATTACTTTTTGTTTAACATTCTTTCAAAGCAACAAACCAAAATACTTTTATGTGAAACAGAAAACATGTACCTGCATGTTTCCGTGAGAACAACAGGCTTCAAGGAGTCGTACAATCCGAAGTAAAGCCCACGGCAGACAATGATTCCGGCACAGGATATGTTAAATCCATGATAGAGTCCAGCGATGCCATCAGATTTCAACGTCTTGCAGTAAAATTCGACCAAACAATTGAATTGCCTTTCCCCTCCCTTCTTAGCTGTCCTAGCATCATTGGCCAGACGGGTACGGGCATAATCCAAAGGGTAAACAAACATCTGTGATGAAGCACCAGCAGCAGCACCAGATATAAGATTTCCAGCAAACCATTTCCAGTAACCATCCTTGTCCTTCTTGAAGTTGAACATCTACTTGAAATAGTCCTTGAACGCAAAGTTGAAAGCCTACAGAACAAGTGGTAAACCGCAATTAGCAAAACTAAGAAGACACATACATAACAAGAAATATATACAACAATGAATTTTCTATTCAGCGAGAAAGTTAGTATAGAGATGGAACTTTAAAAAAATGTGTACAATATTTTTTTAAGGTAGAACAGAACCTGCCTACTACAGATGAACAAGAGCAATTACAAGCAGATGCTAAAGCAACAAAGTAGAGGGGAAACATGAGAGAAAATGATGATGATACGAATTCATCCAGCAAACCTCAAATTAAATTCAGATTAGCATTAGAGTATTTAGAATTCAGTAACAAATCTTGATAATATTGAACTATCTCAAATATAAAATTTGAATCTCAAAGATAAGATTTGAATCGCAAAAGGAAAGAAAAATACGATAACAATTGTAGCTAAAGGTGGTACATCTACTAGACTCTAAAAAATGGTAATCAAAAGGCAAAAAACTATTGAAAGAGAAGAAAGAATAGTGAAATGCTAAGAAACAGGGATACAAATGTTGGATGTATATGTATATTCTCTATATAATAGGATAATATTGTGTATATTGTTCTATGGAGCAACACGGGTTTACACGTGTTATGTATTAATTATTGGAACGGGTTGAGTGGGCTAAAAGCCCAGTACCCTAAACCCAGTCTAATCTCTTTATAAGCTGGTCTAGAGATAGTGCTCTGTGATATTCCAATACTGATAAGCAGGGTATAATATCTTAAGCGGCTAGAGATTAACCCTAACCCTAATTTCCCCAAATCAGTATTAACAATCTTAAGATATTAACTAAATAAAATACTGAGATTGAGAGAGAGGGTTCGTCGGAATCTCACCCCGCCGTTCGCCGCCGCAGTGGTCCACCACTGTCGCCGACCAGGGACGCCGCCTCCTCTGTCGTCGGTGCCGTCGCAGTTGCAGATCGCTGCTGTCGCTGTTGTATCTCGTCGAAGATTCCGTCGACGTCGCCGGCACTCACCACCGCCGCTGCTGAGTGCCGCCGCCGCTACTGACTCCGGCGTCGCCGCAAGTCACCGGCCGCGGACACCCCCAACCCTCACACCCGCAGCGGCCAACCATTGCCATCACCCACAGCAATCATGAACAAGAGATCGGGAGATGGATCAGTCAGATCCAATTTTCTTAATGGGTGATTTGGGTGTTTCGTGTTCGGGTCTGTGGAGGGGATCATGGATGGACATTGATCTTGATTCAGATCTGACTCCGAAAACATAATCTCATTGTTTGAGATCCGGCATGCTGTGTTCGGGACCTGTGATCGGATCCTGGGTGGAATCAGGTTTGAGCACATCCACCTGCAGTGAAGCCTCACTTTTGGATCTAATATTGGTGTGTGGTGTTTTGGGTGCAATATGGAATAGATCAGATTTGTTCCCAAACTGACTTGACTCTAATCACTTGAAAGGGAAGAGATGACGAAAGATAAGTTCTTTAATTTCCTCGTATTAAATTCCTGTTAAATATTTTGCTATGTGCTGGAAGTTCAAAACACTCGTTCTAAAATTATGTTTTGAATTATAGAATTACTATGATGCTAAGTGATTAAGTTCAAGACTGTATTAATCATTTATTTAATTTAATACAAGTTGAATAGATATCTTGGCTATGTGCTAAAATCAAATATCCATTTTGATAAGTTAAATTATAGATGTTGACTATAAATTTGTATCTCCAATTAAATTGTTGCTAGAATTAGATTGTGCTAATAATTTGTTTAATTGGCTAATCTTTAACAATTTGATGAATGTAGGAACTTTAATGTTACCTACAAATTGTGTATGTTGGAGACGATGGATTTGCATCATGGTATGATAAGTCTGCACTACGCAGGCTTCTCCATCGAATTTGGAAAACCACTTCTAACTTGAAGTGTCGGTATGATCTACTTTAATTTTCTCAGTATTTTTCATGTGATGAATGTGTTAACGTTTTGTGCGTTTAATCATATGATTGAGAGTTTTAGATCATAGTTATTCTCGCTCTGGAAAACTAGCATGTTTAGGGTTGTTAAGTGTCTTATCATACTACGTGTATAGATATTTTGACAAATCCATTGTTTGCAGTTTGTGTGAGATTACATATTTGCCTCTCTAAAATTTAAAATAAAATAAAATTGTATGAGATGTATAACAAATGTTTGTAACTTAGGAGAGAGCATCTCTTAATGTAGAATATGACTCTACTAGTTACATTGTGTTCCCTCTCGTTCATTGTACTGTGTGTGCAAAGTTGAATTATAATATGTTAGTCATTATTTCATTTAGCATTATGAAGATGATGAAGAACGAGTAAAGAAAGAACTCTTTGCTCAATGTGTTTGAGCTAGTGGACATTGTTAGAACCATTAGAGAAAGCAAATAATTTTTGAAAAATGTGATAGAGTAATTTTGTATTAACTCTTGTCAATCGTATGTATAAGTTGAGTTTAACAAATGAGACAATTAATAATAATAGTTCTAATTATGTTCTTGAACCTAGCATAATTGGCTAGGATTTGAGAAATATATATTCAATTGTCTGTGAGGAAATGTGATCTAATTATCAAAACTGTGGGGAAACGGAGTTAAAAGCTATTGAGTCAAAAGCTTTAACATCCAAGTTGTTTTGAAATTTAGAATCACTGCGAACTATATATTAATTTGTTTAATCTTGTTAAAACTCATAACTCTGCCAAATGACACTTCATTAAATATGACAAATATAAAAGTTGTGCTCAGATTATGATTGAAAATCATTTAGTATGGTCTCTAGGAGCACACAACTTCTTGAGTCAATACATTCTGATATTTGTGATCTCAGTAGCTTTGTGACTATATGAGACGATTGTTGGTCAGAAGTATTTAATCACCTATGTAGATGATTATTGAATGTTTGTCATACACATATGGAGACTGTAACACTCGTTATTGTGATAAATTAAAATCTAGTTAAATGCTAAAAATCAAGGGTTCAGTCTTGATGGAGGTGGTGAATATGTTTAACAACTTTAGAGAATTTTGCATTGGGCATAATCTCCACTGCACTCTACTTATAACAATCAAACAGTATTGATAAAAGTTAGAATCAAACTCTTAGTGAAATTTTGAATTCTATATTATTGACTGTTGTTTGTCTTGTATAATAATGAGTGATGTTGTATTGTTAATCATATCTCTAATGTGTTACTACACCTTAAATTGAATACACCTTGTAAATCATAGCATGAAAACACAAATAATTTTGTTAAAGTGGAAATTTGTGTTGTGATACATTTGTTAGAGTACATGACCCTAGAAGGCCTAAAGTATGACCTACAATAAATATTTGTGTGTTTAGAAAGTGCAGAATGTAGCTCTGTGGACAGATGTTGGATCTATCTAATTTGTGTTAGAAGAATCTAGATTTGCAAAGTTCTTTGAGGATATGTTCATCAAAGATAAATATATGAAATAGTCTAGTCCTACAAATACGTTCAATGATTCACAGCTGGAATCAAGAACCAGCCTTACTGACACTTGAAAACCTGAATGACAAATGAACTAAGAAGAGTCTTTAGTGGACAATGAGATGATTTTGTGTCATACAATAATACTTCAATTTAGTTGATCTGCCAAAAGAGGCTAAAACTATAGTAAGTGGGATTTTGTAGAAGAAGCTTAATTTTGATTGTTCAGTAGCAATCTTAATGCTTTTTAGTAGCAAACAGATTGACTGAAAAAATGGGGTAGATTTATTTGATGTCTACTCACATGCTTGTCATATTGCTACAATAAGTATTCTTCTTACCCTTACATCTATTGAAAATTTTGTCATTCATAAAAGATATTTAAAAGTTTTGTACTTGATATTTTGTACTGAACAGTTTTGTACTGGAAAGTTTTGGACTAATATGTTTAGTGAACAAGATTTACAATTTAGTAAAATCATTGTATACTTTGAAACATGTAGTATAGCTATTGTATAAATAATTTGACAACTTTCTCGAAGAGCCTAGTATATGAATCAAGTAATTCAGATCAGTGCCTTTAACTTTGTGGTGTGTCAAATATAATGGCTATTATTTACTTGGTTTTATTGACATGATTGTTGATTGGAAGTGACATCTCTATTATAAATGGAGTTAAATTGTGCTATCCAAATAAATTTAGCTTGAAACACTTAAGTATTGTGGTCACCATATTACGTATAAGGGTGAGTTTTGGTTGGCAAGGGATAACCCTTAGTCAAACTCGATAAATCAATAATGTGTTTCAAAAGTAGGGATATAGTGATTGAAAGTGTGTTTTGAAACACCTTATGATTATGATAAAAAGGTTGACACCTAATGATGGTGCAACTATGAGACATGTAGATCATTCTAAAAGAATTGAAAGTCTCATGTATACAAAGATTTGCACTAGAATAGACATAGCCTTTGAGGTAGGTATGATCTGCAGATTCACTAATAATCCCATACACATTTGAGTGTCCTTAAGAGACTAATGAGATACTTGAGTGGTACTCAAGAGTTTGCTTTGTGCTACTTAAAGTTTTGTGAAAGTCGACAACTAGTGGATATGTGTTCACGCTAGTAGGAGCAGAAAAAAAAATTATGGAGATTAATAGGCAAACAAGTGTTGCGTTCACATCCAAGAAATTAGACCTCTATGTGTTATCCTCTGTAGGGGAAGAGGTTGAGTGGATTGAATGACTTAGTGCTAATCATCCATTTGAGAAGTTTAATGTAAATTCTCTATTCTGTTATGCGACTATCAAGCTATAATGCACTGTAGCTCATAACTCACTCTATAATAGTAAGAGGAGTATATTAAGGCTGAAAGAAGCCTAGTTGAACTTTCTCATAGATAAAGTGCAATTGTGACAAGTATGACCAATGCTCTTTCTAAGAGACTTGAAAGTGATCTAATTATCAAAACTGTAGGGGAAATGGAGTTAAAAGCTATTGAGTCAAAAGCTTTAACATCCAAGTTATTTTGAAATTTAGAATCCAATTGGAGCCATAGAGAAGTTCAAACTGAAGCATCAATTTTAGGCAGTTGACATGCTTTAGATAATTTGAAAAGTTCTATGTAAATTCTGTTAATATATAATTTCATTCCAATTTTGATGATGCTATATATTTTCATAATTTACTTAGAATTATCTCATTATTCCAAAAGAAAGCATGAAAACTTATCGATGTGTTTCCGATGTTTAGAATGGTTGTTATATCATTCCAATTCTGATGATATAACTCTTTTATGGATTCATGTTTCATTCCAATTTTGATGATTCAGAATTAACCATAATTGATTTGACTGTTCTATCATTCCAATATGAAACATAGTATAGTTCTTGTGTGGAAACTATAATAGTTCTTGTTCTTTATTTTATTAAAGAAACTTGATTGTGATGCTTGCGTTACATTTTGCTAAGCTATCGTTGAATTGTACTAAGTTCTTTAGTAGAACCAGATACTTTATAAAATTTGCTAGATTCTTAGAGATATGTCTCTTGATATTCTTGTCTTCAATAAGCTAGCAAAGATGGAGGAGTTAAATCTGTCAACATAGATTTCAGAATAATGATTTGCTCAAAATGGAGGAGTAAACATAAAGCAGTTTGCAAGGATATAGTTTTGGTTTATTTATCGAAAGAATAAATTTGCCACTTGCTTGATAAAACTTCTGTTGAGTTTAAGACTCTTGTGTTCATGAGCTTAAAACTCATATTTTGTTCTTGAAGTTTATTTGCTTTGGTTGATTTTAAAACTATGACAGTTTCTCTAGTTGGTTTAGTCATTGTGAACTATTCTATTTTGATATGGTTTTAGAACTATTTGATTATTTTGGTTTAGTCATATTTGAACTATTCAAGTTATAATTGATTTAGTCTATTATCCATGTTCTTTATGATTCAATAATGTTTGAATTTT
Source organism: Hemerocallis citrina (assembly GCA_017893485.1). Lineage (NCBI taxonomy): Eukaryota > Viridiplantae > Streptophyta > Magnoliopsida > Asparagales > Asphodelaceae > Hemerocallis > Hemerocallis citrina. The sequence continues at coordinate 119,666,851 of CM030362.1, forward strand.
TGTGATCCAATATTATAACATTGCTTAGCCTAATATATTGAGAATATAGGAGGAGATTGTTGGATGTATATGTATATTCTCTATATAATAGGATAATATTGTGTATATTGTTCTATGGGACAACACGGGTTTACACGTGTTATGTATTAATTATTTGAACGGGTTGAGTGGGCTAAAAGCCCAGTACCCTAAACCCAGTCTAATCTCTTTATAAGCTGGTCTAGAGATAGTGCTCTGTGATATTCCAATACTGATAAGCAGGGTATAATATCTTAAGCGGCTAGAGATTAACCCTAACCCTAATTTTCCCAAATCAGTATTAACAACAAACACGCCGACAGCACAGACAAGATCAAAATTTTAAAAACTATATTAATGATAAGCTGATTTCATGTCGAATTTGTGAGTCCGACAAGACACAACTACCAAAAATAATGTCCATGCATAAATGTTCCTAGAGGAGTTAAACAGAAATGTTTCCTAGATACTGAGTACAAAGTTGAATTATCATATTAGAAAGAAATCTTCCCAATGTCATTTCTAAGAAAGCACATAGATGAGACATGTAATGAGAAACTGAATAAATATGAGAGCATAAAGAAAGAGAAAGTATATAATAATTTAAACTCGTGTAATTGACTCATTCTTAGTTCATTATGTAAAAGAAGAAGTTTAGTTAAAAAAGTACCCAGGAGGCCCACGAGATGCTGTAAAGAAATACATGCAAATTTCAAAAAATTTGCTAACTATCTCAGCTTGGTGATAGAAATTTAGAGGGGAAAACATAAGTATCACAGAAGGGAAAGGTAGGTACATGTGCACAGCTTTCAAGAAGCCCAATACTAATTAATTTTCCCTCCCCAAGAAAAGGTGCTAATGCATGCATCAGAAACAGCTAGATGTCAAATGTTCTCATCAGTTGCAATAAACTCGTAATCAAATATATTAGTAGGTTCCATACACTGATAAAAAAAGTACATGTGAGAAGTCGCCAGCAATGCCAACTATCAGCAACAAATCCAGGGGCGTAGCTGCCCTGGGCCCCAGGGGTGCAGCTGCGCCCCTTGGAATTTTAAAAAATTTAAAAAAAAATTAGTAAAATAAAATTTAATAAGAGTTCATGTGTAAAATTTCCAACCAATTTAGTTATTTATAGATTTTACTTTACTCTTCTTTCACTCCTTTGTTTCCACTCTATTGAACCCAAACCCACTTCATAATGAATTTGTATGAGGGATTAAAATCTACAAGTGATTAGTTGGGTTTGTAGAGAAAGTCAGAAGAGAGAGAGAACGAGGAGTTGATCGATTCCAAACCCTATTGTAAGTAAAAAAAAATCCACATTTTGATAATTAGGGTTCATATTCTGAAATTTCGTGAATTCATATATGATAGGATAATTAGATTGCTAATTTCTATTTCAGTGTTACTGATTTGTTTGAGAATTGACTGAATTAGTATGATATGTAATCAAATTAGAACCCAAATGGGTACAGTTTATAGTGTTAGTTTCTGTCCTAATTTTGAGCTAATTTTCGAATTTTTTTATATTTAAACACATGGAGTTTAGAGTTGAATTTTTTATATGCGTATCTTATACATGGAGTTTAGGGTTGGATTCTAACCATTAGTTTTTACTCTTTGTATACATTAATGCATATACTTATGAGATGAACATCTAATGCTTGATGCACTTAATTACTTTAAGGTGGACTGATGATTGAAGTTTAAAATAGAGAAGGTTTAACTACTGGTTTAGTTTAATGGTTCTAAGTTGTTGAAAATGCACGCCACTTGTTTGATGAAATGCCTAAGAATGATAAGGTTTAGCTTGCATGGGCATAGTTTTACTTTGCCAAACTAGTGTTTTGATCAGCCACCTATTTCAGGAGAAGATAAAATGACTAACTAATTCTCTTTTATATGATGATATAAATTCATCTATTCATTTTATGTGACCTTGAGTACTTGACCCAACAAATAGTCTCATCGGTTATTATATCAGAGTTCACATTCCTGAGTTCAAATAGTTCACATTCCCCCTTACTAGCCTTTTAGGGATATTGATTTGTTAGAATTGGATATAATTTCAGAAGAAAAATACTACACTATTTAAGTTTTTTAAAAACTCTCAAGAACAAGTTGCTTCAAGACGCCAAGAGCCTCCACCCAGGCTCTTGGCTAGAAAGATGGTTCAGTTAAAAAAATATCGTGCATATCCGTTGGTATATTTGCTCTTGAAGTTGGCATTGCTATTATCTGTTGCAACCGCAACAGTAGAGAGAGTATTTTCTGCAATGAAAATCATCAAGACTTCATTACAAAACCGATTGGGAGATGAAATGATGAATGATTGTTTGGTTGCATATATTGAAAGAGATGTATTGGATGCCATTGACAATGAAGATATCATTCAATATTTTCAGAATATGAAATCTCGAAGGGTTTTATTGCTAAAGAAAAATGTTATTTAGTGATTGTAATAGTTTGTGACATTTGATAGTAATATATGATATTTTGAGGCTTGCAAATGTGTTTATTATAATTTTTATTAATAGTAAGTATCGCGCCCCCTAAATGGAAATCCTGGCTACGCCACTGAACAAATCAGCAAACTGGTCCTTATTGAATTGGAATTTTTCTTTCAAAAAGTACTGAATCAATATGTCAAATGAAAAGGCTAGATACAATCGTGACATTTAAATAAGAGCTTAACTAATCGAAAGATGCAGAGAAGTATCCGATTTCTAAAGCTAATCTCAAGCTGAAAATAGATTGTACACTTACATGACAAAAATTGAGTCATGAAAATTAGGTATAGAAAGAAATAAGTAAATTGAAAGGTATAAAGTATCATCTTAATTAGGATACTGAAGTATAATTTTGGTTCTCCAGAAATCTTCCATTCCCACCACTTCTTGTTCGCACATGCTGCCCGGATCTTCACCTATCCCTGCATAAAACATTCCTTAACTAGATTATTGACATAAAAAACCACTATCAAGTTGAATATGTGCATTTACATAGCAAAACACTTGATACTCGCTAAAAAAAACTTTAAGAAACTCACTTCGGCAATTTCACAAACAAGTGCAGTGCAAAGCTATAAGCGTCCATCCACAAACCAAAATACTTTACTCACTCGAAATATTTGAAAACACTCACTTGGGCATTCCCACAAACAAGTGTTATGCAACAAACAAAGATTTGAATAACAATAGATGCAAAGCTATAATCCTACCACAAATTAAAATATGAATTAACCACATCAACATTATCAAAGTCCAAGCCTTTACCTAACAAGATGACATTTTTTTCTCAAATCTCAAGTATTATCTAATTCCACATCCATAATTCTAACTAAAATCACACAAAATTTCAAATTTGACACACCCTAATTATTCTTCTCTCCAAAAAAAATAGCCACAATCAAACAAGTCATAATTTCCCCCCAATTCCACAAACTCTAATTATTCCAATATCAATCCCAAATGCTCAAATTTACAAATTAACCTATTATGAAATTCTCAAATTCATACATGGCGTTTAAGAGAGGGAGGAAAATGATTATGACCAGAGTGATGGCGTGGGAACAGCAACGGCGATGTGGAGGCATGGTGGTCGGGGCTAGGTTTTGTGAGAGAGAGACGTGGGGGCTAGGATGGTCAGGGCATGGCGACGTCAGGCAGCACGAAGGTCACGGCGACGCTGGACTGCGTTTGACGATGATGGGGGACGGGGACGGCGAGATTGGGGGTTAGGGTTCATGAGCGGGAGAGAGAGAGAGAGGATAAATTTTGGGGGAGAGGAAATGAAAATTTAGAAAAAAAATTAAAATTGGCGATAGAGAGGGATTGTGCCGGCGTTTCTGTATTAATCGCCATTATAGGTGGAGCCAATTGCGGCTTTTATTGCAAACGCCGAGATAGAGGGTTTGTTTTAAAAAAAATAAAACTCTCCTTCACCTATTGCGGTGTTTCTAAGAAACATTGCGAAAGAATCGCTGCTAAAGGCCTAGCGGTTTGTAGTGACACCACACAATTATATCTAAGCCTAACCTAACAACGTGTAATTTGTAGACATTCATTCAACTATATAATCTCAACCATTCATTTTTAAGTGGGTGTTATATTAACCATTCATTTACTCAACTGTTGTTAGTTACCATAATATCATCAAAGTTCAAATTTATTTACGACATAATTATTTACAAAAGTGTCACTCATATAAAATGAAAGTTTGTGTCACTAAAGGTAATTTGTAAAGAGTATCTGATGAGTAAAGAGAGGTCTTAGGTTCGATACCAGATCACGTCTTCTTATTTACTATGCAAAAAAATTTAATTAAAATACACGTGCAGATTACTAGTTATGTTTAGTGCAGCACTAATTCTTAACATCCGTGATTAACAGTTAATTAAATTTTTTTGATAATCAATTAATAATTTACTCAATTGGTGCTACATGTCATATCTGTTTGTCTGTTTGTTTTGTTTTGTTTTGTTTCTTTTGTATTTTTTTGATAAACCAGATATCTATTTTAGGTTAACTAGTATTTTAAACGTGCATGCACGTCTTAATAAATATATTTTTTTTAAAAGTAAAAATTCCGAGGTAGTCTGGATTTGATCTTGAACCTCATTTACAATAGTTATGCGCGTGCGTTTCATGGGTTGGTAGATGGACAAATTACACTAAGGCCTTCTCCCATTATAGTAGTAGAGATTAATAAATAAAGTTTTTTTAAAAGTAAAAAATTCAGACGTAGTCTGGATTTGATCTTAAACCTCATTTACAATAGTTATGCACATGCACGGGTTGGTAGATGGACAAATTACACTAAGGCCTTCTCCCATTATAGTAGTAGAGATCTGTTGGATGTCTTAATTAAAAGCTCAAGAATGGACCGGCCCATAGAATATAAGGCATTATTTGGGCTGGCCCAGGTAATAGGTAAATACGTAATATATGACATCTAATAGAAAGAAGAAGATATAGTTTCAACGTTGGTGGGCCTGAAATTTGCTGGATCATTGAGTTGCTGGGCTAATGTTTGGGCTGGATATCGGCCCATTTAAATCCTGATGAAGGCTGGTTGAAAATCAAGAATGTGTAGGTGTACGATCATACCAGCTTTACAATCCTGAAATTGAGGCAGTTTGAGCGAGAATCGCAGTGGTTTTACATGCAATCTCTGGAGCTCTAATACGAGAAAAAAAGATAACAAGTTGAAATTAATTTTAGGTTTTAAAAGCATGGAAACCATTTTTTTCCCTCCCAAAATAAGCCAGTTTTTGAAAGTATATATCACAGGGGGATAATGGCCAAACATAGTCCATGAGTGGTCTAAATCTGGTCATGTCATCATAGGTCGCAGTTCCCTTCGATTATGAGGTTGTTGCAACCTCTTCTCAGTTTTTTTTAAGGCAGATATTCCCAACTGCGACCTCAGCTCCATCAAACGTAGATCGCAATTGGCTATTGCAACTGTGTCTCAAATATTGAGACTAAAAGCCGAGGCTTAGAGATTTAAAGAGAAAATTTCTAAGTAAAAACTTGTTAAAGAGTTGTCGCAGTTTCCAATTGCGACCTCATTTTATATGTAGACTGCAGTTAGAAACTGTGACCTAAGCTGTAATCTAATATGTTAAAGAGGGGCCACAGCTGAGAACTTAGAAGACTTGGCTCTCTGACTCTAAGTCATCTCAAATATTTTTTGAGATGACTGTCGCAGTTCCAAACTGTGGCCAACGTTTGAACAAGGTCGCAAATCCTAACTACAGCCTCAGTTATTCAGAAAATAAACTGAGACCGCAATTGGGAATAGCGGCATTTTAAAAAATAATTGAGAAGCAATTCCCAATTGCGCCTCATAATGAAAGCGACTTCAGTTGGCTATTGCGGCATCAGTTGACATGGCAAATTTTAGTCTACCCGTGGAATAAGTTTGACCACTATTCTCCTATGAGATATACTTTCAAAAACTGACTTAATTTGGGGGGAAATTCCATGAAACCCTTCCTTCCCCTTTTGAGTAAATTACAAAAATAGAATCTGCAATCATCATAAGTGCAAACCCAAAATACATGCAATTATAATTATTTACAACCAAAGCAAAATAGGGATGCAGTCCTGCTAAAATATCCATCATCATAACGGGTCCAAGATCCAATTTCTTCTGAAACCTGGCCTGATCAGATACTGATAAAGGTTCAGTACCTGCTCCCATCTTTTAGTGGTTTGGGAGCATCTCTTCTGTGAGAGCATCCACATCAATGACTATTTTGGCATATCATTTTTAAATTTGGCAACCCAAATAGCAAAATTATTCCACACCAACCTCTCATTTGAGTTGTCAAATTTGAAAATAGACATTTCTTTTGTTAAATTTGGCACACCATATAATAATGCTATATGTCTCATCACCCGTATTCTTTCATTTCCCCCCAAATTTAAGGTTTTGATTGAAAAACATATATGTAAAAAAAAAAAAACTAACAATATATATATATATGGGATATGCTCAGTTGAAAACATGTTTGTTTTCACGGGTTTGGAAAACAGCGATCTGAGCCATCGGATCGATCATGATCGTGATCAATGGCTCAGATCTGCCTCTCCATAACCCGTTTCAATTGTTGAGCGGAGGGTTATTTTGGGAATTTCGTCCCAAATAACTCTTCGCTGAACAGATTCTAAAAAAAATAATATAGGTTATAAAAAATTGAATCATAGGCCGTTGTTTGGAACAACGGCCTTATTTTCAATATTTATAAATTTAATTATAGAAATTTTATAACCTAGGCCTAGGTTATAAATATTGAAAATAAGGCCGTTGTTCCAAACAACGGCCTATGATTCAATTTTTTATAACCTAGGCCGTTGTTCCCAACAACGGCCTAGGTTATATCATTTTTTTCAAAACGAATCAGGCGAAGAGTTATTTGGGACGAAATTTCCAAAATAACCCTCCGCCACTTAAGTCATATAGGGTGATGAGCGGGCTCGATCTGAGCCGCTGATCGCGATCATAATCGATCCGATGGCTCAGATTCGTGTTTTCCAACCCGTGAAAACAAACCCGTTTTCAACTGAGCATATCCCTATATATATATATATATATATATATATATATATATATATATATATATATATATATATATATTATAACATAATAATATATATATTTGTGTGTGTGTGTGTATATTCACACACACACACACACATATATATATAAATATATAAAATATAATATAATAACATAATAATATATATATTTGCATGTGTGTGTGTATATTCACAACACACACACACACACACACACAGATATATATATATATATATATATATATATATATATATATATATATATATATATATATATATATATATATATATATATATATATATATATATATATCTGTGTGTGTGTGTGTGTGTGTGTGTGTGTGTGTGTGTGTGTCTATATATATATATATATATATATATATATATATATATATATATATATATATATATATATATATATATATATATATATATATATATATATATATATATATATATATATATATATATATATATATATATATATATAGGGAAAGGATCCGTTGCACACTACTTTGGTGCTCACCGCGTGAGCACTACGCCTTCGGGCGTTCATATCGAAAATCCGAACCGTTCACATTGATCTACACATCTAAATTAGTCTAAATATGTAAAATCAAATCATTTGAAATTCATTTGCCCATCCATCACGTGACTATAAAAACAATGAATTTCAGCCATACAATTTTGTAACACTTCAATGAATGGGCAAATGAATTTCAAATGATTTGATTTTACATATTTAGACTAATTTAGATGTGTAGATCAATGTGAACGGTTCGGATTTTCGATATGAATGCCCGAAGGCGTAGTGTTCACGCGGTGAGCACCAAAGTAGTGTGCAACGGATCCTTTCCCTATATATATATATATATATATATATATATATATATATATATATATAATTTGCATATTATTAATTTGTATTATTAATTTGTCTCACATATTTGTATTATCAATTTGTATATTATTATATTATACTACAACATATATGGCTACAACGGATTTATTATAGCGTTTAAGTGTAAATGCTATTGAAAGTGATCAATAATAGCATTTCTGAATAAAATGCTATCTTTGATTAATTTTGAAATTTATTCTTAGCTACAACAGCATTTTTAAAATGCTGTATTTTTTACATCATTTTAGAAACACTATAATATCTGTAAATAAACTTAAGTGCTAAGGATAAAAAAGAAAATTCTAATTAAAATCCAAATCATTCTCAAACCAGTTCATTTTCTCCTCCTCTTATTTTTGTTCTATTATCCTACGATCCCAATTTGGGTTTCCATCCCAAATTCACAGTCACCCCAAAAAACCAAAAATGATTTTCCTCCTCCTCCTTCCCCCATCGCCGCTACCCGCCCCTTCGGCACCGCCGTCCCCGTCCCCTTCCACCGTCGTCGCCCCTTCCCCCATCGTCGCCACCTGCCCCCTTCGGCGCCGCCTTCCCCCTCCCCTTCCCCCATCGTCGCTTCTTCCCCCATCGCCGCCACCCGCCCCCTTCGGCACCTCCCTTCATCAATCAAATTGTTAGGGTTAGGGTTGCAAATTAGTTTTGGTCGAATTTGTACAATTTCAATATTTTCTCTTGTTCCTAACATTTGATTTTCAAATTGAATAGAGGTTACCTGGCACCAGAATATGTAGTACGTGGGCAGGTGACTCGGAATTCTGATGTTTACAGCTTTGGTGTTCTTCTATTGGAGATAATAAGTGGAAGAATCAATACCAACACTAGATTACCTGTTGACGAACAATTTCTTCTCGAACAGGTATGTGTATTTTCATTATAGATGCATGCGTTAAATATGTTGTATCTCTGAGTGTCATTCCTCTTACGTCTATGATCTTTACGATAGTTAAATTCTGCAGTTTTACTGTGTGTTTTTCTCTTTGATGATGCATCAGTCTTGGTTATGAAGTTGATGTATCGACTTGTTACAATAAAAAAACGGAGATCATACATCTAACCAGATCATACTTAATTTGATAGGTTGCAGTGACCCCAGGAGATAGAGAATTTTTTGAAATAACTTATGGACATTAATGTAATGAAACACGAGGGGATTCTTTGATCGTGCCGCATTGCAATAGAATAAAACCTAGGAACATGAAAGAACAGAGAAAGAAACTAGAAACTTGTACTGCAGAAGAAATAGAAGCAAATACTCTTCTAGGACCCTTACAAATCCTTCAATATATTTATAAAATTTATTTGTAAGCTTTGGGAGAGTGGCAAAAAAGAGGCTTGGCTAAGGGATACCAAGGTTCAAACTGTGAGATACTTGGGCCCCATAAATAGAAACATGGTCCTTCAATCTGGGCAGAGAGCCACCTTAGTCACAATGTAGACCAGGGGACCGTCAGTATTTGCGAATCACATTTTGGTGTACCTTACTCGTGGCCAGCTGGTCATGCTTTTTTGACTTGTGAAGTCACCTAAAAAAAAAACTTGGGTACAGAAAATTTATCAAGGTCAGCCACTTGTATCAAATTAGTAAGTGAATTACCTCCAATATAAGTTATATTTAAATCGTCCTTTCATACATCATGCTCTTTTATATATTGAGAATAAATCGTTACTTTGACATCCCGAGCTGTTTGACATGAGAAGAAAAATCTGTATACACTAATAGTCATCTTTCTTATTTACTGTAATTTGAGATCATTCAATTGTTCAAGTGATTAATTTCTCTATATATAGCGATAAAAATGCGATTAAATCGTTTACAGTTGACGTTCCAAAGCTGTTTAAAATAAGTAGGAAAGTCTAAAGCTAAAAAACACCAGTAGACAACATTCTTTCTTACTTATATAAAATATAAATTCTTTTTTACTTATATAAAATATAATTGAGACATATTTGTGTTATTTGAGTGATTAGTTGAGCAGGTAAGCTTGCATATCCTTTACCGACATTCTTAAATGAAAAAGGCCCAATTTTTGAGAATCATATAAAAGATCATCATGTTTCCTCCTTGTTTCTGAAGTAGGACTTCAAAATAAGGAATTCCATCAGGTTTCAGGAAGGAAACACAAAATAAATGAATAGAACCTGTGAAATCAAGAACTTTTAAAGGTAAAAAATGTTTATCAGAGCACACAGTGTAGTTCAGCTAATATCAATGTCATATTAAGGCATTACTGGCCCAAAATGGATGACGCAGAACGTGGCCATTGCCACTCCAGAGAGACCTCTTACACCAGTCCTCTGCTCATATGCACACTGCAAAATAGTGCAGCTGTGAGGAGTAAGGTCCTCATTCATTGTCATTTCCAATATGACATCAAGAGCACATTTGATGCAATAAAAACATCTAATCACCAAGTTCAGACAAGTCCTTGTCAGTTATTTAATTTTGGTGGACCTTTTATGCATACCCTAGTGTTATGTTCTGACATGCTGTGAGGAGAAAATGTTTTGGTGGGTAGGTGTCTTTAAAAAATGGTATTTTGTTATGTTCTGACATGTTTTTTCTATTTTGTTTTGAAAGACCACAGAAACTATAATATTTTTCTCATTTGTTCGGTTGTTTTCTTCCGACAGTTTATGCCCTTCTGAAGAGTAAATCAGAGCAAGAACGGAGATTGCTTTCTGCTCTTGTTAACAAGGTAAGTAGTTAATTTTCATGTACCTCCAGCTATGCTTACAAGCGGATACAATATTCTTGTTCATTCATCTCTATTTCCTATCTATCAGATACATATGCATGTTTATTAAACTATTTCAGAGAAAATTTACTTTTTTAGTTATAAGTTGTGTGAAATATCAGATGCCAGAAGGAAAGTTTACTATTGTGTGAAATATCAGATGCTCTTGTTAACAAATTTACTATTTCAGATGCCGAGAAGAAAAGTTTAAAAATAATATATTGTTGCTTTCTGCTCTTGTTAACAAGGTAAGTAGTTAATTTTCATGTACCTCCAGCTATGCTTACAAGCGGATACAATATTCTTGTTCATTCATCTCTATTTCCTATCTATTAGATACATATGCATGTTTATTAAACTATTTCAGAGAAAATTTACTTTTTTAGTTATAAGTTGTGTGAAATATCAGATGCCGAGAAGGAAAGTTTACTATTGTGTGAAATATCAGATGCTCTTGTTAACAAATTTACTATTTCAGATGCCGAGAAGAAAAGTTTAAAAATAATATATTGTTGCTTTCTGCTCTTGTTAACAAGGTAAGTAGTTAATTTTCATGTACCTCCAGCTATGCTTACAAGCGGATACAATATTCTTGTTCATTCATCTCTATTTCCTATCTATCAGATACATATGCATGTTTATTAAACTATTTCAGAGCAAATTTACTTTTTTAGTTATAAGTTGTGTGAAATATCAGATGCCGAGAAGACAAGTTTACTATTGTGTGAAATATCAGATGCTCTTGTTAACAAATTTACTATTTCTGAGCAAAATATTTCAGATACCGAGAAGACAAGTTTAAAAATAATATATTTATTTGTGAGGGGTATATATGTTTGAGTGTGGTATAAGCATTCCATTAACTATGTTTGAGTGTGGTATAAGCATTCCATTATAGAAGGCCTGTTAGTTTAGGGACATCTGATTTAGCTAATAGTCATGCATAGATAAGGCACAAATAAGGTTTTCTTAGATTTCTGCAAGCGCTCATCGTTTTCTTCATCCTCTTGCAGAGTAGAGGTGTTGCTGCTAGAAAGAGAGGTGTTAAACTTAACCATTCAACTGAGCAATGGAGGTATATG